>CM019149.1:114582315-115029461 GCA_009733165.1 Naja naja | reverse complement strand
GTGAATTTCAAGGTGAACCCAACTTTTAACATTGCTTTTTTCCATATAATTTGCTGTTGTACTGTTCTAATCACTAGATTTTCAGCTAAGCAATTCAAATTCTTCACTGCTCTGTGCTTAGATTTTTTTCCTCCTCTTGATCAGAATTTCAAAAGATCTATGACTGCTTGATATTTCCATCATAGACAGAGGAGAATCATACTATCAAGATAGGATGCATGAAATTGTAAAGGAGCTCAAAGAACGCAGGTAACACATCTGTAGTAAAGCAATAATGATATATGTTTAAAATGATAATCCATTTAATATATGTTTCAGACCTTCAGGAAAGTTTGTTTTATTAAAATGTTTTATTAAAAAATACCTAATCAGTAAACCTAACTAGGTACCATTAGCCTGAAATTCAAAATACTTTCTTTTTCTTCATTTGTCATGAGTTTAGAGAAGTAATATACAACTTTGTTTAACTGATTTTACCTGACACAGGATAAGATTATCAAATTTGCTTTGTAGCATCTTTTCAGAGAAAAACAGACAAGCCAAATATCAGAATGACACCAAATACCATGCAATATTTTTGCAATATTTTTATAGCCTTATGTAATTTCAATGATAAAAGAAGCAAAAGAAAGTGTTTGTACATGCACATTTTGGATAGCTAGTATAAAGAGAAGTTCAGACAAGTAAAAAATGGGTTAATGCATGAGTGATCATATAGAGACTCTTGATTGGTCAATTTCTGAGATAGCTATTCTTTGATAAGATTTTTTTTTTTATGTTATTCCCAGTTTACTCCTCAGTTGGCAAGCTTCCAAATATGGAGATTACTATTTTATATCCTCTGGTCTGGAAAGAAAGCATTACATTGCAGCTTGCTGACAGTAAAATTGGGCAGGATCTTTGACCTCTGATTGGTTCCTTTTGTTACCTGGTTGTTAATAAATGTCCATATTAAATATCTCCCATGCATAATAAGCCAATGTTGTTTGGGACACACAATGTTGATATGAGAATCTTCTATGTACAATATGTCCTTATCTATTTGAAGTATTGCTAGTTTCTAATGATTTCCAATTGTTGCCATTCCATCTCTAAAAATTAAATCCTTCATTTACCCATTAAGATGGCCATCTATAGCTCAATGGCATGATTAACTTTAGATATTTTAATCTAAACCTAAATTCAACACACAGTGAGAAAGTTACTTTTGAATTACACACTGTAAAATACTGAAGGCTGGTAGTAGTTGTTCTCCATAATTCTTTTCATTGTGTTTCATTCTTTCTGAACCAAACAAGTTGGTTTTTTTTTTTTTGCTTTTTACATTTTTTTTTAATTACTTTTATATGCCGCCCTTCTCCAAGACTCAGGGCTGCTTACAATTTTTGGGATACAACCCAATGCTCGCCAGCAATAGCCTTCATTCCATTGTATATGCCTGCTTATTACTAAGCAGCATTTTTACAAAGTCAGCTTATTGCCCCCAACAATCTTGGGTCCTCAATTTACCTACCCCGAGAGGATGGAAGGCTGAGTCAACCTTGAGCCTGGTGGGATTCAAGCCTGCAGTAATTGCAGGCAGCTGGAACTTAAGTGCTAGGCATTTAACAGCCTGCACCACCAAGGCTCTTAACCCTGAGTCCAGTAACTAATAATATCATTGCTTCCTATGTTTTAGATATATGACTTCAACTAACAGTATTTGTTGTATTCGGAAGCTAAATTTATAATCTGGAAGTATTTAATACTGGGTGATTCTTTTGTGAATGATTAATAATAAGATCTATAGGTTTCTGATTGCTGGAACATAGGAATTAAATCAGTCTACTCAAGATAGAAAGTAATAGATGTTACATTTGGGAATATAATCAGATAAATTGTTCTTGATTACATCTGGAACAAAGCCTTAATAATGTGAGAACAGAATGAGAGTTAAATTGAGTCCAAAACCATTTTGCTACATTGTCCGCTGATTCTTTTAAAAATTTCAGGCAACTGGACGTTTTGTTTTTCCTCCTTTAATCAAACTCTAAAATCAGAAGTTAAGCCCATCTCAAGAGATAATTACCATTGTTGCATTGGAATTGGTAGATGTAGACATTTTATACATTTGACTCCATTATCTATGCCTGTTTGCTTGGCTTGGAGTATGGCTTTATGACAAGTTGTGTTGTAAATCTTTGTTGAACTGGCTTTTATTTATGCATTTTTTGTATATATAAAAAAGTAGATTTGCTTCCCAGACTTTAATATAATTTTCCATCTGTTTTTGCATGGTTACCAGTAATGAATCCTTTATCTTTAGGGTTTCTACAAATGGATGATGGCCGGAAGATTGTATTTATTCCAGGATGTTCTGTTCCTTTGACAATTGTGAAATCTGACGGGGGTTTCACATATGATACATCAGACTTGGCAGCAATAAAACAGAGGATTTTTGAAGAAAAAGCTGATTATATAATTTATGTGGTAGATAGTGGGCAGGTGAGCTTCTCTAACCTGTGTTTTTTCTGTTTTGTAAAATGTTTTGCTTGTGGACATTGATGTGATCCAAAGCAGATCTAGATATACTGTTCATTTAATTCTCCCTCCCATTTCATTAGTTCCTGTAACTTTTTGTCTGTTATTTTACCCATTGCAGCCCATTAAACATAAATGTATGAAGAAACACTAAATACCATCAGTTATTTATGCTTAACTGATTAATATTCTAATATATTTTTAACATCCTGAACAAAAAGATTAATCTATCTAATCATTTTGAGTATTGAACCCTACTGGGAGGCCGGTTCCTTCTTTGGTTCACAGGACAGTTGCTCCCATTGCCTTCTCTGAAACAAGGCACGTTTTATTAGAAACATTTTTAGACATCATAATTAACAATTGGTACTTTAATCCTGTTTTGTTTTGCAGTCTGTTCACTTACAAACAGTATTTGCAGCAGCTCAGATGATTGGCTGGTATGACCCCAAAGTGACCAAAGTAATTCATGCTCCTTTTGGAGTGGTGTTGGGAGAAGACAAGTAAGTGTACAAAGTATTTTCTACTTTTGTTGGGGGGGTAGGAAGTGTATGGGGATGTGTATGTCCCTTGAGTCTGTCTTGACTCTTAGTGACTATCTGGACAAATCCTTACAGTTTTCTTACCAACAATTTCAGAAGTGCTTTACTATTAGTTTCTTCCTCTGTCTGATATAGAATAACTGAGATCACCCAGCTAACGTCACACCTAAGCAGGATTAGAACTCAGAATTTAATTATTGCTAGATTCTATTGTTAATCTCACTGGAGGAATTGATATCCTTATTTAAGGAAGATTAATAGAGAAAAAAACTCTATTGATTTGAACCATGCAATATTCAGGCAGTTTTAAGGAAATAAACTGTTTATATCAAATATTCAGGTTTTTTTTAATTGGATGCTTTTGAAGCTGCTCCTTTTTCTGAGCTACTGCCTGAAATGAGGCCAGTATCAATCTAGAATCTAGATGGATGAATAGTCTGACTCTGTATAAGACTTTCCTTTGAATTTTTTTTTTTTTTTTGTAATACACAATTGGACTTTTTTTAAAAAAAAAATCTGAATAGTTCTAGCATCAATTCAATTCTGTCATGTATTTTGCCTTGTTTTTTAAAGCATATTATTGCAGGATGGTTAGAATAATGTTTGTACATTCTGCAGCTTTACTTTGAGCTATAATTGAATTTATATATTAGTGCATAGTACAAGAATAGCTGTGTAGACATCTCTTTTTTGATCTGCATATTGTAATTATCTTGTCTATGTTGGAAATAAGAATCTTCTTCATCTACACAATTTTATGAGCATGATTAATCAAACTTTCATTAACTAAAGTAACAGGTTAAGTAATACTCAGGAAGCAATTTTTTTTAATTTGGAAAAACTCTTTCTCTTTTCCCCATCCAGATATTTATTACTAACTTGTCACTTCTTTCTTTTATTGTTCTATTTTAGATTTGAATCATGCCCATAAATTAGGGATTCACTACCTGAGGCATGCAGAGCCACATGAAGCCCAAAACCTTTTTGTGTGGAGCCCTTTCATTTGCTATTAAATTATTTTTTTTAATTTCAGTCACATTTTTAAAATTTATTTATTTATTTGTTAAATTAATTTGCTGCCCATCTTGCTTTGAGATTTTTGGACTGTGTGTGGTGGCTTAAAATTTATACTGTAAATTATATGAGGACTAACTATAGTAATTAACTAAATATAATTTTATTACACTAGAATCAATGAAACCTACTGTTTGAGGAATGGAACACTCCAGAAGGTTTTGGATCAGGATCAGTATGGTCCAGAGGATGAATGGAACACTTCTGAAGATTCCATTTCTCTGAACCATACTGATCCTGGCCTAAAAAAGCTTGTTTCGTCTGAAGCATCAGTAATTTCTTTCACATGATTAACTTGGAGCCATTGTGGCACAGTCATTAGAATGCAGTATTAGAATGCAGGAGTTCGATCCTGACCAGCTCAAGGTTGACTCAGCCTTCCATCCTTCCGAGGGCGGTAAAATGAGGACCCAGATTGTTGGGGGCAATTTGCTGACATTTGCAAATCTCTCAGAGAGTGCTGTAAAGCACTATGTAGCTACATATAAATGCTCATCTTATTGATGTTGCTAACTTCTGGAAAACTACCAAACCATGCTTGAAACAGCTAAACCAGTTGCTGGAGAAAAGACATTTTATTACATCTAAAATGAATACTAATACTAATCATCATCATCATCATCATATAATTAGGCTTATTTATTTAGGAGAGTTTGATTCCTAGCATAACTCATTAAGACAACTTGTGACATTAATTGAAAAAAGTGCTCCTTCCCAAAATTAATTATAATATACCCATGTTCAAACTAAAATTCAGTTTTAATTAATCCTCTTAGTTTGAGTCTGGGTATTTACACTGAAATAAAATTTAGATTCTTTAAAATCCATTCATTTTTTAATATAATACCTGTCACCATGGATACAAAGAGTTGTCTGGGATGTCACCTTCATGCTGTTAAAGCAGCATATATTTACATTTGGAATATAACTTTTATTTAAATGAGATACCATTTCAGGAAAGTAATAATTTTCATCCTTTCTATAAGAAAAAAGTTCAAAACACGTTCTGGGGATACAGTACGACTGATTGATCTTCTTGAAGAGGGTCTGAAGAGAGCAATGGATAAACTGAAGGAAAAAGAGAGAGATAAGGTAATGGATTCCTTTTTTTCTTGAATCCAACATAGTAATTTTGCCTTTATGCAGCATGTCCTTTCACTTTGTATTTTCTTTTGTTTAAATTTACTGGAATTTTGTTTTGCTAATTATATTTTTTGTTAACAATGAACATTGTACTAAGATGTTCCATCTTGGTTACTGTTTCATAGTGCTTAAAGCTATCATTGATGTTTAAATGGGTAGGGAATAGAGACAAGATCTACCAAGATATTCTCTGGAAATCCATACATTCAGAGATTAATTTTTGCTCTGGTCTGTATATACTGTTGTATTATCTTGGCTTTCC
The DNA here is from genome assembly GCA_009733165.1 of Naja naja. NCBI lineage: Eukaryota > Metazoa > Chordata > Lepidosauria > Squamata > Elapidae > Naja > Naja naja. The sequence continues at coordinate 115,023,920 of CM019149.1, read as the reverse complement.
AGCAGATGGCAGAACAACATAGAATGAAGGATAGGACCATTCTTGTATTGATTGGTGGGGTTGTTCACTGCTAAGAAATGCTTTTGTACCTTAGCCCAAGTAGAATGGTAACTAACTTGTATTGGTGACCTCAAGTTTTTTGCATATATAAATAGAGCTTATGCTAACATCATTCAGTTGTTTTAGAGAATTTTTTAAAGCCACTTGTAGAGTTGAGCTAAACTGTGTGTTGGAAACTTGGAGACTGCAATCTTTGAGCAAATAGTAGCTGGAAATGATATAAGTTTGTTCAAAGGTGTCATTTGATGCTACTTGACTGTTTTTGAAAGTAATATGTTTTATCTAGTCTTTTCAAGCCTTTATAGTTGTGAATGACTGATACACTGCTTTCTTGTATTTGTTCAATCCCTTGTGTCTTTATCTTGCTGGTCATTGATGGTAATTAAATAAACTCATTTGTTTGAAAAAAATGTTTTATTTGTCTTAACAGGTTCTTACAGCTGAAGAATTAAAGGCAGCCCAGATGTCAGTTGCCTTTGGTTGCATTAAATATGCAGACCTGTCTCATCACAGAATAAATGATTATATTTTCTCTTTTGATAAGATGCTTGATGATAGAGGAAATACTGCTGCTTATTTACTTTATGCCTTCACTCGAATCAGGTAGATATATCATGCTTTTATGTTTCAAGTTATAATGTATGATAATATATAATATGGTACAATTAATGCCTTGCTCTATATTTAAAAAAAAAACTTTATCTACTAGTCAGTTTTAGAACACTGAGGCATGGCTGATATGTGCTAAACTAGCTAATTTGTTAACTATAAAAATAGAATTTAACAGTCTTGCTTTCACAATCTATAGCTACGGACATACATCACTAATTATTTTATTGCCCAAGGAAGCCGGAAAAAAATAAACATTTAACTTTAAACTTTAAGCATGAAAAGTAACATACAGCCCAGTCAGCAATATGTTTTGCTTTAAGGGTAAGATTTAGTAATTTGATATGGTAATCTTGGACACACTTGCATGGCATGCATAGTGATTGGAGCAAAAATACCTATTATGGTTATTGGGGTTCAGTAGGAAAGGGCTGCTGAGGCATGTATTGAACCTGCTGGGACCTCCTTCAATCAAATACGCCTTTTCCTGCTCACTTGGCATAGGCTAAGGAAGATACATGGCTTATTTTAAGGAAGTTTTTAATATGTATTAATGAGAGCTTGCATAAGAACTCAAGATGATTCAGATGTGGTTGCTCGATACCTTGCTCCATTATTTTTATAGAGCAATTGATGCCTAAAGTGGCTGGTGTAGCTTACATAGGTTTTACATTAACTCAGGACTTGTCAGATATGAAACATCAGCTCACCTTTTGAAAGTTAAATTGTTTTATTGCCCAATGCATAGCAATATTCTCAACTAAGGTCAGCACCTGGTTGGAGCTAAGGGTCAACAGGATCAACAGACTAAGAGTCAACAGCTCTCGAAGTATTGGACTTAACTTTGCTTGTGGTTATGTAGGGATTCTTGGGGTTATGTAGGGATTCTTCTTTTCACTCCATCCCCAAGTTCTGGCATCCTTTCTGCTACAGGACTTACAGCATTTTCAAAGTGCACCTTTCAAGACGCAATTCTATCTATCTATCTATCTATCTATCTATCTATCTATCTATCTATCTATCTTTAATATATTTTAAGAAGCAGTATTTCTAACAATATTGTCAAAATGATGCATAATAGCTAGCAATCCTTTTGGGATAAGTCAGTAATTTTGGTATGTCTTTGTTCTTGCATCACACAATCTTTTGGGGGACTGCAAATAAAGATGTTTTTCTAGAGAAAGAAGGCTTGATCCCTTGGCATCTAATCTAAGGTTTATTTCTGTGACAGATCTATAGCAAGAGTGGCTAATATCAATGAAGATAAACTACAAAAGGCAGCTGGAACAACAGAGATAATACTGGATCATGAAAAAGAATGGAAACTAGGCAAATGCATTTTGAGGTTTCCTGAAATCATCCAAAAGTGTTTAGATGACCTTTTACTGCACACACTCTGCGACTACCTCTATGAGCTAGCCACCACATTTACTGAATTCTATGATAACTGTTATTGTGTGGAAAAGGATAGACAAACTGGTGAGTTACCTTAGTATTTTGAAAGTAAAGTGGGACAATTGTGTGATGCCCCAGCAGTGGTGGCATTCAAAAAGTTTTACCACCGGTTCTCTGGATGTGGCTTGGTGGGCGCGCTTTGTGCGTGTGCACACACTTTGTGTCCACACGGGTGCCAAATGTGCACTTGGTGCACAGTAATTTGCACAGGCGCAGAGGCATTCCAGCTCACCTCCTGCAAGCCTGCACTCTCCTGGTAGCTTCACCAGCTGCTGCGCAGCACTCTGCTCTGCCACGCAAATCAGCTGCGCTTCAAAAGCAGAGGATAAAAGTGAATATGGGAGCCCGAGCAGGCAGATGGGCCCAACAGCAGAGCGGCAGAGAGAACCGGTTTGGTCTCTGCTGCTCATCGCCGCTACTGCCAGATCCGGTAGAAATACCACCACTGCGCCCCAAGTTTGACAACTCAATAAGAACTACAAAGATCTGTGAAAATCTTTCAAACCATGTTGGATGAAACCTCATACTGAAAAAAAACCTGTGAGGCTTTTTGTGCTAAATATGTTTTCAATTTTCTATTTTAAAAAGGTATTTAATAATACCACAAATAAAATTATAAATCCTTTGAAAAAACCCTGCCATTATTAAAAACCCTGCCATGATTGCAAAATAAATACATGGTTGGATAGACTGAATTTAAATTATAGCAGCATTGGATCTCTTATGGATTCAAAAATTTGAACAGAATCATCACAAAAGTAGAGTACTTCAGATGGTCCTTGATTTACGACCACAATTGAGCCCAAACAACTATTTCTATTGCTAAATGAAATAGTTAAGAGAGTTTTGCCCTTTTTTTACGACCTTTTCTTGCCACAGTTAAGAGAATCACTGCAGTTTTTAGTTAGTAATGAGGTTGTTAAATGAATCTGGCTTCCTCATCAACTTAGCTTGTCAGAAGGTTGCAAGAGGAAATCACATGACCTTGGGACACTGCAACGGTCATGAGTCAGTTGCCAAGCACCTGAATTTCGATCACATGACCATGGCAATGCTGCACCAGTCATAAAGTCACTTTTTTCTGTGCTGCTATAACTTTGAATGGTCACTAAATGAATGGTTGTATGTCAGGAACTACCCGTAGACTGTTCATAAACTTAATATGTGATAGATTGACAGGAACTGATTATAACTGCCTGCATAATGTTGTATTATTGAATCTGTAAAAAAGGCAAAATATGTATTTCTGAAAGGGCTGCATCTAATATTTATTTTTGTGCTGTGTCTGTTTTGTATCTAGGTGAAATAGTGAATGTGAACATGTGGCGAATGCTCCTGTGTGAAGCAACAGCTGCTGTGATGGCCAAAGGTTTTGATATCTTGGGAATCAAGCCTGTCCAAAAAATGTAAATTAAAATGACTTTTAAAAACTGTTAGAAGCAAAGGATAAACAGTTTCTTTTTTCCTTGCCAGGATTAGAACTTAATAAAAATAACAGATACTCAGATTGGATTTTCTCTTTTTTTTATCGGGCCAGAAGTGCTTGCTATTGTGTTTCACCAAGTTAAATGTCTTTTCAGCCGCAAAAGTTACATGCAGAGACAATCTGTATGCATGTTAAAATTGGCATAAATTTAAAGTTTACATAAAATTTGAATTATAGTAGGGAAATGTAAGCAAGAACAAGATTTTTTTTTAGAAATTTGTCATGTTTGAGCTCAGTAAAATGGAATATTTATGTCAGGCTTGTGCGATTCTAAATGAAAAAGGGATCCTCTAGCTCTTTCTGATAGTTTACCAAGTCATATGTTGCAGGAATTGAAAACATACAGTGTTATAAAATACGAACAAAGGTACCTGTGCTACACACATCGATACTGAAGTGACGAAGCGCTTCACCTTTTTATTAAAGGTGCATTGTCAATAAATCAAGCATGTTAACAATTTTTACTAAAGTTATTTTGACAATACAAGTGTATGAAAAGTAAAATACTGCAGCATGTTCAACATGTTAAAGTACCAATAATATTAAATATATTATTTTCTTCCTTCTCTCTCCGCCCCCTTTTCTGTTACTAAAATTGCTACTTAGCTGCTAAATATTAGCATTCACCAGCTCTCCATGTCTAAAGATTTGTAAATTGATACCATCTGGCAAGAGGTTTTTTTGTTGTTGGAAATATATAAACATGGTAGAAATACTGAAGTCTTCTTTTACAATGGCTAGCATTATTACACAAAATGTCTTTTCAAAAAAGGTACATTCTGTCATCACAAACAAATCAATTTGGCCACTTAGTTATTCCTAATGAAAGCAATAATGAAACACCTAGAAAAATAGTTGTAATAAACACATTTCTTTCACTGAGGGGCTTGTAGAATGTCATATTAATATGAAATGTATGTGTTATTATAATAGTATATAAATATCTACATCAAGTATACAATTAAGGGTTAGCTAAATATTTACAACACCCTAACAAAATAGCACAGATGGATAGCAGTATGTATAAAATAAAGCACAAAATAGAATACCCAAGTGGAATGCTGCAGCTAGCTTTTATGGTTTTTAAAAATCATTTTGTGCTATAACACTTAAATCAGATGGATTGGCAGACTGAGGAAAAATACAGAATTTAAAATCACTACTAACTGCATGAACACACACAAAATACAGCAGTAGTTCTCCCCTGCCTTCTCCAGATTTATTTGTTTATTTATTTTTCAGTTTCTCAGTGTGACCACCGTCCATCCATATATTAATTATATTTTTTAAGATCAATCAAAATGAGCTTGGTATTGGCATTTCCTGCAAGCAGCTGCACAAAACGCCACTGTAAAAATGAACATTGAACATCCTGAATAGGATAGGCTGTGATACGGGTATGAGGTGCAGGTGTCACCAAAAATAGATATTTACTTGAATTAGCAGCTGTTTTTTTTAAATCCCTTGTTACTGTATACACATACTGGGTAGTCATGTATCTTAAATGTGATTACCTTGATTCTATCAAGCTAACTGTAATGTTAGGACTTGTTAAAAACCATCCATTAATTAGGAATTGTGGATTACCTTATGCAACTGGAAAAACAATATATTTTATAGCAAGCAATAAAAATACTAATTCTATAGTACTTTGAGAAATCTTTTTAAGCTTGTGGAGCTAGAGGTAAAAAATGCAGTCTGCATGCCAAGTTACTGGCAAACTTGGGATAACTTATTTCATAAACGAAGAAAAAAATATTTAAAGAGCTACACAAAATGTCCAAGATCAAATGTTCCATTGTACTGGAATGAATGAGAAAACAAAAGACAATTAGGCAGAAGTGGAGTGGTAAAAAAAAATAGTTGTAGAGGAGTAAGATTATGCCAATGATTCGGCACAATGCCACAATATAATTTGCTATGTTTTGCATAGCAGATACAAACTGGTTTAGCATGTATGTAAAGCTAGTTGTTGTCTGATTCAATTTCTCATTCAAAATTTTTTTCATCCAATATGGTAAATAAAAGCTACCCATAGACATTTTTAAAAAAAACTAAGATTATCTTCAAGTCATTTAAAAAAAAAACTGAGATTATCTTCAAGTCAGTCTAACCGCATTTTTCAGTATAAAAAACAAATCAATGAAAATTGGGCATACTAAGTAAATACAGAATGTGAATCTAGTGTTTTCAGCTCCAAGTATCACTATTTAATCGATTATTTCCCAAAGGTAAACATTTTCCATTTAAAGTGCCTATTCTGCTTTGAACATTGCCTTGAGCGTGTCTTGTAAAACAAATTGAAAAATTCCTGCATTAAAAATGGATGTATAAATTCTCAAGTAGATTATTGTGGCTACTCAAGATACAAAAATCTATGACCAACATATATATATAATGTAATTAGCTTAGCTTAGCTTCTTATACAAGCACCACTGTTTCCTAATATGTTACAATAATAAAAATAAAATCAGCATAAAAGCTGATCAGGCTGCAAGCTGCTGATACAATTTTACTATTGCTTTCACATTTTCAATCAATAAAACATCTAAAAATATATCTCATTTACACAGTTAAAATAGACTATTAAAAGATGTTCCTTGTAAATAAATTAAGTAATCAAAATAATTTCATTTTCTTGGCAAAACACTAAAATAATAATGTGTAAATTATTCAGTTGAAAGGTACTTTTATACTGAAATTTCATTTGTAAAATTCTTCTTTGATAGCTTTATATACAGCTCTCAGTTAATCAAATTTGAAAATGGTAACTGAAGCCATCTTGCAACATCTTCATCTCCAGAAGCATCAAATGGTTGTCTTTGGTTTAATTTCGGTAAGGGGATGCTTTGAAAGAATCTTTAATCCTTATCATGTCTGCAGCACAGATATGACCAAAAGCCCTCTTATACCATTCTGTGGTCCGGCCCCTGACAAAAAAATAAACAATATTAGGAACTAGCATTATTTCTTTCTGACTTCTTTTTTTGGGGGAGAGGGGTGTCATTTCACATCTATTGGTATAAAACCATTAATTATTTTTCTTTTTAAAAAATCACCTTAATACCTCTGTAACAAAAATAGACTATATAATAAATAATAACTATCAAGAAAATCATACCGCCACCACGACACTCGCAGGCTACGGTATATAAATGGGGAATGTATCTCACTCTCACACTGATGATGTTATGAAATTGGGTAATAAAATACCCTCAGACAAACAACTAAGCTCAGAGAGCATCAAGGCCTTCATAGGTAAAGTTTTAGTTTCAAGGAAAAGAATAGAAGAAATACCTGGTATCTATTTGACAAACATATGTTACTCTGGATTTCTGGGAACCAGCAACAACTTCTATAAGGTACTGGTAAAGTATGACTTGAGCCAAAATCCCATTCACAGTAGCACCTTTGTTATCTGTTGAGGTAGCTGCTAGAACACATGTGCCACTTTGAGGATCAGTCCGCCAAGTCCTAGAAATAACAAAGTAAAAAAAAAAACCGAACATTTCAGATTATGATTTCCCATTATATTTAGGAAACTAAACTTATATTAGCTACACAAAGAACCCTTTTATGACACTTCATTTATATCAACTTTCTAACTTTACTTATAATAAACAATTATATTTCCCAATACATTATATGCTGTATCTGTGAAATAGTATCAAATATTAGGCAAAATCCAAACCAGATTGCAACTTCTATGAACAGCAGAAATGCAGGATTTGGCAACATAGCACCCACAGGTTTGCAAACTTAAACTATTTTTAACTTAAACTTTTAAACAATATCTAAGATCTCACTAAACTGTCAAATCTTACAATATTTCAGAATCAGACAATCTATTGAGATTATATTATTTTCATTTGAAATACTGAGATTTTGGGGTGCGCATTCAATAATTCTGCTCAATATAGAAAAACGATGATTACCTGATGGGTAGAACAATGTGCTTGCCAAAGGACATGGAGAACATGTACAAGATAAGAAACTCTTAAAAGTTTTCCATTTGACAAAGTTTAGAATGTATGCAATCATCTGTCAATTCTGTCTTCCCATAACCATCACAGATTTCATCACAGTTGATATCATAACCATAGTTGCAAATTATCAATTTTTAAATCCTTTTCTCTAATTAATATTTTAGTAATTTGTCATTTACAAAACTTATTCTACACTCTATTAATTTGTAACAAAAATAAGTGCACTACAAATTGGAAATTTAAATCCCTTGTGGTTGTTACACCTGTCAGATGTAATTGTTTTTTCCTTAGTGCAATATGCAAACAAACCAATTGTGCTTTGTTAATCAATATACATATCAGTAGGATGGGGAGATTCAAAGATGGGGTGGGACGGGGTTGGAAGGGACCTTGGAGGTCTTCTAGTCCAACCTGCTTAGGCAAGAAACCCTATACCATTTCAGACAAATGGTAGTCCAATCTCTTCTTAAAAACTTCCAGTATTGGAGCATTCACAACTTCTGGAGGCAAGTTGTTCTACTGATTAGTTGTTTTATCTGTCAGGAAATTTCTCCTTAGTTCTAGATTGCTTCTCTCCTTGATTAGTTTCCATCCATTGTTTCTTGTCCTGCCCTTAGGCACTTTGGAAAATAGCTTGATTCCCTCTTCGTTGTGCCAATCCCTGATACACAGTATCAGAACACTGCCATCATGTCACCCCAGTCCTTTTCATTAAACTAGGCCTACCCAATTCCAGCAATTGTTCTTCATTTATTTAGCCTCCAGTCCACTAATCATCTTTGTTGCTCTTCTCTGCACTCTTTCTAGAGTCTCAACATCTTTTTTACATCGTAGCGACCAAAACTGGATCCAACATTCCAAGTGTGGCCTTGCCAAGGCATTATAAAATGGCATTAATACTTCATGTGATCTTGATTCTACCCCTCTATTTATGCAGCCTAGAACTTAATCTTTTAGGATTTTTTTCCTAAGAATATATATGACAAATAATACTGTAAAAAAAACATAGATCGACAAAGCTGATGTCAAAAAAAATGGGAATTTATTAGAGTTTCTAACCTTAGGACCACATATTCTCTTGAAGGAAGTGGAGACATATTTGCTGTTGTGTACTGATAAATATCTGTTTCATCATCTAAAATCTCCAGGATGTTTGTTTGTTGAAGATTTGGATCCCACAGATGTTGTTCCATCAATATCCGGTGTAGAATAACTTTAGGAACAGCATCAATTTCAACAGAGGTTTTCCATAAACGGATGTGGTAGTTATCATCCACCTTAGAATACAGTCAATATATTAAGAAACAATGTGACAGACTCTATCCTTCAATGCTTAAACAAATTAGGAGCATCATTGACTCAATATAAAGACAACTAAGGCAATTTGGGGACCAAATGGATGCTCCTGTAACAATGTTCTTTTAGAACAAGGACAACCTTATGTGCTTCAGTAAAAAATAAACATTGTAACAAGACAGCATGTCAGGTAATGATTTAGAAAAGATTGTAGACAAAACTATACTGAAGAATAGGCCAATGGCATTTTTATCATTAAATGTTACATTATGTATTCCACGCAACAGTAAAGAGACATTTTAGGCATTTAATTTGGTTTGGCACAATGCACAATGATTAAAACACATAAAACACTATTTTCACTCAAATTATGGTTGCAGGAATTTCAGAGTTGAGACACTAAGAAACAGTACTAATGCCATTTTCAAACTTCAATAGGGATTTAGGCTGATTTAGGCTGGTTCAGTGCAATTTCTGTTCATTTTTATAGTTCTATAGAATTGAAGTTTCTGCATTTGGTTTTTTAAAAAAACTATTGTTAAATTCAGGGGGATTCCCTGCTTAAAAGTGCCTTAATACATAATTGCTAAATTACCTTCTTAGATGCCGAGTCTACTCCTTCTAAGATGGAGCAAGTGACCCAGTTCTTGAATTTGTCTTTGGCCTCTCTGAGTAGGTCCTGCATGAAGTGTTCCAGGGATGTCACTATGTTAGAATATTTTATTAAAATGGCTTGATGTGGAGCTACTTCACCTAAATCTGCTTGGTTGTGTTCATTCTCATACTCCTGATCAAAGCAATAGTTGGGCACCTGAAAAAGAGCACACATTTACATTGGCCTGAAATAAAAAATAGCATTACTTTCAATAAGTATGGTAGTACATTACAGTCTTATGTACATGAAGAGAATACACCACCAAATCAGAAAGGAAATCTGCACATATAGGAATGGCTTGGCACTCTAGTTGGTTAGGAAATTCTGGCAGTTGAAATGTACACATCTTCAAACTGCTAAGGTTGAGAAATACTGCTCTAGAGACATGGGTTTAAAGAACTGAAGAAAAGTATATTATAAGGTGCAAATTAGGGCTTAATAAGGTACAAAGGCAACTTTCATACCCTTGGACTTTTGTTCCTATCCCTTAAATTCATTGCCAGTTTCCATACAAAGGGAAGAGGAGAACAAAGATCATGTTAAATAAGCATTATATCTCAATTCTGAAGTTCACTTTTAGTTCTGCACTTTGTACGAATTATTGGCTGTGAGTCTCTCACATTCAACTTTACATCTCCACCCCAAACCAACTCAGTGATGCCCTCCCCGTGATGTCCCATTGCCTGGAAGCAGTACGGATCTGGATGGGGAGGAACAGGCTCCAGCTCAACCCTGCCAAGACCGAGTGGCTGTGCATACCGGCATCTCGGGTGGTCCAGAGTTTTCCATCGTTGGTTTTGGGGGGAGAGGTGTTGCCCCCCATAGACAGGGCTCACAACTTGAGTGTCCTCCTGGACTCACGGCTCAGTTTGGAGGAGCAGGTGGGAGCCGTGGCCAGGGGGGCATTCGCTGGTGTCCGCCTGGTGCGCCAGTGGCGTCCCTACCTGGACCGAGATGCGCTACGCCCAATCACTCATGCATTCGTTACATCCTGGATCGACTACTGCAATGCACTCTACATGGGGCTTCCCTTGAGGACCACACAGAGGCTTCAGCTGGTGCAGAATGCGGCCACGCGGGTTGTGATTGGGGTGTCCCGATACTCCCATATTACACCCCTCCTGCGCGAGCTGCATTGGTTGCCAGCTGCCCTCCGCGTGAGATTCAAGGTGTTGGTGCTTACCTACAAAGCTCTCCATGGCTTAGGGCCGGGGTACTTGCGGGAAGGTCTCCTGCCAGCATCAAATACCAATCGCCCGGTGCGTGCCCACAGACAGGGCCTCCTTGGGGTACCATCGGCTAGACAATGTTGGCTGGCGGTCCCTAGGGGGAGGGCCTTCTCTGTGGGGGTGCCAACTTTGTGGAACCAGCTTCCCCTGGAGCTGCGACTGGCCCCCGACCTTCGCTCCTTTCGTCATGGCCTAAAGACTTGGTTATTCGAACAGGCCAGCCTGGACTGAGGGGGGGTTGTTTTAATATTTAAAATGTTTGTTAGTGGATTTTAATGATTATTTGGTCAAATTTGGTTTAATTCCTTTTTAACTTTTGTAATTTGTATGGTTGTTTTTATGTGAGCCGCCCTGAGTCCCTCGGGAGAAAGGGCGGCATATAATACCAAATAATAAATAAATAAAAATAAAAAATTCTGTTCTTTGACACTTCCTATCCAGCCCCCCTTTCTCTCACATATTTGTTTTCTATCATATGTGGAAATATGATGAATAAGTAAAGTTTATAAACTGCAGAAAGTCAAATGAGTTACAAATATAGAAGACACTGAGCTGAGTCTAAATGATTCCTTATGAAAGGCCTGCTCATTCTCAGCTAACTTTTCCAATCCTAAAATGGATAATGGGTTTTTTCAACAGCAGACTATTGCTTATTTATTTATTCATTTATTAAATTTATTTCCTGCCTATCCTGTATCAAAACAACTTTTACGTTTGTATAAAGAAGCATTTTGGAACCAGGCAATATGACTACAAATGCTGCCATAAAAAACATGTTTTACTACTGTGGGAAACAAAAATATAGGCTAGTGATCTATCAAATTCAGCAAGGCCTTTGGATGATAGCAGGCCCCAGAATAAAGAGACATGAACCAAAGTTTTAGATAGGATGATTTCAAAATGTACTAGAACTATTTGTAATCCTGATGAGCTGTTGCTGTGAAATGTGATTTTGCAAAGTATGTAGTTTTGACCAGGTTGGCTTCCTATCAGATGATTAAAGTTTCATTGTAAAATGATATTGAAAATAGAACAGAAGAGATGCCACAAATCTGTAAAAATGGGGCTGAATAATTATGTCCATGCTGTTCTAAGCAGAAACAGGAAAACTCACATTTTCCCCATATCATTAAATAAGTTTTAGATCAGTTTGGGAAAGATCAGTTTTTCTGTTATAAGCAACTAGAGATTGTTAGCTCCTAATGAATAGATGACTCATGCCCCCAAACTATTTCTGAGCCCATATTTAAAATAAACCAAGAAGGAATCAAGTAAAATACTCATACAGGGCAAAACAAAATGAAGACAATGAGATATTTTAATTTAAAAACAAAGCTTCAAATTTTGAACTGAATTCAAAACTGATATAATGTCCATTTCACTAACATACACTAAGTATTTTTTCTTTAAAAAAAACTATTTCCCATCTGTGGAACTAAAGATAATGGTAGTCCTCAGCTTATGACCACAATTGTGACCAGATTTCTGCTCATAACTTGTTATAGTAAGCCATGGCATCCATATGATCAGACCTGATTTTACTACATTTTTTGAGGCTGCCATTTAGCAAATCGCTGAGGTTGCTAAACGAATTCCAGGATTGTAAATGTGAATACATCCTGCTAGAAATCTGCAAAAATGCTGGAAACCAACAAAAAATGTCACAAAACATGGAGGATGAAATAAAATGAGCCGGTTGCCAAACATTTCACATACAATCGCTGTTATTTTATGATGGCCAAAAGTGGTTTGTAGGTCATACATTAACTGTTCTGGGTTCCTTATATTTCAAGTGGTCATTAAGCCACTGGCCATAAGTAGAGATCTACCTGTTTCAGGAAATACAAGCAAGTATAGTGATGAAGGAATACATAAATTGGTCTACTTCTAAGAAAAACTTAAAACAGTAATTGTTTGCTATTTAGTTTGGATTAGACCGCTCTTGCCAGTAATTTGAAAAAAGAATTTAAAAAATAATCTGTTTCCCCTTCCAACAAGCAAGGTACTCAGATTCTACTTCCTAGATTTTAGAGCAGACTTTTAAAAAAATATGCTTGAAAAAATACCACCTACCCCAAATAGTCTGTGGCACTGCATGATCATGTGGGCCAGGCCATGCGTTGCAGCAAAGTTCTCACTCAAATCCCTCTGATCAGGTTTTCCTGTACTGAGTTTCCTTTGGCTAGATCTTGAAAAGGAAAATGTAACAACTTCATTGTTTTGATCACTGGCTGAAAGTTCTGGTTTAGAAAATACATTTGCTACTTTGGAGAGGAGGGCTAAGTGGAAAAGGAAGTGGTTATATGTTGTATGTGGAAAAAATAAGAAAATAAGACATTGGGCAGTTATAAGCAGTAGATATAATTCCACCATCTCTGAACTGATATTGAGGGTTTGTGTTTTGCAGGGGTGGTTCTTTTGGCTGGTTTCCTTGGATGGCAGGAGCAGGAGCAACTGAGCATAGCTATGATTAGAGAGGTGTGAAGAGGTGAGCAAGATTGGTCCCAACATCTGGAAGAGCAGAGGTAAGTTGGCGGGGAGGCTACAATACAGATGAGCATTAAACCCAATCTTAGGGTGGTATAATGCAAAGGGGGAAAACACTGAGACATTGAAAACAGTAAAGAATGCAATATAAATAATTTCCTGTGACAAATACAGGCTTGTTTCACCCATTTATTTTCATTTCTAGTTACATCAAATACCACTTTAAAAACTGCATATGAGAATAAGATAAACCAGTATATTGGCCTTTTAATGTGATACTTCTTTTGTGGAACATTTCATGAGTTCTATCCAAACAGAGCAAACGTTAGCTAATCTTGTTTCATTTAAACACACAAAGCATTCATTGATTTGTCTAGTATCATTAAAATGTTTTTTAAAAAGCTGGGCCAAAAATTCAGAGGAAAAGCCAATCCTTATTTAAGAGTTCTCAATTTTTTTGCCAGAGAGTATTTTTCATATTTAAAGCTTACTTGTGGCATCTGGCCAAAACCTTGATTGTGAAGAACCTGGAATTCATCTTTACAAGCTCTATCTTGGAATTTTTTTTAACATTTAAAGATTAGATAGGCAGTAGATAGATAGATATGGTATATGGATGGATGGATGGATGGATGGATGGATGGATGGATGGATGGACAGACGGACAGACAGACAATGATAGACAGATGGATGATAGATAGACATTGTTATTCGAATTCTGAAATCAGAGCTGTTAGATAAGGGCTTTTTGTTATCCTCACACTGATACCGTTAATGAAATGATACAAATCATTGCATTACAACTTTATTATTTAAACTTCAAGATATTCATGCTGAAATTTTCCCATTTTTAAAAGAACAGCTTCTTTACCTAGTAAGATAAAACGTACTATAATTTGTAGATAGAAAAAAAACCTGGAAGTATTGATCTCCTCTGCCACCTATCTAAAACTTACAAATCTCCATGGAACTACAAATTTCTTCTGGAAATAAATACTATGCAACAACATTTCTTCTCCATTTTTCTGACACATTCCTGGCCCCGACCACATTTTCACTCTCTATGACTGACAAGGCTGTCTTCGTTTTCTTTCTCTCCCTGGGGAATGCTGAACATCACAAGACTTGTTTTATTGCCTGATGCACATCTGGGATGTGTACGCCTCTTAAAAATGCATTCTTCAAATGCTTTACCTCTCTTCACCTCTGGCAGAAATTGAACTACTATTTATTTTTCCAGATCCCCATCCTGCAGAAATAAAACTTGTACTCAGATCTTAACCTACAACAGACATTCAAAGCCTACTAGCTGAAGATATTCAGCTAACTATAGCATACAATGATGGACAGATATTAAACACATGTACAATCCATGTGATTGTTAATTCTCTCTATATTCTTTATACATACATTCTGCACACACATATATTTACCCTGATTTCCCACCCCATGTCTAAAGCAAAAATAACTCTTAACTTTGATCAATCTTAGGAATTGCAAACTAAGACGCTTTCAAATGTCCAATGTATTTTGTGAATTATCATATCATGCATTTTATATTACATTTTCCTCTCTTTGATATATTACAGATATATTGGATTAAAATTCATATTCCCAGATGACTAAAGGTGAAGTCTACAAATATTTGGAGGGTACCATATTTGAGAAATCTGATATATTTGCTACAAAACATATCTTTCTCCATAACTACAGTACTCTTGTATTTTTATTTATTTCAAGGGCTTTAAAAGTTAGCTGCCATTTACTGTTTCTCAAGAAAAGTTGTATTGGTTAATTTTTTTCATTCCATTGCTGGGATTGCTTCTCACATTACTCTGGTTTCAAATGGTCTTGTGGGAACACTGAATTCTGTGCCTATTTCCTAACCCAATTATGTCTCTTTCAGGAGGTGGAGCAATATTGGCAAAAGAATTAAGTCTCACAGGACTTTTATGTTCTTGTGTTATTAGAGCAGTGTGGGAGGAAGCCACACTAAAGTGATTGATGATGCAAGAAGCTCAAAAAAAATTACACACACTTAAAGTCTGCCTATTCATCTGCATGGCCTGACAGTTTATATAATCTTGTGTAGTTTCTCTCTATACTCATCATAAACCATAAGCTTATAGGTTGGCAAACTAAACTGTCTTCAACTTCAGACAAACTTAGAATCTGGAATATCTTCAAGAAAGACAACCAGCCCATCAAAACGTAAATGGAGCAGGTTAGCAAAACATTTAACTATGGTTTCAAAGGGTATTTTCCACAGAGGCAAGGCTTCCATCAACCAGCTTTGTTCCTTGCGCGTAATTTAAACATTAGACAGGATGATGTAGAATTAGAAGTATTCTCAAGCATTACTCATGGATGAATCAAGGGTGGAAGGTGGCTTATTTATTTTCTCTTCTAGCACTCTCTATGCTTATTTTATTAAAAACTGTATTACCACCCAACATGATTATAATTACGAAGGGTAATTATAATCAGAACTGCCTATAGAACAGACAAACATACCAGTGATCCTATTATCTGTCAGGGGAAAGAGTTATGTAAAATGAAAAAAAAAGAGTAAAAAGTAGTCAACAAAAGGCAAGAAATAAAATAAAATATCCAAGCTTACATCAACACCATTCATTATACTGTTCTGAGTCTTTCTGTCCTTGCTTCCACCATGCCCAAACAATGCAGCAAAAGTTCTTTTTGGGGTGGATGTCATCCAATCCCAAAATCCAGTTTTCTTGCTCTTCCCTTTAACTTCAATCCAGTCACTCTTTCATAGATTATGTTTTTTTTTTAATTCAGGTTTTATTTAAATGAACAAACTCTCTCTCAAAAGATCTCAAGGAGCAAACTTTTGCTCAGCACCTTGCTGTCCAGCATACCATCCATGCATTGCAGTTCCCAAATGATAGTTCTTATTATCATTCATACAATTAGTTATTGCCAAATAACTTACCAGGTACACTTTAAAAAAAAAAACAGCTTCTGAGCCATTTTGAAATTCATCCTTTTTGGATGGGGAAACAATAACTGCAATGAACAAGCATAGATGCTAACTATAGTTTGATTTAAAAAATACCTGGAAGATGAAGAACTATCTCTCCTCAAGGTGTTGAGGTGGAATAAAGATGGTGCCAGGCACACAGCTATATTGGTTGGAGTCATCTGATTTTTTTCCACAAACGTCACAACATCCCTAAGGAAGTACAACAGAATTTTCAGAGCTTCACGGTTTTCATCTGGGAGAAGAAGAATAGCAGCCTGGACAGCACAAAATTGCTGATCTTCTGGTAGATCTAAAAAAAAGGAAGGAAACAAGGAATTAGATATCTTATCTCTAAAAGCATTTCTTAAACAACATGTATATATTATCTTAAAAAGAAGTTGCCCCCCAGGCCTAGTTTCCAGTTATGTTTAACTGTGCTAAAATCTAAATTAAGGAATGCAGAATATCCCAAAGATTAATTGTAATTAAGTAAACTAAATGGTCAATTGTTAAGAACCTTTGCATTTCTAAGAAAAAAATCAATAAAAGCTATTCTGCCCGACTCTAACTTGTGCCTTAGTTATACCAGTAGAAGTAACAATATGATTACAGTAAACAATATGATTACATGATTGTGATTATTACCTTAGACTGTCTACTATTGACCTCACCCCTTCCTAAGAGGTCTGTAGGGGTGTGCAAAGCGCATCAACGTGCCTACTGTCCCTGTCCTATTGTTTCTTTTTATTTTTCTTATATGTATCCATTTCATGTATTCATAATTATGTTTATACTTATACCTATTATCTTGTAAGCGATTTGTCAAATCAAAATAAATAAATAAATAAATAAAAGAAAGCATAGAATGTCCCAGTGATAAAATAATAATTTAAATGTCCAGAAATGAATTAATCAATTTAACAAATGTGCGTGGTCTCTTATTCAACAAATAACTTTATTTATTTATTTATTTATTTATTTATTTATTTATTTATTTAGTCTTGTATGCTGCCCTATCTCCCGAAGGACTCAGGGCGGCTCACATCATAAAAACACACAATACAAAAATTAAAATTACTTAAAAAATTATTAAACCCAATTCAAGCCAAACAAATTATCTAAGACCCAAAAAACACTAACATTATAAAACTAAGAACCCCACCCCCTCAGTCCAGGCCGGCTTGGTTGAATAACCATGTCTTTAGGCTGTGGCGGAAGGAGCGGAGGTGGGGGGCCAACCAGCTCCAGGGGCAGCTGGTTCCATAGAGTGGGCGCTCCCACAGAGAAGGCCCTACCCCTAGGGTAACCCAAAATATATACATTCTTTTTAAAAAATCATGAAGCAACATTTATTTATTTATTTATTTATTTATTTATTTATTTATTTAGACTTGTATGCCGCCCTACTCCCGAAGGACTCAGGGCGGCGAACATACAAAAAGATATACAATAAAATATATCAATTTGATTCAGCTATTATATAAGTACTTCACAACACAAAAGAAGATATCCATACTAAGCTCCACTAATATCTCAGACCCACATCTGAGGAGAAAACTAGGTTTTTATAGTCTCCCAGAAAGCCAACAGGATTGGGGCCATCTGAATCTCAAGGAGGAGTTTGTTCCATAGGACAGACTCTGGAAAACGGAAATCTCTTGGGTCCTATCAGATGATACTGTTTCAAAACAAAAAACGGAAGCAACCCAAATTGATTTCTAAACCCTAACTTCATAAGTAGGGTCTCATATTCAGCTATCTTCAGAACAGCAGAACATAATACCTATATTCTGCCCTTGGTCCAGAGCTGTGGCTGGTGCTACACCCATAACTCAGCTGCACACATTTTTAAGACAGGACTGCTCATTGGCCCCCAACTTCACACCAAATAATAAATGAAGTAAGTCTTACACGGCCATCCTTACATTAAGCAGCAGCAGATGGAGACTATGACCACTAATGCTCTGGTGTCTTGTGGCTGAGCCTAGACAGTTAGAATTCAGTATTGGTACTGGGCACTGAGGCTGCTTCCTTGAGAGTGAACCAATACATATTTTCTCATACTTCCCTATGTCCCCATTATTACAATGAGATCACTGCCTGGTCATAATTATACATGACATTCCACCAGTTAATGAAGTTTTCCATTCATACTAGATGACCAAAATAGCTGTCCAATCTAGGCATCAATCACATGCTTGTGCAAGCATTTGAACCCACAATCTAGTTACCTAGCCTAATTACTCCTCCATCAAGTCACACATCATCCTAACCCCTGCCCCTCTTGCTCTTAAATCTGGTTAGCTGGGGAAACTCCACTACCCTCACCAAACCAAGTGAACCAGAAATACCTCCTTCCCCATATCCTCTACCAGAAATGATCTCTTTCATCTCTTACCCAAAACAATAAATCATGTACATACATTGATAGATGTGCAGGAAGGTTTCACAGAGCTTGCTGGTGAATATAGGTTCTGGAAGATCTCGGAAATACTGCTTCAACATGTCTGCCACATCAAAGGCCGATTGACCCTCATAATTTATGTTATTTGGGTTAATTTCATTCATTTCTCTTAAGTAAAGGATCCTAGTTTTAACACCAGATTTTCTGAAAAGACCAACCTAGAAAACAGAATGTTTTAAAAGATATATATATATATATATATATATATATATATATATATATATATATATATATATATTTGTTTTCGTAGATTTTCACGGGTAAAGGTATGTAGGTCTTGGTGTATTCGGGTCTTGTCCCGTGTAAGATTGAGAATACCTTGGCCAAGGTATTCTCAATCTTACACGGGACAAGACCCGAATACACCAAGACAGACAGACAGACATATATATACACACACACACACACACACACATATATACACACAGAGTATACACATACATATATAAACATACACACACACACACACATCTTGGCCATGGAGGCATAAAATGAGCAGCAACTTCTGAAGGAGCAGCTTATCACTTCATTAGTGTTAAACTGCATAAGAGAACATAGTGCCTGAAACAGCACTAATTACTATCCATTGATAATAAATACTTAGCGCATTAAAACATGAGTGGCATGTGCACAACTTCTATTAACAATTACAATAAAGAAGGAGTGAACTTTGAGAGAGTGAGTTGGCCAGTTAGGTATAATCATGACCAACCCCATTAAGCAACCTCATGCTCCAAACCCCAAATGAATGAAATACACAGTTTAGATTCAGCAGAAAGGCTATGGACACAATAGGTAATGTAAGGTAATATATTACTGGGAAAAAAACATGATATAAATGTTAAATTACTAGAGATTTTTCTTTAAAAAGATTTATGAAAAACAGCTCTAAAGCTAAAAGGTGGGGCAGGCACAAAGAGAGAGTTTGTTATCATACATGTGTCAAAGTTAATTATGGTTGAAGAGAATGTACCTATTTAAATACCAATTCATTTAAGTACTATTTACATGCCAATGAAGCCAGTTTGGTCTAATGGTTAAGGCACCAAGCAAGAAACCATGAGTTCAAGTTCCATCTTAGCCATGAAAGCCAGTTGGGGCAACTTTGGGCCAGTCACTCCCTCTCAGCCTAAACCACCTCACAGAATTGTTGTTGTGGGGTAAACAGGAGCAGGAAGGTGTATGGGATATGTCTGTTGCCTTGAGTTCTAGGAAAAATAAAGGTGAGATATCAGTTAAATAAACAGAAATAATAACAAACAAATAATTCTCAAGGCCTGAGAAATCAGTGCACTGGACTTCTACTGGTGTGTGTGTGTGTGTGTGAGAGAGAGAGAGAGAGAGACAGACAGACAGACAGACAGACAGACAGACAGACAGACAAATTGAGAAATAGAGAAATATAAAAAGAAAGACTAAAGATGTGAACCTAAGTAAATTTCATACTGGTACCTGGTCAAGAAAATTGTGTCTTAGGTAGTCCATAGCTTGGAATATGCTCCTTGGAAGGGGATGACTCGTTCTTTGAACATTTAACAGTAATGGTACTCCAAATACATTTTTATCTTTATAATCAGGGACTTTTATTTTTCTAATGAATTTTGGAATAGTCCTGAAAATATGGAAATAATTCATTAGCGGACAAGAGTTTCTGGGTGGCAAAGAGCTAAGTGCATAAAACCAGGTTTTTGAATTTGTTAATAGGATATAATAGGTTAAAAATCCTGAAGTGACAAAGCAATATCAGAAGGACATTACTTACATTACTTAATAAATTTCAACTTTATAGAGAAACAAGCTATTTAGACATAATTATTGTACAATGGAGGGAGGTTTTATTTACAATTTTTATCAAGTTTGGTTGACTTTTTTTTAATGTGAATAAATAACCTTTTTTTAACCAAACAAGAGTTTTTATCATTGCATTTCATGTTAATGACCGATGAAAAACAATGTTTCCAGGTCTTCTGCATTAGGGTAGGACCAACTCTAATACAGAATCAATGCCGCCTTCTCAGGCTGTACCTTCCCTCTAGTTCTCGTTCCCTCTAGTTCCAATTTCCTTTCAGGTTCAAAGCTTCTGAGTATTTCTTGATTACAACACCAATTTTTGGTAGCAAAATTATTGGTTTCAACAATGTGATTTGTACTAGAAAGATGCTAAGTAGGTCAGTTAAACCTGCACAATGTTTGCACTTAATATATTCCATAATTTAACCTAAAATGTGCCAAAAATAGTGGCTCCTATCCTGCCCCATGACATTCCTGCATCAGTAGAAGGCCAAATAGATAAGAAAAATAGGAGGGCTGAAGGCTGAAAAAAAGGCTTTATTTCTCCTGTATTAGGCTGAAGATTCAATATCAGTATTATTGAATCTTGTATCAATATTCAATATCTACATACTGTAAATTACCACAAACCAGCTGACCTTTAAATGTTATTCCTTTGGCTTTAGACTCCACTGCTGTTTATATCTTTCTTCATCTATTTTAAACCTATACCAAAATATCCCCTAAAGTCTGTCAACTGCTTGTTTTTAATTTAGATACAATATATTAAATGTACATTTGTATCAAATTCTACACCACTAACATAAAGAGCTAAATGCAACGATGGAATTAGATACTAGAAAGTTGGGCTGTGCTATGAGCCATATTGAAAAGAGACAAAACAATTCAGAACACATGTGGCACCTCCTTAAACGAATATTTTTCTGGGATCATGTGGCAGCCCTGTTAGAAAACAAGCAGCAGAGATGTAAGTAGACTTTGGTAATAACTTCAACTGAGCTATATTTATTTAAATTATTAAAGTAGGCAATGTCTTTAATGTTTCACTTTTTACCAGAATATGCCAGTTGGAGTGTTCTAGATTCAGAGCCAAACTGGAACATCAAGAAATACTTGTTGATCTAAAAGATGTACTTTTAGAAATGTGCAATGCACTCCTGCAAAAGAGAAACACTCTGGAACATTATCAGTTTTGCCCATAAAATTCTAAAGCTCTTTTAACTTACCAATTCCATCCTTGCTTGCTAGATGGAGAGTATTTGTCCATCAAAGTAGTTAATTTTAACAAAGCAAGCTTTTGCATGTGGTTCAGACAAGTTGCTGATTGGCTATCCATTTGTAGAGAAAGACTTCCAAAATGTGTGTCTTCTCTACTAGACCAGGATCTTCTCCCATGCCTGAAAAACAAAAACCATAAATGTTCTTTAGTATTAATGCCATTTTCAGTATTCATTCTATATCTAAAGGTATTTTAAAAGGTATTTTAAAAGTATTTTAAAGCCATTGAAAATTCTAAATGTTTGAAAATACTTTATAAGAATATATTATTATACTTGGTTGCAAAATCAACCAGATCGTTAGACTGGATTGGGTATTCTGTCCACTTATCGAGTCCTTCCCATTGACCTGCATTAAGCAGATATTGTTGTTTAATAATATTAAAGATAATGTCTCAGAACATAAGCTGTTCTAAGTAATGCTGCCTTTTGCAATTGACTGATGGTGAGTTTGTCAATGTTGATCATGTTAAAAGAGTGCTCCAGATGCTTTGGAATTGCACTTAAGATTCCTGTTACTGTTGGTATTAACTCTACTTTCCTTTGCCATTCATAACTTAATTATATAAAATTAATAATTTGCCAGTCATAATAATTATATATCAAAACTTGAAACAGTTCACATTTAGTTTTCATTGTAATTATTAAGCAATGAATCCAACAGCATATAACATAGACTGCTTTCAGGGTTAATCAGACCAACTTATTTGTTACACGTGTCACATTTTATTCTGATTCTTTGCAATTTCAACAAACCTGGTGGAATGTGTTGGCATCATCTCTGTTCCTGTTCCCATTACATACGTCAGTTCCATTAGACCCTGTTCACCAAGATGTCGGCAGCTGTCTTCACCATCAATATTTGGCAACTCTCCTGATTTTTCTTCTGAATGCTTTTTAATTTCAAGATGGATTTTTTTAGGAGATGATGGACATGGAGAAGTGGATTGGTTGGAGTAACTTGCAGAATCAGAGTCACCATCATCAGATAATTTCTCTGTCCATTGGCTGACCAACTTCCTGAGTCCATTCACATGTTCCATAACATTGTCTAATTCCGTAAAGACATCATCATCATCAGTCTCTGGTGAATTCATTTTGTGTAGATTTTCTGGCACATTGTCATATATACTCAGCCTGTTATCCATCAGTGAAGGAGAGTCACACGACCCTTCAGTCTCCTGAGAATTAATGTTATCCCTGCTTCTCTGGCATCCATGAAAACTCCCCGTTCTCCAGTTTACTGAGGTATTGTCTATTGGAGATAACAGACTATATGTAAGCGCTTTGGGGAAAGTCCCAGGCTTATGACCTTCTGGTACCTGAAATACTTTGTTTTTGTGCAAACATATCTCACTGTTGAAGTTTTGTTCAGAAAAATCACTCCTTAAGGAAAGCTTGCTGGGATCAAACTCTTCAGCGTACATTCCTCCTCTTTTACTGTGTCTCCTTACTTTGCTGACTGGGCTTGGGGTGCTCACAGTGCTACTGTCTCCAGACTGACTGCTGCTGCTACTACTACTACAGCTCTGAGGATAGTAAGAAGGCTGCATCACCCGACTGACTGGTGCATCAGAAATATCTATGCAATTTAAGCTTCTCAACTTTTCTTCACTCAATCCCTCTAGGAGAATAGGCTCACTAATGTTGAATTTGGTCTTCAAATGCATTTGTTTCTTACAGGTGCCACTTCTTAAGCGCAGCTTCTCCATTTTCTTTAAGAAACTGTTTGCTTTTTTATGGCATAGTTTATCCAAGTTCTTGTCCTCACTTGTCATATTCAAGGTCTCAGTATGAGAAGGAGAGCAACTGGAAACAGAATCAGGGGATGCCAATTTATTTGAGGAACAGGTTGAAGAGCTTCTGCTGGTTTCAACATCCCCACAAATCTTGGGAAAATTAATTATATCACTATCGCCACTGCTAGAACTATGAACTGAAGATTTGTCGTGAATGTCTCCTTGAGCTGAAAAGATAATAACCTCACTGCCGTTGCTTTTAAGTCTCTGGTTATCAGGTCTTAGTGCACAAGAAACCTTTATATTTTCCAGATGGGACCATCGTTTGGTACCTTTCTCATAAGTCCATTTGTTACTTATTGCACAAGGTTCTTCATCTTCAGATTCATCACTCTTAAAGCAAACAAAGAAAATTAATACATAATATCACGTAGATAATCAAGAACTGAAAATAGCATTAACTGTTTCGTTTTCCAAAATAATGTTTCTGTCAAGGTTCCAACTAACAAAGCCAAACAAGTCAGCACTCTGAGACTTTCAGCTTCCTCAAAGAACTGCTTTATTGAGTACATCATTTGGTATGGATGATCCTAAAACCAGCTGTAGTTATTTCCTACAGTTTCAGTATAATTAAAAGTTAGAGATTCCCCATTCCCCTAGTGTCACAATTAGGTGTTCTGGTGTCTGCTTGGCGATTGGTTTCAGTCTCTGGCCAGCACCTGTTGGGAGCAACCTTGGTTCCCACGAGATAGCAGTTGTTCTGGCTAGTTCGCATTCCACTCCTCTTCCCCTTTCCCAAGCTGTGTGGCAACTTGAGAAATGGAAGATGACTGCTGCAGGCTCAATCCGTTTCACAGTTGACAGTTTCATTTTTAAAAAAGGCTAATGCTAGAAGAGAAAAAAATGGCAATTCTACTGCTATATCTGTATAGCTCATTTATAGACATATATAGCTCTAGCAAATCAAGCAAATTCACCTGATTTTAATATTTGAGAACAGCATTGGAATATTTTATTTAAGTATGCAACATCCTCTTTTTGCAACTTTCAAACAAATGTGTTCAACCTAAACATTGCCTTATAAGTGAAAGAGTTTCAAATCAAGATATCCTTTAATGAACTTCTGGGAATTCAACAGTTAAATATTACATAAATTTAATAATTTATTTATTATCTACTTTATTTAAAGAACTAATATGGCTACCTAATTCATACAATGATCCTGGGCAACTGACAATAATTAATATAAACAGGAATCATAACAAAACAATCCTTCCTACCAGGCACTACATCAATGAGTGTCTTGACTCAGCTTCCATCCTAGCCAGTATTTGGGAAAGAGCCAAATCTTTATGGTCTTCCATGAAATTAGAAGAGATGATCGAGCCATTTAACATTATAGATGCAATAAATGAACTGGTAGAATCATGTAATACTGCAGATAAAAATTTGTTAATACCTTCATCACACAAACACACACAAACATGTCTTGTATATTAAAAAATGCTTGGGTGGAAAAAAAATCTAGCCCAATGTTGTTTTTAACTATGTCCATTTTAGTTTAAAAATACAGTAAACAAGAATATTATATCTCAAAACACACTCACCTCATTTAACATCATAAATATTATGGAGGGAATAGAGTGTACTGGTGGTATTTAGGATAAAATATCATTTCCAAGTGAGAATATTTCAGACTATATTTATAACTGAAAATTAATACCAGCAGGAAAGCAGTCTTTATAGTAAATAATATGTTGAGAAACAATTTTCTATACGATTCTATCAAGTAATCAGTTAGTCATGAAGACAACCAATTGTCCCAAGGTGGTTTCTTCCATTCAGCCTCTGAATCATCTCCTGCTAGGTCTAGGATGTTTTGTTTTTTTGAAGATTTTTTCAAATTATCTGCTTATAACCACTGGTTTTTTTTAATGCTAACGGTCATCTGTCCATGAGCAGATTCAGAAGCACAAATGTAATGTATTGCAGATGATTTTAGCCTCCTTTGTTTCGTTAACAAGAATAAAAGTTGTGAGTAGATGACATGATGGACCATGGATAAGCCAGTGATGGTCTTTGCCAGAGGTAGGTGCTACAACAGTTTCATTCATAACTAACTACAAGCAAAGGTTGACATGTAATCCTACAGCAAGCATAACCTTGCATACAAATGTCTTTCAGTTTATGGTAAACATTTTTTCATGAATCATAAACATACCCGCTTTCTCGGCTTACTTATTTCCATCTTCATTTCTGCATACTTATTCAAGGTATTTAACCGTCTGGGGAAAACAAGGAAAGACAAAGTTCTATAATCCTGGTTGTCTTCTGTTATTAAATATTCCATAAATTATAAGCAAAATCATCTCTTTGTTTTTTGTTTTAGCTGTTCTATTGAGGATAGTTCTCATGTTGTTTGCTTCTTAATGTTTTTAGAAACTCATACAAGGAAATAGGTATCAAGGTATGCATTAATAACAAAAAAATGGTGTGACAAAGCTATTGAATTTTAAGAAAAAGATTGTGGCTTGAAGTCTTTCATCCAATACATAAAAGGTCATTGCTATTTCCAGTATCATTATTATCTGCATTTTTAAATGAATAACAAAAGAAACATAAAGCACAATTTACACATTTTCAGTGAAGTGCTGTAGTCCTGTGAATGATATTCAGAATTTATTTCACCAGTGAAAGCATCCCTCAGTCACATTCCATTCAGACACAAAGGGACACAACCCTCACAGCAAAATAGTCTTATCTCATTCAATAGGCCATCCTAATTCAATTCAATATGAGTTGGTGTGGAGGATAGGGGGAGTTCTCTGATACAGATTTTCAGGCATTTCATTCAAGCATAAGAAAATGGGAATCCTCAAGCATAGTTTTTTTTCTTTTTTAATCCAGTGAACTTTTTCCACTGGATTAAAAACTTCCCCATGACTTTTAAATTGTGAACCACTTACTGTCTATTCAAGTGAAATAAATATTCTCTATTTGACATATTAGCAGTAATTAATAAATTATCTTTTCATTCTGCACAGTAAATGAAAAAAATTTAAACTGTTGTAGATTCCAAAGAAGTGTGCCATTTTTCCATAACTGCTAAATCTCAGGTTCGTGCTCTAGACTGACAAACATTTACCACACTCTTACCTCTTCATTTTTGTAGAAAGAAAAAGATATAGTAATGTGACATGGATCTCAATAACAAATAAGTTTATTTCTAAATTACTGATCACATCTTCTGTTGTACAGCATTCCCCTAAAAACCTATGACTTGTGCTTCATTTTTTTAGGAAAGCCATTAAAACTTGGCTGTTCAAAAATATCTCAGGGGTTACTGTTGTTCCCTCTCATGTTGGATAGGCTATTTCTTTAATGTAATTGATACCCCAATGTACATGTAATCCTCCTTTAATGATCACTTGTTTAGTCACCATTTTAAGTTACGATAGCATTGAAAATATTTATGAGGGTCCTGATAGTTGCGACTATCCTGAGATTGCAATTCAGGTGCCTTGCAGGCATTTTGCAATTGCTCCAGTCACAACATTCTGCAATCACTATTTGTGACCTTCACTGTTGGCTTCTGACAAGCCAATAGGGGAAAACGGTAGAAAGTCACAAATAGC
Organism: Naja naja; assembly: GCA_009733165.1. Lineage (NCBI taxonomy): Eukaryota > Metazoa > Chordata > Lepidosauria > Squamata > Elapidae > Naja > Naja naja. The sequence continues at coordinate 114,996,765 of CM019149.1, read as the reverse complement.
GATATTACATTTAATGACTGGGCAGGATTCACTTAAAGATGGCAACTGGAACTGCTACGATTGCCATCATAAGTCAGTAGTCACATGAGACACTTTTACAACCATTTGGTTTAGTGATGGAGTTCCCAGTCCCAAGAACTATCATTAAGTCAGGATGACTTCTATATGTGCTTTCGGTTGCTATTTTTTAAAACATTTGTAATATTGTTATCTTATTTCAAATCTGATTCTCAAAGGTTGAATATATACAAAATATTCAAAATCAGAATGGTCAATAATTCCAGTGGCATATAATTCCAGTGAATGGAATGGAAAGGTTGTCAGTTCATATCAGGATCTCTGAGAATTCACTTGCTCTTTTAATCTTCACATGTATTTTAAAGGAAATTTGCTACATATAGCCTTCCAGCAATATATTTATGGACGAAGTAGCTTAAAATATTATTGTGCAATTTGTTTGCAATTTAAGCAATCATTCTTGAAGTCCCCTGAGGTATAGTTGGTAGTTGTGTAATGAATGGAAAGATTGTTGCTTTCCAAAAGAAAAAAATAATGTAATTATAACGTATTTGTAAAACACTTCAGCTGCTCTGGCAATATTTCAGCACTACTTAACCTCCTGCAGCATTTTATTCAAGCTCTTTCAGGAAAAATTCTAATGGCTGATTTTCAGATTAATACTTCAGTTAAAATTTGAATATGAATATTCCTAAACATTAGCAACCCTTAATTATTAGAGGTGGCAGGATAAAGCATCATAAAGTATCCCATAGACAAGGAAGGAGCTTGGGATGAAACAAGTTGGCCCATTATTCAGTTGATATTCTCACATGTTTTTTCCGTGGAGCAAAAGCAAGAAATATTGACACCCTGATATTTGTCTCTTTAGAAAATAATCTTGAATGATTTGACTTCTTAGTTATGTTTAATCTGAAAAATGAACAAGGTCTTGAGAGGAAATTTTTTTGTGACCAGATGGTTTTTTGAAGGGGAAACGGAAAACCCAATATTAAATGGAACAATGACAAGTGGGTGGAATTGTGTCACACACATGGACAAAATCACAATTGTCTCTTTTTATTTCTTGTGGCAGAATTTTTTTATTTGTTTTTATTTATCATAACACTATAGCATTATAATAAGCCCACATTAAGGCTTATATTTCAGTTCATTAGGTTTACATCTGCAAATTATAAGAACGCATGCCAAGAATTTTCAACATCTGCAGTGGGGGATGGCCTTGGGACCTACCAAAAAAGCAAAATAAGAACCATATAGAAAACTGAGCCCTTGGTTTTCTTATTCTCAGTACAATTAAACACAACTCCACAAATATAATTTACAACCTGAAGAAAACCACTGCAGATACTTGTACTTGCACTGGTAATATGGCAATCCCTCCATTACCTGGCAATCTTCCATTTTCTAATACTATAGTACTATAGTACTAATAATTAAAAATAAGTGTACTTAGAATAGATTTTCTCTCAAGTTTGATGATAGGAGCAGTAACAGTTAATCCAAAGGAGAAAGCATATTATCTACATCAAAGATGCATAATGTGGGATATCAGACCTATATGAGTTTGAAAGAAACACTTGAGAGACCCAAAGTTAAATTTTGAAGTGGGTCTCCCTGAATCCTAAATCCAATGCATGCACACTCTACTACACAGATGGCAAATGAGAAGTTACTTTGTCCTAGGCCCACTTGCTATTTTTTGGTGTCCAGCTTCTAGCATGCTACTCAAATGTATTTCTTGACTATATAAACTTGTGCATCACTCTGACCTAAAGCCTCTTATCTACAGTACTGTAAAAAAAAAATCTGAGCATTGCATCCTAGGTTCTGAAATTTTATGTGCAATGGAAAAATTATGAGCATCCATCAATTGATTTTTTTTCGGATGTGTACCCTGAAATATTTGACAAAATTATTTAAATCCAGTTAACAAATTTGGTGACATTACCAAAATTCTTCCACATTATTGTCAAACTCATATTTGGACGATAAACTTTGCATAGACCAGAAATTAGTAAGATTTCATTGTATTTTGTCAATTGTAATGATAGTCTGTGTACTGAAATTACCAAAATTCATTTTTCCTAGATGTTACACACTTGATGCATTAAAAAAATATTTTGATTGCTTCAAGGGAACTCTGTAGCTGCAAGGAGTTTTTTTTCTTACAAAAGTCTACTGAAACCATATGTCTTGAAGTTGGGACACATATATTGCATACAACAACAATCCATATTCCTCCAGACATCCAAACAGAAACGAAGTAAGATACAAGATAATTGTCATAGCCCACTGACTTCATTAAGTGATTTACTTAAGTAAAGCCTTAGGTTATCAGTCCTAGACATCTATTACTAAGCCAAAGGGAAATTCAGACCAAAGTTTACCTGTAGAGAGATTCTATTGCATCTTGATCTAAAAATTCATGATCTTTCCTCACAGTTTTTATGTCAACTGGAAACTGCATATCTGAAAAACAAGTTCCAAATACTATGCTTTCACTTTTATTTCACATTTCTAAAGTTAGGATAAACAACATAACTTAAAACGATACAAGTCTCTGGAAATAAACAAATTTATGAATCAGGACACAATACTTGCATGTAAGAATTATAGAGTATATTAACCAGGAAAAAACTAGGAATCATGAATTTCTATGACAGAAATATATTTGAAGAATTAGACATTCAAGTGTCTATTACTATTGCATAAAATATTCACTCAGCAATGCATTCTACAAGACTAGACCCAAATGAGGCCTAACCTGCTTTATAAACATTCTTCCCCTATAATCTCTGTAAATTCATTTTCTGTTATTTTGATACAACTACAAGTTTGTTCATTGTCTTATTTCTCATGAACTGCAATAACCTCTAGTCTGACTTTTCTGCTTCATTTCTCTGAAATGAATTTTTCAATTTGAATTATCTATAATACTCATTGCTCTGATTGAATTATTATCCTTGTCTCTGTTGATGCTGAACCTATCTTAAAGACAGCCCAGGAAGACTTTAAGGAGAAAACCAGAGTACTATTTCTGAAAAGTCTACTCTCCTATAGGTGTTCAAATTTTACTGGGTGACAGCTTGAACAAGGTTATTTGAGAACAAAGGCTGAGTCCTAGCTGTGTCATATGTAAACTACCTACTGTCCAATAAACAAATAAGTAGTATCCTGTATCCACTGCAATGTGGGGTGGATGAGCATAATAGGAACTCTTAACCTGCTTCTTTCTAAATCAGTAACTATTTATCTATCCCTGAAAGAAGATATCTCAAAACAAGAGACATAACTTTTTCTGATACCCCTCTCCCAGTCATTTTAAAATAACTAGGTACCAATGTGGTTATTTGCCAGTTAATTTGTTTTTTAAAAATATAGAGGTAATATAAAAAGCCCATTCACTTTTTTAATGAGACCGTCAATTCTGACACTAAAGCTGTGTGTTACACTTATTCTTGCATTGTTTATCAGACAGACCTTCATATCTTTTGGCAGTCTGCTTAAAGTTTGCATAATATAAAATATTCTTTCTAGAGTCCAGTTATGACACTGATAGGGAGATGTTTCATTTCATAAGACTATATTGCTATATCATATCTATACAAAGCAGCACTTTAAATTGGAGGGGATGTTAAAGTTCCCCAGTTTTGTGCCACAACAACACTACTTGTTAATATTAACCAAGTTAATGGATAACAATTCTTTGCCTAGTTTATTTACTTCCTATACCAGTGGAACTGGCAAAAATGACTTTATATTTGTTGCCATTTGTTTACTAAAGATCATACATTAAATGTGGGTAAAGATTTGCTAGAAAGGGCTTGGATTTATTCTTGCAAATAATTATAATTATTTTATAATTATATATAAAATATTATGCAGTATAAACTTATTTCTTATTGCAAGCACTGTAGCAATACCTGCAAACATCTGAGCATACTGGGGGAAACCAGCAGCCTTCAGCCAGTCACAGGCTTCCTTGGCTTCAATTTCTGAAAGAAAGAATCAGAAAACAACTTTAAAGACTGATACTCGGATATTAAGGAAGAAAAATGATTGTCATTATGTCATGCAACTAATTCAGAATCAAACTGCTTGTTTTAGTATCTTCACCAAAATAATCCCTAACCTCAAACAGGCTTTTGTAATATATTACTCTTCATATACTCATTATCAGGGGTGGGATGCTACTGGTTCTGCCCGGCTCTATAGAACCGGTAGCTCTGAAGAGCAGCAGACACCAAACCGGTTCTGTGTTTGCTATTGTTTGGCCCACCCACCCACCTGGGCTCTTACATGTCCTTTATTTCCTCCTTTTTCAGCCTCAGCTGCTTTGCACGGCACATGTGTACGCAAAACATAGTTACCGAACCGGCACCACTGCTCATTATAGACCTATGAGTATGACCTCAACACAGAGTGTGAAAGCATTTGAATATGTAATTGCCTCTAAAAACACAGTAATGCAAAATAGCAGAGGATTGTGATACAGAAAGTGTTCCACAACAGAAAAAGCACATAGTATCAAACTCAACCAGCAAAAACATAATTAAAAAACCCCAAAATTTTGTTTGAGGTATCTTGGCATGCTAATGCTTTGATAAATAGTCTATTTATCTTTAAATAATAATTTAATCTTTAAATAGTTCATTTTGAAGAAATAATCACTTTCATTATCCTCCACCTATTTCTAAGGATTTTAATTACACAACTCTCCATTTATATTACCTGGTATGTAGTTATTAATTACAACCAAATGGCAGTCATTTGGTACTAATTAATAGAAAATCTTGCAGCTGTAATAATGTAACATCCCCACAGGAAAAAGGGGGAGCAGAATTCTGAAAACTATGAACATTCACCAGTTGCCTTAAAAATGCAAGTGTGTTTCTAGAACAGTATAGGCTCAAGACATCTAAAATGAGAAAACATTGCAAGTTATTTAGGTTCCCTTATGAAAACAGTTCTTTTCTCTAACCTAGTTTACGTTATAGTTCTGGTACAAGTTGAATTACCAAGGTATTCAGGGTTGGAGGCTTCAGTGCAAACTCTGATAGTTAGGGAGAAAGGATACACCTTTGTTGCCCTATTCACACCAGAACCACAAAGGGAATGCACCATTATTGTGCAACTTTCTGCAACACGATCAGCACAGAGTTGTCAAATCAGAGAAAGCTATAAGTTGATGAATTATTTGCAGTTTTCACTTTCAATGTACATGTTAGTTTCTCAACCACCTCTCCAATTAGTCCAACTGTACACATTTAAATATTTATGTATGTAATTCCGAATCAAAGCACATAAGCGAAGTACAATGTGGATTAAGAATTTAATTATTAGGTTGGCAGGCTCTATAAAAGGCATTCATACTTTATATTTAGTAGTAGAACCTAAAATGTACCAACATCAATAAGGGGACTCTCTGACTCTCTTTGCATGTAATTCTTTGGCTTCAGCATAATATGATGTATAAATCAAACCAATGAATTTTCAAATCCAGATTTATGTCTTCACATGTCACCCAAATGTAGGTAATTGTCAATAATTGAAAAATATGTTTAAATACACCACATCCAAAGGGAATATTAGGCAGTGGTTGAATAATAGAGGTTTCCAATTATAAAAACATAACTTTGCTGGGTTATAGTTGATGATCTAATTTTTTTGCAGAGGCGAGTATAAATTAAGTGTGTGATAGTTACTAGATAAGTGCAAAGTCCACCTGCAAACTCAGTGTATTGCCTGCAAACTTTGTCCATTGTCTATAACTGCAAACTTTGAGACCAGCAAACTTTGTCCATTACTTGTTGGAGAAAGAATTGTGTATATTATGAGTTAACTAGGAGCCCATGGAAGTATTCAATGTGTTCAAAAGTAGCAGAAGTAAATACTGGTATCAAATGAGCCAAAATAAAAAGAGAAATAACAAGGAACACTATTGTATTACTATCACAAATGGAAGCCAGATCAGAATGAATGCATAACCATCCAAAAAACAAAAACAAAAACCAGGAACTGAAAGTAGGCACGTTTTATGGATAAAGTATTAAATAACTTTGTTATCAACCTATGATTCAGGCAAGAAACCACACACTGGTCTGTTAAAAGTTACTAGAGGTGAGCTCCAGCTCCAGAAGTTAAACATCTGGAACAGATTTATAGGAAATTTTATTTATTTATTTATTTATTTATTTATTTATTTATTTATTTATTTTGGGATTTCTATGCCGTCCTATCTCCCGAAGGACTCAGGGCGGCTCACAACAATAATAAAAACATACAATACAAATATTAAAAAGCCAATTAAACAACATCCCAATATAATAATTAACATTAACAAACCAGCACTAAAAACCCTACCCTCACCATCATGGAGTAAACAGCTCTAACCTGCATTTATCTCAGTTCAAAATCCCCTGCAAAACATTAATCCCGATCTTTCATTCTAAACCTCTGCTGAACTAAAATCATTACACTTCAGCAGCCATATCAAAAGAGGAAGAAGGGAGGAAAGAGGAAGAAAGTAATTGTTGTCTTTTTCATAACTTACATAGAACATGGTGGCCAGAGAAGAATGGAAGGAAAGAGAAAGACTAGATGCAAGGTATCATCAAACCTAGGCTTAACTCAGAGTGACCTTTGCGATTAGATCCTTAGCCACAATAAAAGTGACTGCAGTTATTTCTCACTTTGGCCACTTGGGATGGGTGGCAAGAAACACTTTACCATTCATTCCACCTCATTTTCCCTCATATTCAGCAGTTACAAAATGATATTTTATGACTTATATTAGTTAGCTGATTGGTTTAAAGACTATTTTTTTAAAAAAAGACATGTGAATTAATCTTCTCAATCCCAACTAACAAATAACTGCACCACCTTCAGGAAGAAATAAAGTAATTTTTATTATCTCCCCCTGCCCTTTGCATTAAACTCTCAACCTGTTTGAAATTTGATATTTGACATGATATGAACAATTTTGGTACAAATTTCATCATTTCTCAGTCTCAAAGCCAAAAATAAATAAATAAATCGCAAGCTCTTCAGAGAAATATTTTCAGAGCATAATCCAAAAATTCTTAATGATGTTCTTGAAATATGCTCATACTGACTGAGCTTTCCTGCAGATTTTACCCTATTCTGGTTTTTTAAATTTTTCTAGATGTCTCTTTTTCCAATTGTATAAATGGGAGGGCAAAGTTTGCAATAGTTTTTTCCTCAATCTGCTTGCAATCTGGGGTATGAACACAGCTATTTCTAAAGCCAAGTAGATTTTGTCCTCACTTTCAGGCATAAATCATTAACATTGTACATCTCAGCTTTGTGTAGAGTTAGACTTTATGACAACATTTTTTTTAGAAAAATAACTTTTTACTTTTTTACCCAGAGCTCAGAAGTCCCCGTTCAACATTTGTTCTCAATATAACCATCTATCCATTCTCTGTGATCTCTTTCTTTCCTTAGAGTTAAAAGAAACTTCATAACAAGAGACATGGGGCTGATGTGTGAAAATAAACCAATGAACAACACACTTAAATATCATAGGAATTATTTGTAAAAACATTTGCATATTGCATGAACACTGAGAGAAAAGACAGCTCAAACTGGTCAATGAAGATTAATCTTCATTGATTAATTTGAGCCTTTTTTCTCTTAGTGTTCATGCAATATGCAAATGTTTGTATTGATGTCCTTGTATTCAATTAATCCTTACAGCTGCAAGCATAGCTTTCACCAGCGGAATAGAAAAAGGAAATTACATCTAGACCTTAATTACAATTCATTCCTGAAGTTTGGAGGATTTCCCTCAAAACACTTGGAAGAAATGTGGACAATATCATGAAAGAAAGAAAATTGTGTTCTGAGTCACCTAATGAACATCTTTGGATAAGAAATCTTAATGCCTTTACCATACTACTTAGACAGTCTTCTGAAAAGCTGGCTTATTTTATTCTTCAATAAATGATTCTAAAAAGTTTATTTTCTTATAATGTTAGACTTTTTATTTTCCAAGTTTGATTAAATAACAGTCACTCAAAAACCATTCCAAGCTTTTAAAGTATTTTATATGATTATCTTTATATGGTGCCAAATTCCAAAGAATTATTATTCCTCTTGTCTTTGCATATAATACACATTTCCTGGCTTTCTAAACATGTGAACAGTTGAAAATTTCCATTTCCTGCTGATTACATTATTCAAAGTTTGAAGATTCAGATTATTGGAGAGAAAAAATCACTGTTAGATCCTTTCTAGAAATTATGTAAATATGCATTGTGAACCTGCCTAATATTGAATTTCAACTTTGAAAAATAGCAGTAAAAGCTTTATATCATATAAAGATGCCTATGGTTCAGACCAATCTGCATTTGAGAAAAGTTAAAATTGTGCCAAGTAGCCATATCAAATATGTGCCTGTTTTTAGTAATAATTTGCACTGTAAATTAGACAATAACAAGTTAATAATCTAGGTTATGGAATCATAACCTAGCACATATCTCCTGCACTATGGTCTATAAAATGAAAATGTATGGATTGTAACCATACCCAAAATGAGAAATACATACAAGTCAGAATATTTTTTTCTGACAAAAATTAATTTAAAACAACTATTGACAACTGACCCAATATTTAAGTCTGTTTCCTCTGATGTTTTTTTCTTACTATTTTACTTGTTTATTACTGTCTTTTACTGAACTGTGGTACTACTTAAAATTTTTCTGTAATCAATACCTTGGTATCATTATTTTAACTGGCAATGTAGATTTAACCTTAATTTCTAAAACAGTGGTAATGAATTTATAGCCAATTAGCTGTTATTATATGATAACTTCCAATCTTAAATGCAAATGTTCATAATCCACATCAGAAAATATTATGGAAAATATGCAAGAATTTCATAATTATCATATCTAATGCATATTTGTCAGACAAAATTTCCTACAGTCAAATTAATGTATTAATTCAAATTAATTTGAATTAATATTCCAATTCCTTATGTAATCAGAACCAATGATGCTTCTTTTCTCTCAGTACTATTTTCATAGTCTTTACAAAGCAATTGAGTGTCAGTTAACGATTTTGTAAAGACTATGAAAATACTACTAAGAGAAGTGAAGATCAATTGGATGTTATTTCCAATCAGATATATGTAAGATTGTTAACGCATTGTTAATTGTACACTATTGTTTGTTGCATCTAGACATCAGTTTGATCAGCTCAGTAACAGATTTTTAACAGATTAACAGAGTTGGAAAGGACCTTGTAGGTAATCTAGTCCAACCTCCTCCCACCCAAGCAGAAGACCTACACCATTTCTGACAAATGGCAATCCAATCTCTTCTTGGAAGTCTCCAGTGATGAAGCTCCCACAACTTCCGAAGGCAAAGCTGTTCCATTGGTTGATTGTTTTCACTGTCAGAAAGTTTCTCCTTATCTGATCAACTCCTTGATCAGTTTCCAGCCATTATTCCTTGTCTGGCCTTCAGGTGCCTTGGAAAATAGCTTGACTCCTTTCTCTCTGTAGCAGTCCCTCAAATATTGGAACATTACTATCATGTCTCCCCTGGTCCTTCTCTTCACTAGACTAGCCATGCCCAGTTCCTATAACTGTTCTTCATATAAGTCCCCTAATCATCCTGGTTGCTCTTCTCTGCACTTTTTCTAGAGTCTCAACATCTTATAGTGTGGTGACCAAAACTGGATGCAATAATCTAGGTGTGATTTTACTAAGGCTTTATAGAGTGGTATTAGTACTTCACTTGATCTTGACTGTATCCCTGTTAATGCAAATTAGGATTGCATTGGCTTTTTTGGCTGCCGCCACACACTGCTACCTCATATTTAACTGGTTGTCCACTAAGATTCCAGGATCCCTGTCACAGTTACTGCTATTAAGCCTGGTTTCACCCAGTCTGTATGTGTACTTTTGGGTTTTTTTGCCTAAGGGTAAGCAACTACTTTTCTCTACATTGAATTTCAATTTGTTAAATAGGGCCCAGTGTTTAAATCTGTCAAGATCCACCTGGATCTTGAGTCTATCATCTAGGGTATTAGCTATTCCTGGCAGCATAGTATTATATGCAAATTTTGTAAGTTCCCCTTCTATTCCCCAGTAAAAATATCTTTTCCTTTTTCCTATATTTGTCCTGACACATGTTGACTGTGGTTCTTCATTTTACCTGGAATAGTCCTATTAGAGCAGCAAAATAAAAAGCTGACAGTATTCAACAATGTTTGCAGGATTTACAGCTGCCATAAAACCCAAGCCATTAACTTTTTGCCTATTATTCCTTTTGTCCTTAAAATCTTAACCCCAATGTTTCCCCCACCATCATGTCCCAGGATGGCCTGCTCCAGAACAATAGTCAACAAGCTTTGTATTAGACAAATGCCAAGCACTGGAATTCGCAATCCCCCTAGTACCAGTAGTAGCTATGGCCCATCAGCAATTGCATTGACAAACTTTTTGGACAACCTTCTGTTTTAAGACTGCTGACAAGGGCAAAAGGTGGGAAATAAATAAGATCAACATGGATTATATTATGGCTCAGAGTTTGCCTAACAGGCATGCAAACAATAAAGCTCTATATACAAGAGACCTGTAATACCAGAATAGCATTGTGTTCATGCAGTATGTAAGAGGAAAAACTGCAAAAGTAATTAAGCAGATAGCTATTGAAAATGTGTGTATGTGTGTGTGTTCATGTGCATGTATATCTCTCTCATACATAACTAAACTCAGAAAGAGATGCACAGTTTTATCTCCTTTATTCTGATTTTATATACTTTTAAAATAGCAGAAGCTTCTTCTAATAATATAGCTTTTAGAGGCAAATTATAATCCTCCTTCCACCCCCATGGAATTCTCGGTATCTCTTAGTTATATGGACTGAGAAAGAATGAAACTTAAGTAACTGAACAGAACAGTATAGAAATATTTTCCATATATCTTTCCCCAATAGACTCAGTTGCAGAAAAGAACTCAAGCTTAAGGCCAAGCTAATTTTACATACTAAAGAACTGCTCTCATTCCCACCCCCTCTTGAACTCAGCCATGGCTCTTTAAGGATATAATAATGTCAAATTTTAATTTTAAAAAACGATGCCTACATTCTCACATACCACAAGTCTGAGGTCAGGAAAGGTTAGCCAAAGGAGTTACAGTCAAGGATTCACTTCAGGAATATTCAGAAACGACCCACAAGGATGGAATGTAAAGTATGTATGGGACTGTGCCTCTTGCATTTCTTTTTTAATCTCTATTTCCCTTCCTACCAGACGACCTTGCAATCCAGAGATGCATCACTGAATTGCAACACAGCTCCCATGGAACAAAGCTATTCAGCAATAAGATTCTGTACAAGGGTTCAGCCTCAGGAAATGACACAAACGTTGGGAATCCAAAGTGTGGCTGACCCTCTCCACAAGGAAATCTGCTCCCCTTTCCCTTGGAGGGATCCATCAGTGGCCAAGCCCAAAGCCATAAGATGTCACAGGTTCTCCTGTCAGTGGAGATTCTCAGTCACCTGGATCATGGTTGTGCCAAAGGTGCTTTTTTCAAGAGGCAACTGGTTTTTTCTTTGAAGACATTTCGCTTTTCATTCAAGAAGCTTCTGCAGTTCTTACAAGATGTCTGCAAGGTGTATAAATCCTTCCACTCCTCACATCCAGTCAGAGCTGAAGAAGCTTCTCGAATGAGAAGCGAAACGACTTCAAAGAAAAAAACAGAAAGTCCAGTTGTTTCTTGAAAAAGCACCTTTGGGACGTTCTCTTGTCACGTTTTTCATCCTGACACCACCGGCAGCCTCCCCGGCTTATCTTCACTTCGCTTGGCTCAAAAGACGCCCATCTAGTTGAGGCGCACCGCAATTCCGACAGTTCTGACCGCGCTCCATTATGCTCCCCCTTCACTTTAAAGCGGGTGTCCGGTTCTCCAGACACGCTCACAAGCCTTTTATAGCCCAACCTCGCCCTGACCGACGGGATCAAGGCGACCCAAAGTGAACGTGGGACTTGGCGACGACGATACTTACGCGTTAATATCATCCTGACTCGGGTAGTACGGATAACTGGCGTAGCCGCTCCTGCTTCACTCTCTACCCATCCTTAAAATACAGCTTCGCAAACCAAAGGCCGCCGAGGCAACGTAGTCAGCCGTCCGTGCCAACCGGCTCGCCGAAGAGAAGCCCAGCTCAAGAACAGGGATCGCCTCCACCGAGCTCTCCCGCCACTTAGATGCGTGCTTTTTTTTGCTCGCTCGCACAGAAAGCCCCCAGTTCGTGAAACGCGAAAGCTACCCGAATTACGAAGCGCCCGTCCCGCTTGCAGAGGGGAAATGGTCGAGGCGGGGCCTCGGCTCCTCCCTCCTCGCCGCCTTTTCTGGGGAAGCGGAGATTTGCAGATGCTCTCATCCAGATCTTGGAGAATTCTGCAGTTTTGGTGTGCGAACGGAAGAATTTGGAGAGTCGAAGAAAATCTCACTGACACGCGTACATTAATGTATAGAGTTGGGTGCAATCAAGGGGCCGATCGCTTTTGATTAATGGCCAGGTACCTTTCCTTCCCCCCTCCCCCAGTTTCTTAATATCAGATCATCTGATCAAAGCCTTGTTTATGCTATGAACAATGATTCTGAATCAGATCGTTACTCATTAGATCTGTGTTTCTCCATCTGAGAAGATTAAGATGCCTGGATTTCAAGTCCTAGAAATCCCCAGCTAGTTAAAATCCACACCTTTTACACATTACCCATGAGCATTATCAAATTACTATTGAGCAGAGACTGACCAACCACACTCTGCATGTAGTCCTATATCGGCATGGAAGGAAACATGCAGTGGGGTATCTCAAGTTTTTGTCTTAGTCCCAGTACTCTTATAATAAATGATCTAGATGAGTCGGGGAACTCATCAAATTTGCAAACAACACAAAGCTAGGGAGAATTGCTAATACCATTTGTCGCTTATGGTATAAGGTCTCCTGCCTTGGGCAGAGGATTGGAGAAGACCTCCAAGTTCCCTTCCAGCCCTATACATCTATGTACAAAATTACATTGTGACTTGGCATTTTGTATCAAATCATGGCTTAATCAAGACATGATTAAACAAGTCGTGTTGTAGTGTGCTGCGTGAACCCATTCCTAACGTCTTGTATTGTAGGAATATAGGTGTAATGACTCCAAAGAGCCACAAACAAAACGGCTTCCCAGACAATGTTCCTGTTAGCAATGCAAGTAAAACTACAGATATTTGCCATTTTGCAGAAGCTAAAAGTTCTATGATGATAAAACATATTAACTGGGTGCAGTTTCCTGAGACCATCGTCTGTGAACTGTCCTTAAATATCACATTTCAATTCTTATTATGTTACAGAGCCCCTGATTATGACATCGAACATGTAAACAAGTTAATATGGGCAACATCATGCCTACATGCTTTTATCTTTCTTGGTGACTTTAATCTACCTCATATTAACTTGACCCTAAACGAATATAAAACTGAACCCGTACATGCAACCTTCTACAATGCTGTAACAAATCTGGGACTGGAACAACTAATAACCAACAATACTAGACTTAACAACTGCCTCAATCTCATCTTCTGCAATAGTTTGAATTCAATTTATGGAATACAAATTAACCCTTCTCCAACAGTGACTACAACATGATTGACTTTTGTCTCAACATACGTCCACACAAAAATCATCATAATGACGGGATCCCCAATTATAACTTCAAAAAAGGCAACTATGATCTTATAGACAACGATCTCTCATCTCTTGATTGGCAATTTCTGTTCAATACTGTTGAAGACCATTACAACATACTTTTACGTGAAGTCAAAAGAGTCATCAAACTATATGTACCAATAACAACTCCCAAACCCAGAAAAAACAAATTACTCATAACAATAAGGATCAATCCAAAAAGAAATCACTTTGTCGGAAAAACAAATCTGGTCATGTTGCAAACTTCAAAAGCCGATACAAAAATTTATGCCACCAGATAAAGACTGAATGCACCAATTATCACATTAAACAAGAGGAAAACCTTCTACACACAAATTCCACCCACGCTTTCTACAATTTTGTAAACAACGAACTAAAAGACTCAAGGTCTATCCCACCCCTGAAAGGACCTAATGGTAAAGACTGCAACAATGACACCATTAAAGCCAACCTCTGTAACACATTCTTCAGCTCAGTATTTGTAAACAGCAATGGATCATGCCCAATATTTCCTAGTTGAACCACAGACAACTACAATGATCTAATACATATTGATTTTACAGAAGACAATGTTGAAAAAGCACTACACAATCTAAAACCATCTCTATCTGTTGGACTGGACAGAATATGTACCTACTTCTTAAAAAAGCTATCCACTGCCATAGCTGAACCTCTTAACATAATCTTTGAAAAATCTTTCAGGATCAATTCCTTGCCAAACCTATGGTTACTAGCCACGGTCATCCCCATCTTCAAAAAGGGAGACCCCAGCCTAGTTGAAAATTACAGACCAATCTCTTTATGCTGCATCACCTGTAAAGTCATAGAATCAATTATTAACCAATCCATTAGAGACAAACAACCTCCACTTAGAGACAAACAACCTACTCTCTAATAAACAATTTGGTTCAGGAAAAAACTATCCTGTAATCTGCAAAAACATATGGACTGCAAAACTTGATCAGGGCAAAGCAATAGACACAATCTACATAGACTTCTGTAAAGCCTTTGATTCAGTGGTACACGACAAACTACTAAAACTAAAATCTTATGGTGTCTGTGGACACCTGCATAACTGTATAGAAGCATTCCTGTCAAACAGACAACAAATGGTCAAAATTGGGAGCATCCTATCAAATTCTGTACCTGTCAACAATGGTATCCCCCAAGGCAGTGTTCTAGGACCAACTCTCTTCATACTGTACATAAATGACATATGTGATCATATTAAGAGCAACTGCATTCGCTTCGCTGATGATGTAAAGCACCACACTGCTACCCTTCAAAAAGACCTCGACTATGTATCAGTATGTTCAAACAAATGGCAACTTCAAATCCCAACAAATAAATGCTCTGTCTTACTTATTGGCAAAAAAACAACAACAACAAAATAAAATACAAGCTGAATAGTCAAGACATCGTTGATGATCCAAACTCTGTCAAGGACCTTGGAGTACTCATCTCTAATGATCTAAGTGCTAGAGCCCACTGTAACTACATAGCCAAAAAGGCATTAAGAGTTGTTAACCTGATCCTACGTAGCTTTTTCTCTGGTAATATCACACTACTAACTAGGGCATACAAAACATTTGCTAGACCAATACTCGAATATAGCTCATCAGTCTGGAACCCACATCACGTATCCGATATTAACACAGTTGAGAAAGTCCAGAAATATTTCACAAGAAGAGTTCTACACTCCTCTACTCATTGCAGAATACCTTATGCCACCAGACTTGAAATTCTAGACCTAGAAAACCTCAAACTATGCCTCCTTTGGTCTGATCTAAATATAGTATATAAAATTATATATTGCAATGTCCTACCCGTCACTGAATACTTCAGTTTCAATCAAAGCAATACAAGAGTACACAATAGATACAAACTCAAGGTAAACCGCACCAAACTTGATTGTAGGAAATACGACTTCAGCAACAAAGTGGTCAATGTCTGGAATACTCTACCTGACTCTGTGGTTTCTTCCCCAGACCCCAAAAACTTTAACCTTAGACTGTCCACTATTGACCTCACCCCTTTCCTAAGAGGTCTGTAGGGGGCGTGCATAAGTGCCCCAACGTGCCTACCACCCCTGTCCTATTGTTTCTTTTATTTTTCTTATATGTATTCATTTCATGTATTCACAACTATGTTTATCCTTATACTTATTATCTTGTAAGCAATTGACAAAATAAAATAAATAGATAAATAAATAAATAAATAGTTTTCTAGTTCCAAATAAGGGAACAACTGATAAGAACCCCATGGCCAACCTAAGAAGTGCCTTCACAACTCAAGACTGATTTTGACAGTGACATGCATGTCATACTTAGTGACATGTCACTAAGACCTTTTTATTTTAAAGAAAGATAACTAACTACAAAAGTTTGGAGGAAACGTTTGTGTTCTGTTATCATTTTGCTTACTGTTTCCAACTGATCTACAAAATATAGACACAAATTCCTGTGAATGGAAACATTTTAGGGATGGTTGTGTTTATTTTATATATAACTTGGAGCCAAAGGTTAACAAAATGCAAACAAGTCTGACAATTTAAAATGAAAAATTGCAAATGATAATTCACTTGCATAGTAATTTTTTCCAGACTATGTATATTAACTAATTCCTACAGTGAGGCAACATGCAATGATCTTTTCTCAAGTCTGGTTTGAACAGAACTGAAGAACTTTAAAGGCATTGTTGACAAATGTACATTTTAGATGGATTTAAAAATGTTGATGACTGAATTGTCTTTCTCTTAATTTGTGCATCATTTTTTCTTAATGCTGTCTCCGATTTAAAACTTTTCAATAACACAGTATTGCTGATCATTTCATTTATACAATTAATCACACTATATGTGTTTGAAATTACCTTCAGTGGTCTTGTGGGAAAAATACATGTATAAAAAATATAATTACCTCTTATTATCTGAAGATACAATTGTAGAAAATGAATGAATCAACAGCCTGTATAAATTAATCATATATGAATATAAAATTCTGTCTCCTGCAAAATATATGCTGAACAAAGTATTTGGAAGAAAACAGGAAGAAGAGATACAAGCTTTTACATGTTGTAATCAAGTATCCTAAATTAACTGGCTGAGACAGGCAAATCCTTTGCTTTCGTCTAGACAATCCCCAAAGCTTGATCAGTAGTAAATTTAAGTGTTTAGTATTGCTTAACTGTGTACAATTTCTTCAAATAAGTTTCCTGGGTATTTATTGTTACAACGCAATAGCTTTATCCCTGGAGAAATATGCAAGTCGAATTCTTCCAGTAACACCAGCATCTTCATTTTATATAGTTGGTTAAGGAAACAGGTTCCTAATAATGGGAAGCATATGGAATTGCTGTATTGTCTCTTGCTAATTTTTAGATGTATTTATTTATTTAAAGCACTTATGTAGTTGCTGATTTTACATATTATAACCCCAGGAGGCTCACAGAGCAACAATAAAAATATGAAACTTTAAAAAACACACAACAAAAACAGCTAGTGCCTTAAAGGCAATATAATGTAAAGCTATTCAATACAACAGACAATACTGCTACCCTTCAAAAAGACCTTGACTATGTATCAGAATGCTCAAACAAATGGCAACTTCAAATCTCAACAAATAAATGCTCTGTCTTACATATTGGCAAAAAAAAATAATAAAATATAAGCTGAATAGTCAAGACCTTGTTGATGATCCAAATTCTGTCAAGGACCTTGGAATACTCATTTCTAATGATCTAAGTGCTAGAGCCCACTGTAACTACATAGCCAAAAGGCATTAAGAGTTGTTAACCTAATCCTACTTGGCATTTTCTCTGGTAATATCACACTACTAACTAGGGCATACAAAACATTTGTTAGACCAATACTCTAATACAGTTCATCAGTCTGGAACCCACATCACATATCTGATATTAATACAGTTGAGAAAGTCCAGAAATATTTCACAAGAAGAGTTCTACACTCCTCTACTCATTGCAGAATACCTTATGCCACCAGACTTGAAATTCTAGACCTAGAAAACCTCAAACTATGCCTCCTTTGGTCTGATCTAAATATAGTATATAAAATTATATATTGCAATGTCCTACCCGTCACTGAATACTTCAGTTTCAATCAAAGCAATACAAGAGTACACAATAGATACAAACTCAAGGTAAACCGCACCAAACTTGATTGCAGGAAATACGACTTCAGCAACAAAGTGGTCAATGTCTGGAATACTCTACCTGACTCTGTGGTTTCTTCCCCAGACCCCAAAAACTTTAACCTTAGACTGTCCACTATTGACCTCACCCCTTTCCTAAGAGGTCTGTAGGGGGCGTGCATAAGTGCCCCAACGTGCCTACCACCCCTGTCCTATTGTTTCTTTTATTTTTCTTATATGTATTCATTTCATGTATTCATAACTATGTTTATCCTTATACTTATTATCTTATAAGTGATTGACTGACTAAATAAATAAATAAATAAATAAATAAATAAATAAATAAAAATATTCCCACACATCCATATCCAACTGCACTCAGTGGCAGCCTCACTCTACCCCAATGCTATGGGAAAGACCAAGTTTTACAAGAAGGCTATGAAATTGGAGGACTGCCAGATCACAGGGAGAAGGATATCCCATAGGGCAAAGGCTACCTCAGAGAAGACAGTCTTCCAAGGTTCTGGGAGATGACAGCATTTAAGCGAAGAGACTTACAGTAAACCCAGCCATACTGAGCATTTTGGTAGCAAGGTCAAATACTCTGTAGGTGAAGTAGTCCCACAAATCTCCTGGTTCAGAGAGATTCAGGGTTTTAAAGTTGATAACCAGTAACCTGAATTGCACGCAGATGAGACTATGAGAAGTGCAGCATGTGTAATATAGTAGTGGCATCATATGTGCAAATCGTAGAACACTGAGAATTGTATGCAGTGCTAAATTCTGGACTAGCTGTAATTTCCAGATAATCTTCAAGGACAGCCCCAAGTAAAGCACACTTTAGTAATCTAACTGGGAAATGATTAGAGCATGAATGGTTGTGAGTAAAGCCTTCTGAACCAGGAATGGGTGCACTTTGCACATAAAATAAATCTATGTGAAGGCCTTCCTGGCTTCCACTGCTACCTTCTTCTGGAGCAGGAGCTGCAAATCTTGGAGAACCCTAAGTTATTTAGCAGTTCTATCCATCTGATGTACTTAGTCACTTCCAGCTGGCATACAACTGTGACCAATGTTGAGCAACGTTGAGCAATGTTATCTGACAGATGTCGAGAATATTTCTCTTAATCCTGTGCAGACTGAGGGAAAGAGAAAGGCATATAGTATGTGTGAGAGTGAAATGGTTGCACAAGTCCGGAAGACTTCTTCTCATCCATATGCATTCATTGGATGATCTTTTTAAAGCTAAGGTGACTGGATTCTTTTTATGGGTCAAATCAATGGAAACCCCCCCTCCCCGAGGTATACCCATGACCATAATCATGATCAATGGTGAGGAATTACTGACAATTTAAGACAACGTCTGGGAACCATAGGTCCTGAATTCTGTTTTATGTAAAAATTACCTGGGACCAGAGACATGCAATGTAAATTCTACTAATGAGCTATGATCCACCTTCAGTGATGATTGCCATACATATTTTCTTTCTTTAAAGAGAATAATGCCGAAGCTGGGACCTGCTTGTATCTCGTTTGGCATTTAATCTATATATTGCTTCCAAATAGCAATAGCAATAAGCACTTAGACTTATATACCACTTCACTTTACAACCCTCTCAGAAAAGTTTACAGAGTCAACATATTGGCGCCAACAATCTGGGTCCTCATTTTACCCACCTCGGAAGGATGGAAGGATGAGTCAACCTTGAGCCGGTGAGAATCAAACTGCCGGTAGTCAGCAGAATTAGGCTGCAATACTGCATTCTAATCATTGTGCCACCACAGCTCCTACAATATTTGTATTTTTTGTTTTCTTTTCCCTAGCATGAATTCTGTTAGGCATGCACAGATGCAATTGTATAAGTGTGCTATTAATAATAAACTAGCATTACAGCAAATGCTGCAGCTAAAGCAAAATAGACCAAATAAAAAGTAGACACACATTTTGGAACACCCATATCCTTATTTGGATAAGAAAAACCATGCACATGATCTCCAAACTGCTTATTTTAAACAAAACCCCAAACTATTTCAAGATTATAAAATATTATTTAAGTCTAAATAATAAGGCAAATAAGGACAACCCTACTGCTAAATCTGGTCCTAGCTCATACTCCACCCATTATTTGTTAAATAAAACATACATTTCTTCCCTTAAATCAGATCTTGGCTTACCATCTCTCTCCCAAAAGAAAGCTATCCTGCCTAGTTTGCGTAAGATCCAGTCCAAGGATTGGATAAAGTGAACACAAATGAATTGTGGGGAACAATAGGTTCTTTCTAAAGCACATGAATTCATCATGTAGACTAAGGTTGGGCAACTTTCCCTCTGTTACAAGGCCCATTTCCACAAGAGTTATCGACTAAGTTGCTTGCCAGGGCCAAAACAAGTAGTAGACAATGCCAGAGGAAAAAGTGGATGGGTCTATGTGTTTTTCTTTCCCCTTTATAACAGCCAAGATTTAGGCAGAGGTTTTATTTATCTATTTATCTTGCAAGTGCTGATTGCTCCTGTGTTTGCCACATTAATGAAAATATGGAGCATGATATTGTCATTCTGAAATGTTGATTTGAAATATGTTTTGATTAAGATCATGAAGGGCGCACAATTTATTTTTTAAACAAATTCCTGAAAAAACACATTTTTAGTAAGATGTCTAGGTGTCAAGTCCAGCTGAGTAAAATGTGTAAATCACAACACACCCCAAAATCTGTCAGAAGACAGTTTGTTGCTATTGTATTTCTGTTGCTGATTTCTAATTCATTAGTCTATTTTGATATTGATTATATATTTGATTTTAATCACTGATTTTCTGTTAGAGGACTATGGCGATACAAGGACAGTTTAGAATCCAGATTACTTAGGAAATGCTCTTATGAGACTGCTATTACCATAATAAGGGACTGCTTGGCAGTATTTTAAATCTGAAATTTCATTAAAGAGGGGAATATCATCACTCAATTAGGAATGTAAACTAAATCTGAATAGGAAAGGAAATTAGAGACACAGAATGAAGCAAATAATGAGTTCTTTAAGCATTTGATGGCTATTATGCTGAGATGCCGGTGTGGGGTAATATATTTCATTGTCCATTTTGTGAGACCTTCTGTACAGCCTGCTCCAACAAAGCTCATGCTATGCATTTCAGAAAAACAAAACTGAGTAGAATAAAGTGTCACAAGTTTCATTTGGTCCCTCAAAAGAAAACATAACCCAAATAAGCATTGCACTGCTAGAATTTTTCACTACTTTTGCACGTACTATAAATATAGTACTGTAATAATTAGTATTCTTAGCTGCCTTGAGGACTCTGTGCAGGTATGTCTGACATCAGTATCTGAGAAGCAAATAATACAATGATTTTAAGGCACTTTCATATAGATGGTTAGAACATCATGTGTTGCTGAAGAGTATCAACACTGGCAATATGTGGGACAGAGAAGAATCATCCCATACAGGGATACAACAGTATAAAAATTGCAGGCATGACTGGACAATCAGTACTTCTGTTTCTTCTTAATATATTGCACACATGTACAAAGAGGCAGGGTTTTGATCACCCAGTCACTTGGTCCTACTATTTTGACATTGTTGACCCCTCTTTGCAGACACAAGATGGAATGTCATCATGCAAGCCCCACCACTTTAATGTGCACACCAACATCACACCCACAGTCAAATGAGACAGGAATTACTTCATTCATTCATCTTGTATAGCAAGCTATCTCAAACCAGTGAGTCTTTATCCTCCAAGTTGTCAGTCTTGAGCACCTTCCTGGTAGCTACTAATGATCAGTATGCAGTTGTCAAGAACTGCAAGACTATCTTTGTCTCATTTTTAAAGTAGATAACTCCATTAAGTGACCATTGACCATTAAGTGGTCAATGTCTGGAATGCACTACCTGACTCTGTTGTTACATCCTCTAACCCCCATTCCTTTAACCTCAAACTAATCATTATTGACCTCACCCCATTCCTAAGAGGTCTGTAAGGGGCGTGCATAAGTGCACCATCATTCCTACCGTCCCTGTCCTATTGTTCCCATTTATTCGTACCTATTTCCTGTATTCTTACTCATACTTACTTACTTACTTACTTTATACTTATATCTATTATCTTATAAGCGATTGACAAATTAAATAAGTAAAATTAATTAATTAATACATTGAGGGAATGATGAGGATGTTTGATCTCAAGAAAGTATTTAACAAAATACTTTGAAGCATTTTGATTTGAGCAGACAAATTAAGAATAAGCTGCATGAAAGTAATGAAGCTGAAAGCTAATTGAAAAAAATGTTTTGGACAGTATTCATCAAGTTTCTCATCAAACTGGATAAAGAAGTTATATAGAATTTGATGTTGAATTGGGTACTCATCAAGGGAATGTAGAATATAAGCTTATCAGATCTGAAAATATAAAACTGTGTAAATATTTTCTAAAAGAAGCAACATCCAAAATATATTTTTAAAGAAATAAGAAGTTAAAGAAATAAGCTGAAAATAACATAGATAAATACTAATTTCACAGCATCATTTCAACAGAAATTATAATTTCTAGACCATATTCTAGTTTATTGTATAATGCTTAGTCTGCTGTCTGTCATGTTAACCCTGAGCTACAAGTATTGTCCTTTATTAGAATTTTACCTTTCCTTATAGGGATTGACTTAATATGGATACTTGTGAATCACTATAAGAAATCTTAAATAAAAGATGTTTAAGTAAATTTAAGAACCATCTATGAATGTCAAAACCTTATACTCAAATGGAGCAAAAATGCAGAGCATACATTCTTAACAAACTAGGTATTTGAGACAAGCACTGTTGCAATGACATGGAATTATGGGTAGCTAATTGCCCTCTCTTACATATTTGGACTCTTATGAATATTTGGAATATTTCCTATGTAAAGTTGTTCTTCATGTTCTTTTTAAACAGAAGTATGTAAAGAAAGAGCCTAAATTGTTTTCATAAAGCAAATGTCTATGGAGATTCTCAATCATTCAGGTCACAGTTATCCCAAAGGAGCATTTTTCAAAGGCAACTGGAATTCCTTTGTTTTTCCTTGAAGATGTTTTGCTTCTCATCCAAGAAGCTGCATTGTAGTGCAGTGAGACCAGTATAGTGCAATGAGATCTGTACATTGGAAAATAACATAGGAGAATAAAACCCATCAGGACAACATTCAGCAGTCCATCTGCATTTGAAAGACAAAGGCCACATTTTTGAAGACAACAAAGTCCACAATCTGGACAGAGAGGACCACTGGTTTGAAAGAAGAGTCAAAGGGGCCATCTACACTAAAATTGAATTGCCTTCTCTCATTAAAGTGGGGGGGGGAATATGACACCACCTATATCCTGTTTACGGTACAGTCCCTTCAGCAAAGTTGTATAAAGGTTCCTGGCTCATTTGCAGTATTCAGGTGACCCTGAGGGCACAGATAAACCTCCAAGTGTCCTTAACCAGAAAGAGTGCCAATGACCAGATGACTGCAGGGAATATAAACCCTTCCATTCCCATCATTCAGTCAGAACTGAAGAAGCTTCTTGGATGAGAAGCGAATAATCTTCAAGGAAAAGGAAAGAAAGTCCAGGTGCCTCTTGAAAAAACACCTTTGAGTCAATGGCAGGGCCTACTCTTAACAGTTTTAATTCATTTTTAAATAGTCCTACTTTCCAACGAAACATTTAGTTTTCTTTAAGATGCTTGATTTAGAATTATGTGATGTCTTTCAACCATTAAGACCCACTTGGTGCAATTATGTAATGTATAGCATAGCATCCAAGTCCTTTTGGAGAGGGGGGCGGCATACAAGTCCAATAAAATAATAATAATAATAATAATAATAATAATAATAATAATAATAATAATAATCTGCTTTGGCAATTGAGCTCAGCGAAGGATCTGGACCATAGAGAAACTCAAAAGAATTTTGTTTTTCTCCTTTCAAGTGTATCCCAACAGAAGTTAAATTATGCAAGACTGCTTTCAACCTATATTACTGCCAGAACAGCATTGCCTACACCCTCTGAAACATGCCATCCCAGGGAGAGCCTGATTTAAGCTATGATAAGCTTTCCAACACATATTGTAGCAGCAAGTTGCCGTGCAAGTCTCACCACACCTGTAAACATTTTCTCAACCGATTTGGACATTTACCTGAGTTAACACATAAATCAGATTCACCCATATGTTTGGTGACAGTATCAGAAGGTTTTTCAGTAGATTAAAACGCACTCTCAATACACAGTGGACCTCTCTGTCTTTAATCAAGTTACAAGTTTAAACAAGTTACACATTACAAATGCTCCCAATCTTCCTATTAAAATGCCTATTACTATGCTTCTCCCTCAGTGCTACCACTGGGTCCAAAGACACACATTCCATATAGTTAGACAGAGTCATATTTATTATTGAAAGCCTAGCTCACACACAAAGACATCAGCTGTACAACTTTTTCAGAGTAAAATACCACAGCAACTTCTGCTCAGGCTCCTTTCCTCTATATCTGAATTTTCCATAAACAGTCATGAAACTGTCCAGCAGCTATCTTCTTTGTTAGCATTCCATCTGTAAATCCTCGCAAACATCTCTGAATAACCTACATAATTTACTTTGCAATTCTCATTATGAATTGCTTTTCTACTGTGTGCCTAGAATTTGCACGTTACTGCTACCATCCCAATAACCAGTTTGATGTAGTGCTTAAGGTATCAGGCTAGAAACAGAGAGATTGTGAGTTTAGTGTGGCATTGGGCACAAAGCCAGCTGGGTGACCTTAGGCCAGTCACTTTCTCTCAGTCCTAGAAAGGAGACAATGACAAACCACTTCTGAAAAATCTTGCCAAGAAAGCTGCAGGGATTTTGCCAGGCATCTCTGAGAATCAGACACAACTGAACAGAAGAGGGAAAAAACATCATAGGCCCTCAAAATTAAGCAGGATTGGACTGGTTAATATTTTAGTAGATCATTAGGAATTCGTAGGGCTTTAGACAAAGCTGGGACTTTAAAAAAAAACATACCTCAACTGTTCAGCAAACTCTGCATATTGTTGCCAAGAAAATGACATCAACCTGCCCACATAAAGTTACCAAGAAACAAGCACAAGTTGAGGGTCATTAATACAAACTGCTTATCTTCTAGATAACTTCTCCTAAATTGTCAAGTCAGAATAAATCTTCCAAACATTTAACAAAGGACTTTTGCCAACTTATTCCTGGTCAGTTTGCAGTAAGGAAGCCATATAATATTGCACAAAAACAAATGCATCACACAGAAACAAATGGAAACTGGCAGTTAAACATTGACACTCCAGATTACAAAGCTTTTAAAATCAGAGTTAGAACAAGAGAGAGGGGAAAAATAATATTTGTTTAATGTAAATAAGTAACATAACTGGAACCCCATGAGAAGGAATTTCATAAACAGACCAAATTTTCAAAACTCGCTGGTTACTTTCTGCCTTTCCACAGGTGGCAAAAAATGCAGAAATGTTTCTTTAATGTTTTCACGGTCAGGTAAAGAATGGGAAAGGCATTCTATTAGAAGCTCTGAACTGCCCTTTGCATTAGAATAGTAAAGTTACCGGTACCATTCTTGCACTTTCAATAATGCTGTCTTTTGCTTCAGTAGCCCCTTTGGTTTCACGTTTTCCTGAAACTAGTAGGAGATAAAGATGCCATAAGAATAGGAGGCAGCAGGCATTTCAGGGTGTCATCACACTATCAGGTATTCCCTGGATTTTTGCACACAGGCATTTATGCACAAACCTCCATGCTGTAACAAAATGAAAGGTTTTCAGTTGCTGTATGAAGTCCAGTGGCTCTTATAAGCTACTTAATTATTTAGCCATGTGGCTTTATTGCATTTTGGAGCTGCCTGTAGCAGCATTGCTTTAACTTTTTCCAAAGTGACTTTTTTTAAAGGGGAAAACAAAAGAAACAAAACCTCAGCTCTTCTATTCTCCTAAGCAGTACTACCATTCTCCTGTTTTCCATGAGTAAATTGTGGACCGTTTCCTGTATTTGGCTGCTTCTCTGAATTTTGCACTGGGAGAGTCCAGTACTGCCAGGGCTTAATACCAGGTCAGATGAATTTTCGGATACATACTTCTGTAACCAACTAACCTCCACCCCCCCCTGAACTTCCAAGTTAGAGTTTTATTTGCTTTGGATGAAATACACTTTTGAAACCTCACAAAGAAAACTCCTGCTTCACATTGAGAAATCTGATGAGTCTTGACAGCATATGAAACAGCCCTTTGTTTTAGCAGTTAATATAAAAGCTGGCTCTAGGAGCCCCATTGTAAAACACCAATACATCATCTGTATGTCCCGTCTTCATTCCATAGAACCAAATGGTTGAGATGTGCCAGCAGGCAGGAATACCACTGGGTAAACAATATGGAGGGCAAGATATGTGGAAACAGTACAAACAACCAGACATTTTCTGTGATGTACTGAACAATTCAAGGATGTACTTATGAAAGCAGCAAAAGAAAATGGAAAGAAGGCACTAGATCGTTTTAAACTTGTGGAAAATACCAGCAGCAAAAGAACAAAAAAGGGAAAACTAGTTTTATCTTAGGAGATGATAAAAGGATATAAGGCACTTCCTTTTGGTAGAAAATAATGGAGGGACAAACTTTATGAGGCTTGAAACGAAAGTAAAATTGGCATAAGCAGTCTTTAGGAATCTTAAATGTTTAGAATTAATACAAAGAAACTGGGCTTTTATGTGAAGGCTTTGTGTCTGCTGAAAATCAGCTCACAGCACCAGCTCTTCCATTCTTTCTAGTTTTATAGTGGGTTATTTGTAACCAAGACAAAATTGGTTTTCCTGAATAACCACTAAAGAACTTGGTATGTCCTGCTTTTCTTTTGGTGGGAAAATCCAACTGTCAGTGCCTGCACTCAAGACAACTATTATTCTGGTCTCAAAAAAAAAAGCATCAGTATCTTGTTCCTGATGCCTATCTATTCTATAGGCAATGTTCAGAACCTTTTCCACACAGTCGTGCTACCTCAGCAAAAGCGAAAAAACAGACAGTTGCAAAAGTGCCTTCTTGAGAATTGGAAGCATGGTATTGTGGTGGTTTTCCTCCTTTGTCTTAGGCCATTTGCAACCAGTGGTTGGTGGCAGAGGAGACAATAGTCAGCCCCAAGGCTCCTGCTTTTGAGCGGGGTTCTACTCTCTCCTCGCTCCTATTTAACATCCATGTGAATCTGCTGGGTGAGATAATCTGGCAACACAAGGTCAGTATTTTGATGATACCCAGGTATATGTCTCTTCTCTTGACTGACCAGGTTATATTGTCAAGATTCTTTCCCAGCATACTAACTGAAATGATGGAGAATATAGTTTTTCCCCAAAAGCCATCACTGCTAAACAACTAATTCCTTCAACACTGTTCAACTAATACAGTCTGTTAATCTTCTCATCACTCCTTATCACCCATCCCCTCCCACTTGTGATTGTAGGACTGTAACTTTGTCGCTTGTATCCTTACGATTTATATTGACTGTTTCCTAGTATGATTTGATTGCTGATTGTACCCTATGACTATCATTAAGTGTTGTATGTTATGATTCTTGATTCTTAATGTATGTATCTTTTCTTTTATGTATACTGTAATGTATGCAGAATTAATCTGATTGGTTGTTGAAAATGTGCAGAGTTCAATCTGATTGGTTGTTGAAATTGCGGGAAATCCGCATGCCACCATTGGCTAAAAGCTGCGGCAGCACGCTATAAAAGCTGCCGTGACCAAGCCATTCTGGCGTAGTTCTGAGCTGTAGTCACATTATTAAAATGAGCTGAAGCACTTCGCATCCTGTCTTCTTCCGAACTTAACACTGGCGACGAAGGTGGGATTGTAATGGACAAGAAGACAACGCAGAAGAAAGAAACAAGATGACTGGGCTGAACATGCCACCAGCCCAGTTCGACCCAAAGAATGAAGACTGGGAGTCTTATGCAGATAGATTCCAAATGTTCTTAGAAGGAAATGATCTAGCTTCAATGTCTGAACAATGGAAAAGAGCAGTTTTCCTAACACACTGCGGTCCCACAGTGTTCAAGATGGCAAAGGCTCTGGCTGCACCAGCAGACATGAAAGCAATAGCATGGGCAGACTTGGAAAGGCTATTGAGGGCACACTACACACCCCAAGTATCGTGCCTGATCCGCAGACACGAATTCTACCGCCACGATCAATGAGAAGAAGAAAGCATCAGTGACTTTGTGGTCAGCTTACGAAACCTTGAGGGTGCCTGTGACTTCATCACGCTAGAAGAAGCCATGCGCAATCATTTTGTCTTGGGGCTTAAGGACCAGACGTTACAAAGTAAACTACTCATGAAACCAAACATTACGCTAAAAGAAGCCATCGATGAGGCAACAGCAGCAGAAACCATGAAAACCTCCACAGCCACAATGAGGAAGATGAACAGAATAACCAACCATACAGAGGGTGAAAAAACCACAACGCATTTTGACGAACTAGAGTCAGAATCAGAGTACAGCAGAGAAGAAGAAGAGATCAACAGACTCAGAATGGAGTGGAAATGGAATGCCGAGGGCTGGAAGAAGAGAGACTTCCATTGCACAGGATGTGGAGGGAACCACCCCCGCACAGAATGCAGGTTCCTGGAAGCCATTTGCCTCCATTGCGAGAAGAAAGGGCACATCACAAGAGTCTGCAAATCATCCAGAACTCCACCAAACAGAAGGAAGTTCAATCCAAATAACAAGGACAAAGAAGTAAAACCCGGCAGCACAAGCGGGAAAAATGAAACACATCAAACTGTAACAATTGGTCATTCTTCTTCACTGAACAACAGGAAGGTGCATGTCACGGTCTATATCGAGGGAAGGCCGTGCCAGATAGAGGTAGACTTGGGATCATATCTATCCATGGTGTCATGGGACACTATACAGAGACTCATTCCAGAGATCCAGAAGAACCAATTCAATAAGCAAGCACTAAGCCTCAAAGATTACCAAGGAAACAAGATTCCAGTAATCGGAACAAGAAAATTCAACATGAAATTCAAGAATCACACTAAACTTCTACCATTGACCATCCTTGATAAAGACCGCCCAAGTCTTCTAGGACTGGAATGGTTCCACCCCCTGGGCATTGAAGTAACCAGAATCAACCATGTCAGTGAATCAGAATGGGAAGAGTCATTGAAGAAAGAATTCCAAGAGGTCTTCAGCGATGGATTAGGCAAGTACTCGGGGACCCCTATTACTTTCAATTTAGACCCCAACGTACAACCAATCCGTTTAAAAGCCAGACGAGTGCCGTTTGCACTCAAAGCAAAAATCAATGAACAGTTAGACAAACTGATAGCTCAAGGGGTACTAGACCCCACAGACCAGTCCAGATGGGAAACACCCATAGTTACCCCTGTCAAACCTGATGGCTCTGTAAGAATTTGTGGGGACTATAAGGGGACATTGAACCATGCACTGCAACAGAGTGCATATCCGGTTCCAGTGGTACATCATTTGTTACACTCCCTAGGTGGGGGTACTGTTTTCGCTAAATTAGACCTTGCCCAAGCATACCAGCAGTTAACAGTAGACGATACGACTGCAGAGGCACAAACGATTGTGACCCATCGAGGTGCCTTTAAATGCAAAAGGTTGCAATTCAGAGTAAGTGTGGCACCAGGCATATTTCAAAGCCTTATGGAAAGAATATTACAAGGTTTAAAAGGGGTAGTACCTTACTTTGATGACGTCTTAATCTCTGCTAAAAATGACACTCAGCTATGTGAGAGACTCAGAGAAGTATTGATCAGGTTCAAAAAAGCAGGACTAAAAGTCAAAAGAGAAATGTACACTAAGAACTGACAGAGTAGAATTCTTAGGTTACATGATTGACAGACACGGTATTCACCCCACAGAACAAAAATTCAGGCAATCAAGGAAGCCCCCAGACCTAAATGCAAAGCTGACCTTCAAGCATTTCTGGGACTTATTAATTTCTACCATATGTTTTTGCCGCAGAAAGCAACAACTGCGCAACCCTTACATAGACTGCTTGATAAAAAAGCCACGTGGGTCTGGGGCAAAAGAGAAGAAGCAGCTTTTAACAGTATTAAGCACCAGATCACTTCTAATTGTGTATTAATACAGTTTAGTGAAAACCTGCCCGTGGTATTAACTTGTGATGCTTCCCCTTTTGGAGTGGGGGGAGTATTGAACCACCAGCTACCGAGTGGAAGAGAAGCTCCCATTGCATTCTATTCAAGAACATTGACAAAGGCAGAGAGAAACTATAGTCAGCTGGACAAGGAAGCGCTGGCAATAGTAGCAGCTGTCAAGAAATTCCACGAATACGTTTATGGAAGAAAATTCACCATTGTCACCGATCAGAAGCCTCTCCTCGGAATAGTGGCCAGCGATAAACCAACTCCTATCATCCTTTCACCCCGAATGATGAGGTGGACCGAATTCCTCACTGCATACTCATACAGACTCGTTCACCATCTGGGAAAGGAAATAGGGCACGCAGACGCATTGAGCCGCTGCCCATTACCTATGAACACTGAAGATCCAGCACCTGAGACTTACACCTTTTTCTTAGAAACAGTTGCTCAACTACCTGTGGATGCTGCTGAAATTGCAAGAGAAACCGCTAAAGACAGTTTATTGGCACCTGTTGTCGATTGGATAAAGAAGGGTTGGCCACAACAAGGACTAATGGACGTCTGCAAACCGTTTAAGTCCAGGCAAACTGAACTACCTGTGTTAAAAGGGTGTATTCTATGGGGAAATTGAGTGGTTATTCCTGAAAAATTGCAGAAGAAAGTATTGACAATGTTGCATGAGGGGCACCCGGGATTGTCAGAATGAAAGGGTTGGCTAGGAGCTATGTATGGTGGCCGGGGATAGACAAAATGGTTGAAAACTGGGTTGTGGGCTGTAGAAATTGTCAGGATCTGAGGCCCACACTGCCTATTGCCCCTAAACAGGAATGGGAATGTCCTAGGGGGCCATGGTCCAGAATTCATATTGATTTTGCTGGGCCAACTAAAGGGCACACCTTTCTGATTGTAGTAAATACATATTCCAGATGGCTCGAGGTTATTCCCATGTCATCCACCACAGCAGAGGCTGTTATCAAACAGCTAAGGAAACTTTTTGTAACCCATGGGTTGCCCGATGTTGTTGTTTCCGACAATGGTCCCCAATTTACTGCCACCCTTTTTGAATCACACTTAGCACCGCAGGGCATAAGGCACGCCCTTACGGCCCCTGGCCGGGCTGAACGTATGGTTCGGTTTACTAAAGAAAAACTTCAACAGTTGGGTCCAAGGGATATTACTGAGGAAGTAGACAAACTGCTCAGTATCCAACACATTACCCCCAACCCCTCCACTAATTTAAGCCCTGCAGAGCTCTTAATGGGCAGGAAACTCAGGTCAACCCTCGACCGCCTTCACCCCACTTACGCATCCGAGAAACCTGTAGATTCTAGTAGCAAAACTCGCATTTTTCAAATAGGGGATTGAGTTTATGCTAAGAACCTTGTGGGTGAGCCTTTATGGATTCCTGCGGAAATTACCCATGTAACAGGACCCAGATCTTACAGCGTACAAATGGAGCATGGGGTCACTTGGAAAAGACATATAGACCAATTAAGGTCCAGAAAGTCCCTAGAAACTTACCCTGGCACGTTTCAGGACTCATTATGCACAAACCAAGCCGTGGGGGAAGGGGGAGACCTTTTGAATAATGAACAAGTAATAGTCAACCCCCTCTTAAATGGAATAACACGACAAGAGCCATCCCAAGCCCTAACACAATCACAACAAATGCTAACTCCAGTAGAGGACAGCACAACTTCACCTATTCAAGGGGATACCAATGGGCTGGGAGTGGACTGGGAGGAGAGACCAGGTTGGAGTAACAGAGCCGGATCATCCGGCCAAAGGATTTCTAATAAGGGGATTCCAACAACTAACATTCCTTCAAAACAAATAGAAGTTCCTAGAACACCCGAACCACGCAGGTCCAAATGTAACCGTAAAAGCCCCACCTATTTACAAGAATACATTAGATAGATGGGGTTTGAGTATGGGCTGGACCAGGTGGGGAGGGGTGTAATGTATGCAGAGTTAATCTGATTGGTTGTTGAAAATGGGCAGAGTTCAATCTGATTGGTTGTTGAGACGGCGGGAAATCCGCATACCGCCATTGGCTAAAAGCCGTGGCAGCAGGCTATAAAAGCTGCCGTGACCAAGCCATTCTGGCGTAGTTCTGAGCTGTAGTCACATTATTAAAATGAGCTGAAGCACTTCACGTCCTGTCTTCTTCCGAACTTAACATATACTGAGAGTATTTACACCAAGACAAATTCCTTGTGTGTCCAATCACACTTGGCCAATAAAGTATTCTATTCTATTCTAGTCCATCAAAAGTATGGAAAGACCAAGTGGCTATGGGTTTTAAAGCCCTCATAATCCAGATATTTCTTTTTTTAAACTCTGCACAGAGGTATATTTAGAGGCATCACCTTGCTGACAAAGCTATGGTTTTGTCCCAGTAGTAATGTATGGCTATGAGAGTTGGACCACAAGGAACCAAAGAATTGATACTTTTGAATTGTGGTGTTGGAGAAGACTCTTGAGAGTCCCTTGGATTGCAAGGAGATCAAATCAATCAATCAATCCTAAAGGAAACCAACCCTGACTATTATTTGGTAGGACAGATATTGAAGCTAAAGCATAAATACTTTGGCCACCAAATGGGAAGAAATAACTCATTGGAAAAGACCCAAGATGTTGGGAAAGATTGAAGACAAAAGCAGAAGAGGATGGCAGAGGATGAGATGGCTAGATAGTGTCATCAATGCAGTAAAATGAATTTGGGTAAACTCTGGGAGATGGTGGAGAGCAGAGGCCCTGGAGTGCTTTGGTCCTTGGGATTGCAAAGAGTTGGACACAACTTGGAGACTGAACAACAACAAGAAGAGGTGCACTTCCTCTATCAGACTTGGTACACTACTTGCAAATCCTCATGGGCTCATGATTCCTGCTTAAAATATAGCTGGCAATAAAGTTATGAGATTCTTTGAATAGGTTTTTATTGTACCCAACTGCATCTGTTCCAGGCGGGCTTACAATGGCTCATGCCTTAGTTACCTCCCATATGGATTCCTGTAATGCACTCTACTTGGTTGTATGAGTCATGCCCAATTTCACAACCTTTTTTGACACAATTATTAAGCAAATCACCATGGTTGTTAAGTGCTTCATTGGTCATTAAGCAAATCCAGCTTCCCCCATTGGCTTTGCTTGTCAAAAGCTCTTTGGATTGGAAATGTCTGCAAATGTTGTAAATATATGCCCATCACCAAATGCCCCAATTTGGATCATATGATCACAGGGGTTTTGCAATGATTGTAAGCATGAGGAACAGCCACAACTTACTTTTTTCAGCACCGTAGTAGCTTTGAATGGTCACTAAATGAATGGTCATAAGTAAAGAACTATCTCTGTACATATATAGCATGATTGATCTAAGAGCCACACTGACTTCCAGTGGGTTTCTGGGTGTGATTCAGAGTGCTGGTTATCACTACAAAGCCCTACATGATGTAGGACTAAACTCTTTGTAGGACTACTAGTCTCCTTTCATTTCTGCTTTCCCCACCAGATTTACCAATAAAGGATTCAGGTCACCTTCATCAAACAGTATTATCTTGTTGGATCCAAGAGTTATGCTGTTCTGTGGCAGTGCCTGCCTTGTGAAACAACATATCTCTGGAGATACAAACATTCTCAATCCTGTTAGCATTTTACAAGGCACTGAAGAGATGGCTGTTCATCCAGGATCAGGAGATTAAGTGACTTCGGGTGGTTAATATTGTTTTCTTATTGGTTGGAATAGATGTTTATGACTTTGAAAATTATAGTTTGGATTGCTTAAACAATTGTTATTAACTTTGCATATTACTAGAGTCACTTGTGAGATGGACAGCCAAATACATTGAATGTATGTGTATAGCAAAACAACCAATCACTCCCAGTTTGCTGGAGAGATGATCACTTTGCTGTCGGGAAGTAATGACTCAGATTTGTTGTTGTTTTTTACTTATGAACAATCAAACACCTGTGCTCCACAGGTTCCAAAAACATGAGTAGGAGTGGCACTAGCAGTTGATTTGGGTCTGCTTTTATGCTGTATGATGATGGGGGGATTTATTTTATTCCAGAAGGGATGGTAGTTGAAGTGAGAGCACGAACTGAATGATACTGTAGGTTTCACACTCGCTTCTTGGTTATCTGGAGGGAGTTCTGAACAGTTCATTTTCTTGTCTATCTGTTTTCAGCAGTTTACATCAGCTTCAGAGGGCTTAGTGTGGAATCGGGAAACAGAAAAAATGACAGTGCCCAAATAGTTTCTCCTGTTGCGCCATAACAGGATTTACTTCTTGTTGCTTCAACTTTTCTGCAGGTGAGCATGTCTTATTTGGAATTAATTAAATGGTGAATGAAATAACCGTCCTTTGTATTTAGCAAGTTGTATTTCCACACGTCATGTATTATGCTCACACATAATTTAATTTGATTCATAATTTTATTCATCATTCATACTGTGTCTTTTCAAAATAATTCACTGCTCTTGTGTTTTGTATTTTGATACGGATAACAGATAATCAGAGTTGGAAGGGACCTTGTAGGTCATCTAGTCCAACCCCCTGCCCAAGCAGGAGACCCTACACCATTTCTGACAGATGGGAGTCCAATCTCTTCTTGAAAGTCTCAAGTGATGGCGCTCCCACAACTCCCGAGGGCAAGCTTTTCCATTGGTTGATTGTTTTTACTGTCAGAAAGTTTCTCCTTTTTTCCAGGTTAAATCTTTCCTTGTTCAGTTTCCATCCATTATACCTTGTCTGGCCTTTGGGTGCTTTGGAAAATTAGATTGACCCCTTCCTCTCTGTGGCAGCCCCTCAAATATTGGAACACTGCTATATATGTTATATACACATCTTATATGTTGTTTTTGTGGATTTCATGCATTATGCTGCATTTTGCTACATCATACTAAATAAATACATACATTTTACATAATATTTCCTGTATTTTGGGGGGAAACATCACAGAAATATTACATTTATGTCTGTGGGAAAAACCATGTTTTTTCCCTATTTGTTTTCCCCATCTTTGCTCAGTGGAAGTAACACGTAATAGTAGCAGAGTTGAAGTTAGTTAGCTGGAATTGTTTATTTTCCTAGGAAATTTTAAAGAAACAAATAGGAAGAACAATTATTTTTAGAGTAATACCCTTAATAAAGGCATCTTAACTGACTTGTACATCCAAGTGAGTAGAAATAATAACGAAGGAAAAAAGCCAATTGAATTTCAAACCTATCTATGATTCTGAATTCATTTTTGTTTTTGTTTTGTCTATTCCCTTGGCCTTGAATGTATTGAATTACCAAATAAATTCATTCAAAGAAACAGCATGTGGACCTTCTTACAAATTGTTGCATATCTCCCAGAATTCTATGAATCTGATGAAGAATTTCTTTTGTGATACGACAGTTGTACTTATGATGAATTAAGAGAACATTTTAGCCATTAAGGCTGTATTGAGGCTGGAGTTAGGGCAATATGAATCATTTTCTAAACATGAGCAGAAAATCTTGAAGATCTGGAGATGGTGATAGACTAAAATTTTCAAAAGCCCATTCCACCATGGCCCTAAGTTATGCTGGGATCTGTAGTTCAGTAGCAACTAAGAGCTTCCTCTGCAGCATCTAGTTGTGGCTAACCTACAATTTTTATTGCAGAATCTTGAGCTGGCTTGCCAAACGGTAGAGGAACGTCACTTCATTCTTCCCATGGTTATTTTGCATATTGTTGTTTTTCATTTCAACATTTGAACAGCCATCCAATTGTCAGAAGGTTTGACTAAATAATCCTATGTCTTGTTCCAGGAAGGCTGTTCTTATATTTTTAGAACTTCCTACATCAGATTTATGCATGCCAAATTCTATGCTCGAGTCAATACTAGTTATCCTTTGCCTAGATCAATTAGTGATACAACCATTGAAAAATTAAGATATTCTAGTGTACATGAAAAGACTAAAACATCAACACACAATAGGCATTAATTAGTTCTTTAATAGATTATGCAATAAAATGGGATCCAACATTGTACTTTCATATCTTACTGAAGGCCAATTCTGTATTACGAGGTTGTGATAAAATGTGAATATAATAAAAGAAGGTAAAGTAAAGCCATGTTGCTTGGCAATAAGGTCCATGTTGTTTGGCCATCATTACAATCTAGATTTGTATTTTGAGACTTGAGGGCCATATGAGAACCTTAGGCAGACAACGTCCCCCAAAACTGGCTACCATCTTATTATTTTTAATATGATGGAAGAGGAACATGGTTAATGACTGAAGATGCAGAAGTTGGTATACATCTTTAATGTTCAGGATAGCCTTTGGCCCAGGAAAAATATCCATGACAGCTGTGTAATATATCATCAAATGCTTTTGCAGTGCAGAGTAGATTTTGCAATACTTTTAAGAATTCACAGTCATCCAATATTCTGGCAATCTTGATTTTAGACTTAATGCTTTCTTTAAATTTAGAACCACATTTCATTTCACCTCTAATTTATCTCAAGCAGAGGTGTTAATGGATAGAAAACAGAAATCCAGGTTAAACAAGCTGTTCATAGTACCTGTGGACCTCCAGAAATTGCTCAATAATATAACCATCATACCTCATCTTCAACTGGACTTGCTGACAAGTACAATTCAATATGTTCTTAAAGCTACATAAATCTCTGCTTTATGCTACCTAGAAAGAATTCTAAAAACACTGAGTCTTTTTGTTTGCAAGTATTTGCTCAGTGGCTAAGATGCTGAGCTTGTCGATCGAAAGTTCAGCAGTTTAGCAGTTCGAATCTCTAGCACTGCGTAATGGGGTGAGCTCCTATTACTTATCCCAGCTTCTGCCAACCTAGCAGTTTGAAAGCACATTAAAAATGCAAGTAGAAAAATAGGAACCACCTTTGGTAGGAAGGTAACAGCGTTCCATGTGCCTTTGGCATTTAGTCATGCCGGCCATATGACCACAGGGACGTCTTCAGACGGCGCTGGCTCTTCGGCTTTGAAACGAAGATGAGCACTGCCCCTTAGAGCAAGAAACGACTAGCACATACAGTATGTGTGAGGGGAACCTTTACCTTCCTTTTTATTTTGGGGACAACTAAGAGAACAGTCCTTTAATGCAAGTTGGATGAAACAACTTCCAATTTTAAAAAGTCCAGCCAAAACCCCTTTGGAAAGAGAGTGATGGCAATAAGAATTTAAAGGAAATCATTTTTCCCTGTGATTTTTGAAGCAATAATCTGTTATTTACTAGATATTCCAGTCAAGAATAGTTAATGACTAAAGCTGTCTGCGCCTGAAAGATAGTTATCTGCAAAATTATGCCATATGTAAGTAGCTGTAATACTGGTGATTGCTATTTCCTTGAAAGGATAATATGTGGTTATAAACATACACAACTATAATGAGTTGTTTTGCACATTTCTCTGTGGTCTCTCTGGGTCTGCGTAAAGCCTATTGACTCAGTGCAAACATGGGAGGTAAGTTGATTAAAATAGATATAGCTTGCTTTTGTTACTAAACAACTTGCAGCATCCCTAGTTTCTAATTATTACTACTTTCTGATAGTAGTAGTACTAAGTACAGTAGAACTACTGTAGTACCTCTTAAAATAATTTGTGATTTTCAAGAATTTTTTTGAAAAAATAGCAACTCAGTTAATGTGCATTTTGCTGACTGTTCAATGAGAAAGGATAGTTTCTAATTTTAGTTTGATCTAGTAGCACCAGGCTGGAAATCAGGAGACTATGAATTCTAGTTGTATTTTAGGCATGGAATACAACTGGGTGACTTTGGGCCAGTCACTTTCTCTCAGCCCAACTCACCTCACAGGATTGTTCTTGTAAGGAAAATGGGAGGAGGAAGGAATATTTGGTATGTTTGCAAACTTGAAGTATTTATAAAAATAATAAATGTGGGATAAAATAAATCTAAAAAGAATACAAGTTATTATTATAAAATGAGCCTATAATTATGATTTGAAATGTGATAGTCATATTAATATACTGTATATTATTTAATATTAAAACAGCATTACATTAAAATGCATGATATATATTTAAATCTATAAAAGCTATTCAAGCTAAATCTTTAGTTGACAAAAAACTTTCCAGTCTAGTGAATGACCACTTGTGATTTATAATGAAATGTTGTGCTTATCCTGAAAACCTACTGTATATATGAAATAATTCTAATTAACTGGATACGATCCCAAGAGAGGCTTTATTAAAAGAATTCTAAGTATTCTTTACAATCCCAAATGGGAGAGTTTTCTATTGAAAGTGACGTGCTGCAGCCCTTCTTCTACTTTTCAGCTGAAATGCAGCAGAAAGAGAAGCAGCTAAAATAGTTGCTCTTTTCCATGTAAGCCATTAATGTAGCACGGTAGAGTGTTCTGAATGGAAAAAAAGAACCCCTTGTGAGCAGGGGAAGGAAAGGATAAAACTGGATTGTGACCTCAGCTACTTTGCTTGCCAAAGGTCTCTCTGGCCAGCCAAATCTCTCTGTTTGGGCAACATTTTCATCAGGTGAATGGAATGCATTGGCCAAAGGACCTCCTGTGTCTGATTCCCACCTTCGTTTAAAATGGAAACCTTGATAACTGTGGAAAGAAGAACCGTTTTCTGGTGCCTAAGATTAACGTGGCATATAAAGCTGCAAGTGGTTCAACAATCAATGTTTTAAGGAGTTGGTGGATAGATAATGTTCCTGTGATGCTTTGCATTCACTTCATGATTCTTGATTGATTCTTGGTGGATTCTTATTGTCTAAAGCAAAAGGGATAAGAGGATAGTGATCTGGAGATTCCTCTGAAGCAGGGTCACCAACCTTTTGGACCTCAGGGATCACCAAACTCATAATTTTAAATCCCGTAGACCAGAGACCCTGGGAAAATCCACCCAAAAAAATCTGCAGGAAAATTCGCACCCTGTTTTCCTACCAATCGATCATTCTTTATTTGGGATCTCAGGATACCATCTCCAGCTCTGTTCTCGGGGGAGAGAGAGACTTTTGGCTTCATGCAAGGAAAGCACCAGAAGTCTTTCTTTCTCTCCCCCAAACTCTGCCAGAAATGAGTCTTTGCTGGTGCAGCCTCTTGGAGCAGGATGCCTTGCAGGATCCCAAAGACTCATTTCTGGTGGAGTTTGGGGGAGAGAAAGAAAGACTTTTGCTGCTTTCCTTGAATGCAGCCAAAAGCAGAAGAAGAAAGAAGTGGAAA
The DNA here is from genome assembly GCA_009733165.1 of Naja naja. Lineage (NCBI taxonomy): Eukaryota > Metazoa > Chordata > Lepidosauria > Squamata > Elapidae > Naja > Naja naja. The sequence goes on along the minus strand of CM019149.1, from coordinate 114,957,488 downwards.
GAAGCAGCCAGTGGCCAGTGGGGTGAGTGGGGCAAATTTCCCACCTCTGCCCTTTTCCCCCTCCCCTCACTACCTCATGTTGTTCACAATGCAAGCGATGCAAGCCTTGTGTTCCCACAGGTCATGTGGGCGGCGCAGCCTTGTGTTCCCGTGCAGTCTGGATTAATTGCTTTGGGTGGTGCTTTGGGGGTGACATTTCACTGCGGACCACCAAAATTTTCTCGCAGACCACCAGTGGTCCCCAGCCCATTGGTTGGCAACCACTGCTCTATAGCACAGCATTGAGGCCTAAGCTTTTGAGGCCACAGCTAAGTTGTGTCAAAAACAATGACAAGAGGACAAAGGTTCAGTATGAGAGGAGTTTTTTAATGGCAGGGTTCTTCCAAATAGTCAGCTACTGATTTTTCAGAATAGACCACTCTTGTCCTTCTATCTGTAGAACCTACATGCAGCTTCTAGCATTCATCTCCATGGACTTCATCCCAAGCATGGGGAAGGGAGTCGACCCAGCTCCCCATATTTGACATGAGCAAATTTTTTAAAAGGGACTTATTGTGTGTGTTTCTTCACATGTGCACTGAGACACATACTCTTTCTCTTTGGATGTATGATACAACAGAAGAATCTGAATTAAGAAACAATAGGAAGGGAAAAAAATAAATCGAGCAGCCAATAAACATTTTCTTAATAGGATGGTGTGTGTGCTATTGACAAAACATTGTAATAATTTGGGGGTTATTATCAGCTAGCACAAATTCTGATCATATCCAACAACTCAGAGTTTCAGTTCTACCTTTCTAGAGAAAGACAAGAGAGCATCAAAGTCTTAGTTAAAGAAGTGTCCTTTGAATAACTTAAGCAAGAGTAGGAAATACCCTGGGAAGATAATCCTTTTTTTACCACACCATCCAGTTATTCCTTGTTGCGCTAAAGGTTAAACACACAAAAAAGGAAGTCCACCCAATTTTCAAATCATATTAATAAGTTCCATACAGCTTTCCATACAATCTTTGCCAAAAACCCAAGGATATTACTTAAGAGCACAAAGTGCCCTGTATTTATTTTTCATTGTTTTTTTAGAGCTAGAATGAGCTCATATTGTTGGCTAGAAACAAAATGTTGGCTTTTAAATCAAGAAGGCCACCAAAGTTTGGAAAAAAGGGGGTGTTAATAGATTCTTCTATGCTTTACTTTTCTGGGAAGGGAAACAAAATCTCTCACCCTGTCTCCCAAAATAGAAAACAATTAGAGAAGGAACTGAACAGCCAATCCTTCTGGAACAAATAGCTATTGAAAAACCTGGAGTTTCTCATGCAGAACCAGTTGAATAATTATGTAACAAATGAGGGGGAGGGGGAAGCACAGCAAGGGGGAAAACGTACACACCCTGATTAAGTTCTTGGATATATGACACAAACACAAAGTTATCCATTTTCTTTCCAATCTGGATTCATGATAAGGTCCCATCAGGTTGAAGGACCAGGCAGGAAATGACATCATTCTACATGTTGTTGCCGGCTCTTGTAAAATTTGTCCTGCTTGCAGGCTCATATCTGCATCATGTTGTTATGAGATACAAAGGGAAACAACTCGGTTGAACAATGCATCACATGCAAGATATGTGCCTGAGTAATGCTTTGCTTTCTTTGCCATGCCCATATTTGGCTTCTGTTATGTATGTAGGTTTGAATGTCATTGGTTTAGTTTGAACTGTTCTTGTAAAATGTTAGAAATGATTGGTTTAAAAAGTGCGGGAAAACCCTGCACTCTGATTGGCTGGCAACTGCGGCTGCTGGCTATAAGTAGCAGCTGCAGCCCAGCCAAAAAGGGTTGGTTCTGAGCTGTAATCACTAATAAACAAAGAGCTTGAAGCACTCTGCGTCTGTCTCTTCATGCAAACTTAACACTGGCGACGAAGGTGGGATCTCCTGAAGAAGAAGGCAATGCGCGGAACAGAAGGAGAGCGAGATGGCTGCGCTGACCCCTCCAGCCCCGTTTGATCTGACGGCAGAAGACTGGGAGACATATGCAGATCATTTCCAAATGTATCTGGAAGGAAATGATCTTGCCGACATTTCCAAGAAGCGGAAGAGGCGGTCTTTTCTCACACTGCGGTCCGGCAGTTTTCAAGATGGCGAAGGCATTGGTGGGAGCTGCATATGTGAAGTTAATGGAATGGCCTGACTTAGAAAAGTTGTTAAGAGCTCATTACATGCCACAAGTATCGTGCCTCATTAAGAGACACGAGTTTTACCGGGATCAAGGGGAAAGCAAAACGTAAATGACTTCATGGCAAGTTTAAGAGACATTGGGGTGCATGTGAATTTAACAATTTAGAAGAGGCCATGCGATCGATTTGTTCTGGGCCTTAAAGACAAGGTGCTTCAGAGCAAGTTATTACTAAAACCTAAGATCATGCTGAAGGAAGCAATAGAAGAGGCCTCTTCAGCAGAAGCTACCAAGTCCTCAGCAGTGGCCATGAAGAAAATCAACAAGGCCACAAGCCATCCTGATGTGGAAAAGTCCACAACAACTCATTGTGAGCAAATAGATTCTGAGTCAGACTGTAGTGAGGTGGAGGAAGGAATTTATAGACTCAGAATGGAGCAGAAAAAGAAAGACCTGGGAAGAAAGAGGCAAGATTTCTACTGCAGAGGTTGTGGGGGAAGCCACACTGAATGCAAGTTCCTAGATACCATCTGCCTCCATTGTGAAAAAAGAGGACACCTAGCAGAGTCTGCAAATCATCCAGAACTCCACCCAACAGAAGGAAGTTTCCTGACAAAGAATTCAAGCCCGACAACCTCAGTGAGAAAATGGGGCGCAGCACAGAAGCAAAGGGGAAGAATGAAACTCATCAGATAGTAACTATTGGTCATTCTTCTTCTATCAATAACAGAAAAGTGCATGTCAAGGTACTAATTGAAGGAAGGCCTTGCCAAATGGAAGTGGACTCAGGCTCATATTTATCTATGGTGTCATGGGACACTATTCACAGACTACTCCCAAACATTCAGAAGAAACATTTCAAGAAGCAAGCACTAACTCTTAAAGACTACCAAGGGAACAAGATTCCAGTAGTTGGAACAAGAGAATTCAACATGAAGTTCAAAGGCCACACCAAATGCTTGCCCCTGACCATTGTGGACAAGGATCGTCCAAGCTTGCTGGGACTTGAGTGGTTCAATCCATTAGGCATCGAGGTGACTGGCATCAATCATGTGAGCAACACTGAATGGGAGGAGGCCTTGAAGTCTGAGTTTCCAGAGGTCTTCAGCGACGGATTGGGCAAGTATATGGGGATCCCCTATCACTTTCAATCTAGATCCCAAGGTGCCACCAATTCGTTTAAAGCCCAGAAGGGTCCAATTTGCCTTAAAGGAAAAAATTGATGCACAATTAGATAAACTAATAGCTCAAGGAGTTTTAGAGCCCACTGACCACTCCAGGTGGGAGACACCCATAGTCACACCAGTCAAGACTGATGGGTCAGTGAGAATCTGTGGAGACTATAAGGGGACATTGAACCATGCACTTCAACAGAGCATATCCAGTTCCAGTGGTGCATCATTTACTACATTCACTTGGCAGGGGTACAGTCTTTGCCAAATTGGATCTGGCCCAGGCATATCAACAATAAACAGTTGATGATGCCACTGCAGAGGCCCAAACTATTGTGACTCATAGAGGTGCTTTCAAATGTAAAAGTTACAGTTTGGAGTAAGCGTGGCACCAGGCATCTTCCAAAGCCTTATGGAAAGGATGCTCCAAGGACTGCCAGGGGTAGTACCTTACTTTGATGATGTGTTAATCTCTGCTGAAAATGACACTCAATTACAAGAGAGACTCAGAGAAGTCCTTACCAGATTCAAAAAAGCGGGGTTAAAAGTCAAGGAAGAAAAATGCACTCTTAGAACTGACAAGGTTGAGTTCTTGGGCTATATGATTGACAAGCATGGTATCCACCCCACAGATGCCAAGGTTCAGGCAATCAAAGAAGCCCTCAGGCCAAAATGTAAAACAGATTTGCAAGCCTTCCTTGGACTCATTAACTTTTATCACATGTTCCTACCTCAGAAGGCAACCATTGCAGAACCACTGCACAGATTATTAGACAAAAAGTCTGCGTGGGTCTGGGGCAGAAAAGAACAATCTGCATTTAACAATATTAAAAGATTAATCATGTCTGATGCTGTACTGATACAGTTCTCTGAGAATTTGCCTGTTGTACTGACTTGTGATGCATCCCTTTTGGAGTGGGGGGTTTGAGCCACAGGCTTCCCAGCGGGAGGGAAGCTCCTATTGCATTTTACTCTCACACCTTGACTAAAGCAGAGAGGAACTACAGCCAACTGGACAAGGAAGCCTTGGCAATTGTTGCAGCTGTCAAGAAATTCCATGAGTATTTATATGGGAGAACATTTACCATTGTCACAGATCACAAACCTCTGTTAGGCATTGTGGCAGGAGACAAACCTACGCCCACTATCCTGTCACCAAGAATGCTGAGGTGGATTTAATTTCTTGCTGCTTATTCATACAAACTCATCCACAGGCCTGGCAAAGACATTGGGCATGCAGATGCTTTGAGTCGCTGCTTACTTCCTTCTCACACTGAGGACTTTCCTCCTGAGACTTACACCTTTTTCCTAGAAACTGTTGCCAAGCTTCCAGTACACGCTGCTGAAATTGCCAGAGAGACTGCCAAAGACACTTTATTGGCTCCTGTTATAGGCTGGATTAAGAAAGGTTGGCCTCTTCAAGATCTACCTCAACTTGCCCAACCTTTTAAATCCAGGCAAACTGAATTATCTGTATTAAGAGGATGTATTTTGTGGGGTAACAGTGTGGTTATTCCTGCAAAACTGCAAAAAGAGGTTTTGGAAATGTTACATGAGGGTCATCCAGGTATTGTCAGAATGAAGGGATTGGCCAGGAGTTATGTATGGTGGCCAGGTATTGACAAAATGGTTGAAAACTGGGTTGCATCTTGTCCCAACAGTCAGGTAGTCAGGCCTGCCCCACCTCTCGCCCCCACACAGGAATGGGAATGTCCTAGGGGCCCATGGTCCAGGATTCACATTGATTTTGCTGGCCCTACCAGAGGGCACACTTTCCTCATTATAGTAGATACATATTCCAAATGGCTAGAGGTTATCCCTATGGCAACCACCACAGCTGAAGCTGTCATCAAACAGCTTAAAAAGCTTTTTGTAACTCATGGGTTACCTGATGTCCTCGTTTCTGACAATGGTCCTCAATTTACATCCAACCTTTTTGAATCATATCTAGCACAACAGGGTATCAGACATGCCCTGACAGCCCCTGGGCATCCTTTGGCTAACGGCCGGGCTGAACGCATGGTACGATTTACCAAGGAAAAACTTCAGCAAGTAAGCATCCCACTTACGCAGGGGACATCACTGAGAAAGTTGAAAAACTACTCAGTGCTCAGCATATCACTCCTAACCCATCAACTAACTTATCCCCAGCAGAGTTGTTGATGGGTAGGAAGCAGGTCTCCCTTTGATCGCTTTCATCCCACTTACGCACCCATCGCACCACTAGATTCCACTAGCAAAATTCGCACATTCTCTGTGGGTGATTCTGTTTATGCTAAGAACCTTATGGGTGAACCATCATGGATCCCTGCTGAGATAACCCAGGTCACAGGCCCCAGGTCTTACAGGGTACAAACAGAGGATGGTGTCCTCTGGAGCAGGCATATTGATCAACTAAGATCCAGATTACCTCAGGAACATCGCAATTGCTCCTCTCTAGTTCCCACACCTAGTATCTCTTCTAGGGGAAGGGAGGATTATGAGTGTAATCAGCAAGAAAGAATCAACCCCATGTGTAACGAGCCAACACAACAGGAACCACCCCAAAACCTGTCACAAGACCAAGATCCATTTTCACAAGTGGAAGATTGTACATCACTACCTGACTTGGGTGCTGACATTGGATTGGAGATGGATTGAGAGGAGAGACCAGGTTGTAGTAACCAGACAGGTTCTACTACTACTAAAAATCCAAGTAAGGAAATGTCAGCAGACACATTTCCTCTCTCACTGGGTGAGAACTTTAAAACATCTGAACCAGGTCTCAAACACGTAAGAGCCCCACCTATTTAAAAGAATACATTAGATAGATGGGGTTTGAGTATGGACTGAACCTAGTGGGGAGGGGTGTTATGTATGTAGGTTTGAATGTCATTGGTTTAGTTTGAACTGTTCTTGTAAAATGTTAGAAATGATTGGTTTAAAAAGTGCGGGAAAACCCTGCACTCTGATTGGCTGGCAACTGCGGCTGCTGGCTATAAGTAGCAGCCACAGCCCAGCCAAAGCGGGTTCGTTCTGAGCTGTAGTCACTAATAAACAAAGAGCTTGAAGCACTCCGCGTCTGTCTCTTCATGCAAACTTAACAGCTTCCTTAAGGCAGCCTTTGGCCCTTGGTTTTGCAATAATCTCTCTGTCAATTATATTGTGATCTAGGAAAGGAGCAGGCAGCCTTTTGAGATACAGACAACTCAGCCCTTGGCTTTAGAGTGACATACCAGAGATGATACTCCAAACAGTGGGTGGGACCATGCTAACTAAAACTAATTAATTGCATAGAGCTAATATGATTTCACAAGGGTTAGCATTCACCTTCTATCACATTACATTTGCAATGGTAATGAACAAGCTTGTAGCATTTTTCTATTTTAGCCTTGATGGAAAGGTCAAGTTTGTTTTATTTTTTTTTATAGCATACTTTTTATTACAGGTAGTCCTCGGCTTACAACAATTCATTTAGTGACCGTTCAACATTACAATGGAACTGAAAAAAGTGACCGATGACCATTATTCACAGTTACAACCTTGCAGCATCCCCATGATCATGCAATCAAAATTCAGATGCTTGGCTACTGGTTCATATTTATGACCACTGCAGTGTCCTGAGGACATGTGATCACCTTTTGTGACCTTCTGACAAGCAAAGTCAATGGGGAAGCTAGATTCATTTAACAACCAGGTTACTAACTGCAGTGATTCGCTTAATGACTGTTATCAACTGCAGTGATTCGCTTAACAACCATGGCAAGAAAGGTTGTAAAATGGGGCAAAATCCACCAAACAAATGTCTCACCTAACAGCATATTTTTTTATCTCAATTGTGCTCATAAGTGGAGGATTACCTGCATACTTTCCAGAAACAAAGATAAAAAAACTCAATGCAAATTAAGGAAAATATAGAGAGTAAAAAAGAAAAAATAAGAAGTTTTATCTGATATGTTTTTTCTTAACAATTATAACAAATATCAGCATGAGGGTTCTGGGTCCATCTTGATGGCACAACACAACACTGCACTCTAGCTTTCCTTATCATTGACCAGCATTAACAGAGAGTAGAAAATATGCAGCCACATTGATTAAATTATAGAGGAAAAGTGCTGAAAACAATTTAATTATGTTTGCCAATATTAATGATTTCCAAAACATCCAAAAGGAATAGTACAAATCTAAAGATGGCTTGTTGCCTTAATTGGCGTATTGCATGCATAAATCATTTGACTTGTAATATTTTAATAACATTCAAGCACTTCAACCAATCTGTATTAACAGGTTCCAGCAAACCTACTTTCACATTCAAAAGATGACAGGATACTAATTTCAGAAAGCCTGCCTTTTAATTATTTCAGAATATTTTGGCAAATAGAAGATCTGCAATCGGAAGCCTTTTTTCCTTACACAACCATTTTTTGCCTATATGGTTTTGAACTGTTGTGCAAAGTATGCAAATCATTCCTCAAAGAAAGATATTGGTTTACGAGTGATAATTTCCCAAATATGATAGTATATAAAATGTGTTTTCCAGTGCAGGGTAATTCCTCATATAGCACGTAAGTGTGGGAGTGCTAAACTTCTAAGATAAAATGCCTCTGGCCTTAGATTCCACCAACGCTCAGGAATTTATCCAGGATATCCTTCTAAAATTATTAGAATCTCTTCCAAAGAATGCATTACATTAATTCATCCTAATTTATCTTCAATTAAATTAGTTTTGTAATCTTACTTAACCTAGTTCATAAATGATGTCACTGAGTCTGTGAAGCCCTAAATAAGCCCAAGAGGGATCTGTGATCCTAGAAAACAATATACTGAAAAGTACAGCCATAAGAAGAAAAAAAGCTTTCAGAAAACTATTAGGTAAAAGGTGGACTTACTAACAAATTTAGCAGTAGGAAAAAAATCTGTAGAAAACAGAGTCTAGTAACTCAGGAGCAATACAAATGTGCCCCTTGAGTCTATTTGGATGTAGTCATAAAGGCTGTATTCTAAGTTATAGCTTAGAATATGATGAAATTAACAAACAATGCAAAATATAAGAAAGATAGCTATGTGGCAGTATGTCTAAAATAAAAGAAGAAAATGGAAGCTTTGGATTTGTTGCATGGGAAAGGTGTAAAACCAATAATAGGAAGTAGGAAGAGGGTGGAACTGTTCGTTGCCAGTTAACACCTTTATATCTGCAATATTTTCTCAGAAAAAAAATCTCCCAAGTGCTTGGAAAAAGTGATAGAATGAAGCTCAGGCCTAAACTAATTCAGCAGGTTTCCAGGGCTATTGAATTACATTCTAGTGTTTTCAAGGTGTTGGACAAAATGATCTCAGAACTGTTGACTCAAATTCCTGGAGAACTGATAAGGTGTCAGTAAACTGGAGAAAAACAAACAAATTTCAATACTCAGCAAGTAGAAGAAGGAACACCAGAAAACTAAACACCACTTAGTTAACATCTATCCTGGGCAAGGGACTAGGATAGGTTATCAAGCAGCATATCCACAAGCAGTGCTGACTGATAATTATACCATCTTGCACTGATGTAAAATTTGCACTTCTAGAATGATTTTGACAGATGGGCAGTGTTATTGCTCCTTACATTGGCACCCCTGCCAGTCCCTACTTGGCCTTAGCTTAAAGAGCCTGCAGGCACTTAAAAAGAGAATGCTGCCTTTAGAAGCAGCCATCAAAGTTTTATTCCCACCTATCAATTGGCAATGACCATTTATGATCATGAATATTAAAGCCACCTCTAATTTTCCTATATTTTGTTGTATCACTTCTGAATTTCTCCAGAAATATGACTTTTTAAAAATTAAGCTAGCTCTTTCAGTCTTCCAAGAATTCTTCTTCATTTCCTAAAAAGAAGCTATTGAATGTTTGGTTTAACTCCAAAGGGAGCACACCCAACATTGTTTTGTTCTTTTCCATATCCTGCAACTTCCCTTTCAATGCAATTGTTGTTATTGATTGCATGGCATAACATATGCAAACATTCTAGAGTGATTCTCAAGATGGTTCTGGATTCCCTTACGACTTTTCCTGCTTTATATTTGCTACTCTTACCTGGAAGCCACACCCCAGAAGCAATTGCTTTCTCCCTTTGTACTATATTGTTGCCCAAAAGAGAACATTATCCTTAATATAAATATACAACATGTATTTCAATGATGCTGCCCAGCTAGACTAAGAGCTCAGCTACTTGGAAGTTGTAGTTGAAAGTCCTTCACATGAGTGTGTTCAACTTTAAATTGGCACAACTCAATTTTGGATTTCTCTTGTAGATCCAGGAAGTCTTAATATGTTTCCGCATACTATTACTTACAGCAATAAACACTAGGTTTGGGATTTAAGACTAGTAGCTGCAGTAGCACAGTGGTTAGAATGCAGTACTGCAGGCTACTTCTGCTGACTGCCAGATGCCTGCAATTTGGCAATTCAAATCTCACCAGGCTCAAGGTTGACTCAGCCTTCCATCCTTCTGAGGTTGGTAAAATGAGGACTCAGGATTGTTGGGGGCAATATGCTGACTCTGTAAACACTTAGAAAGGACTGTAAAGCACTGTAAAGCTGTGTGTAAGTCTAATAGGTCTTAAACTATTTTAAATTTTAATTTGTTTAGCTATTACTGGGCTTGTGTGTGGTTTAATTCTCTTTTAATTGTTCATTGTTGTTGTCGTTTTAACTGTGAGCCGCCCCGAGTCTTCGGAGATGGGGCGGCATACAAGTCCAAATAATAATAAAATAACAATAAATAATAAGTGCTATTGCTAATCTTATTAGTCTACCATGGTGCCTACTTGGCTTCTCTCTGACAAATGCTAAGTAAAGTTAGACCTGATCAATATTTGGATAGGAGCAACCCCAAGCTATAGGCTAGCATTGCATGTCAAAAACAGTTAATGACAAACTACAGGTACTTTTCTATTGTTTTCAAATTTTTGATTGTAGTCTTTCAGAGCATCATGTGAATGGCTAAAACTGAGTCTGGGATTTTATGTGTATAGGGTAGGTGCTTTATTTCTGCTACAATTATATGGTTTTGAGATAAATTCTGGATAGTCCCATTATTTTATCATCCCCACAATTTCTGTTACTGTGACAAGCTAATAAATTGGAGTAGAGAATATATGTCATAAGGTCATTTCTTAAGACAGAGGAAACAATGAAGCTTCGGGTATCTGGGTTATCTAATCTAGATATATTCTCTTGACAACTCCTTTACATAACCCAATGAATTTCTGAAATCACAATAAAATAAAACTTGATCAGTGCCTATTAAAGGTTAAATATTCTGCATTATAAATATACATTGCACTAGAAATTGGGTTTGTTTAATTAAAGGACTCTTTGGAATAGCCCCAATTTCCCCATTGTGTAAAACAAAAACAATTCTCACCACACCTAGAGAAAAAAGAATTTAAAAACTCTGTACCGCTTTCTCAAGGATACTTTCCTCTTCTTGAAACCAATAGAAATTAAAGTCTTGTGATACTCTGCATAATCTAAAAAATCTTTAATGGTGTCATAATTCTTCCAAAACACATACAGTAAATATCTTTATGTAAACTTTTCTACAACTGTAGTGCCTTTTTTTAAAATGACATGATCAATGCTATGAAAGTACATGTTCTTATTGTACTTGTTTAGTACTAGGAGTACAGAAGGAATAAATACTTTTAATACTTGCTTAATAATAAAAAATGTCTTAAGATAATCAGATCCAGAAAGAAGGCTTTGTTTTGTTTGAATTGTCTAGCTAAAATCAACAAATGAATAAATATATCTGCTTGTGAAACATTTTACTGCATTATCATGCTAGGAAAAAGCAATCAGATACAGGATAAGTTCTATGATCTATACTTAACTGTTCTGTCTCCCCTTCCCTTCCCCAGAAGGTAAGGAACGCTAACACAGAGAGTCACGCTGGCCTGTCTCCAAAATCCCAGTTATCTCTCCCGACAAGAGTGGTGGCAGTCACCCAGGCTCTCACTGCCAAATTCAAAGCCAACAAGGAATGCAGTACTCACAGAAGACTGATTTATTCTCAGAGTCCAAAAACTAAATCAGGCACACAGATGGAATCCTCGGCTTCATTTCACACTTTGTCACATACAGAGTTTGCAACATAGGCACACCCACTTTTATACCTGGTTGGGTGTGGTCCAGCTCAATCTCTGGCCCTCCCACACCCCCTATGTTGCTGCTGACGTTTCTCCCTCCTGACATTGCCTGGGATCAAGCCAGAACCCTCCTCCTCCCTCTCTCGCGCGTGGCGCTGATACATGTCTCTCAGGCTGTTCCTCTTGGCTTTCAGGAAACCTGAGGCATTGCCAGGGAGGAGGGTCCTGGGAGGGAGGCCTTGCCAGGGAGGAAGGTCCTGGGAGGGGGCCTTGCCAGGGAGGAAGGTCCTGGGGAGGGAGACCTTGCCAGGGAGGAAGATCCTGGGGAGAAAGGCCCTGGTGAGGAAGGCATTGCCCGTTCCTATTCTTCTTCTTCATCATCCAGGTCCTCTTCCTCTGTCAGCACAGGCTCACGAGGCGGGGCCACAACACTATCCCTCACCGCAGGGCCCTTCCCCCGAGTCTGACGGGCAGGATGCAGCCGAGATGGGAAGCGCTCATGGAACAGCCGCGTGAGGGTCGGGCGGTGGAAGCGTCCACCCAGGTCAAGTCCTCTGGCCCCTCCCCCGTCCGCTCGACCAAATACTGAAATCGCCCCTTCAACCACCGTGAGTCTCGAATGCTGACCACCCCGCTGTCCTCTGCGTCAGCCCCAGCGGGTGCAGGTGTTGAAACAGGATCGGTGGGGACGTCGGAGATAACGAGGGGCTTCAGGAACCAGAAGGGAACGGTGGAAAACTGGGTGTATCTTCATGGAGCGTGGTAGGGTCAGGCGATAGGCCACAGGGTTGATGACGCCTCAATGGGTGCGGGCTGATCAACCGGTGGTCCAGTTTCTTTACCGGACGGTCAGCCGGGAGGTGTTTTGTGGACACCCACACTCGGTCTCCCACCGCCAGCGGCGCGCCGCCGAGAGCGGTCGGTGTACTGCTTGTAGTCCTCCTTGGCCTGTATCAGGTGTTGCCGCCCCAACTGCTGAATGGCGACAGCTCGGAAAGGAAGTCCTGAGCCTCAGGAACGGGGGAATCCGAGGGTGTCAGAGGGAAGAACCGCGGATGGTAGCCCACATTGGCGTAGAACGGAGTCACCTGGGTGGAGGTGTGCTGGGAGTTGTTGAACGCGAACTCCTCCAGAGCGAGGTAGTCGGCCCAGTCGGTCTGCCGTTGGTTGACAAAGCAGCGCAAGTACTGCCCCAGGATGCCAATGACCTTCTCTGTTCCCCCATCAGTCTCAGGATGATGCGATGAGGACAAGCACACCTGCACTTGTAACACGGTCATCAGGCTCTTCCAAAATTGGGCCGTGAATTGCATGCCGCGTTTGGAAACCACCCTGTCCGGCAGGCCATGGAGGCGGAAAATATGCTTGACGAACAGACGGACAGTCGTGCAGGCCGTTGGCAGGGCACGACACAGGATGAAGTGGGCCATTTTGGTCAGCATGTCCACCACCACCAGCACGGTCGTAAAGCCATAGGACGATGGCAAGTGCGTCAAGAAGTCCATAGAGATCGCCCCCCATGGTCTGTCTGGAGTGGGTAGAGGGTGGAGGAGACCAGGAGGCGCACCCGTCGTGGCCTTCGCTTGCCAGCATGGCACACAGGATGTCAAGCGTAGACGCCGTGCCGCACTCGAGGCCACCAAAAGTCCGAGTCACGAGGTGGAGGGTCTTGAAGTAGCCAAAATGGCCAGCTGCTGGGTTGTCGTGACACTGCTTCAAGAGAAGGGCCGGCTGCCCCTGGGCACGCACAGCCGTCCCGATGCTTGAGCAAGCCCTCCTCCAAAGTCCATGGGGAATCGGGCCGACCTCTGCCTTCCTCTGCTGCGACCAGGCGTCCAGGCGCCTCGCACGAGCCCGAAGTCTACCGGTTCCTGGACTGCAGCCAAGGCTTCTGCTGGCAGCACCGCCTGCAGAGGAGGCAAGTCTTTGGGGCACAGGTACTCGGGCTTGTGGGATAGGGCATCGCCCTCGATTGTGACCGCTGGGAATGTAGGTCACAAAGTTGAACTGGGCAAAAACAATGACCACGGATCTGCCGCTGGTTCAACTTCCTGGCTGTTGTCAGATGTTCCAGATTCCGATGGTCGTGGGACCTCTATCTGGTGCGGGCCCCTCCAGATGATGCCGCCAAGCCTCAAAGGCAGCCTTGATAGCCAGCAGCTCTTTTTCCCAGATGGTGTAGTTGCTTCGAAGGATTGAGTTTCGAATAGTAAGCACAGGGGAAAAGAGTGCCACCAGCCACCGGGGCCTGCAACAGCACCGCCCCAAGGGCCACTGGACGTGTCCATCTCCACTACAAAAGGCGGTGCGGGTCGGGTGCCGCAAGACGGGTTGGTGACAAAGGCTTTCTTGAGGGCCTCAAAGCGCCTGTTGCTGCGGGGACCCCACTGGACGGAACCTTCTTCCGAAGGAGCTGGGTTAATGGGAAGGTTACGTGGCAAAGCCGGGATAAAGGTCCGGTAATAGTTGGCGAACCCCAGCAGGCACTGGGCGCCTTTCACGCGAGGGGTTCCCAACTGCACAAGGCCTCCACCTTCCGAGGGTCCATAGCGATGCCTTCGGGCGATGATGTGCCCCAGGAACTCAATGGAAGTCTGGAAAAGAGGCATTTCTCCAGCTTTGCATAAAGCTGGTGCTTCGTTGCAGCACCAGACGGACCTGTTGAAGGTGGCTTTCCCTGGACCGGGAGTAGATCGAGATGTCATCCAGGTAGACCACCACGAACTTATCCAACATGTCCCTGAACACATCGTTCATGAAATGCTGGAAGACCGCAGGAGCGTTGGTCAACCTGAACAGCATCACCATGTACTCGAAATGGCCGTATCGGGTGCCAAACGCCGTCTTCCACTCGCCCCTCTCGTATCCGCGCAAGTTGTAGGCCCCTCAGGTCGAAGCCGTGAAGATGGTGGCCTCCGCAGGCGCCCATCAGCTCCGAATGAGAGGCAGGGGTAGCGATTCCGCACCATGATGGCATTGAGCGGCGGTAATCGCAACACAAGCAAGTCCCCGCTTCTTCTTAACGAAGAGAACTGGTGCTGCGAGGGGACGACGAAGGCGGATGAACCCTCGGGCCAAGTTTTTGTCCAGAAAGTCCCGTAGGGCGCCAACGGCTCGACATGGAATACAGGCGCCCCATGGGCAGCGACGCATTGGGCAGAAGGTCCACGGGCAATTGTAGGGCCGATGGGGTAAGTAGTCCGCCTCCTTCTCTGAACACATCTGCAAGTCCCGCAGTTCAGGAGGTAGGGAGACGACCGGGTGGAGACGTCCTGGCCGGCACAGGCATGGTGGATGTGGTCGACGCACTGCAGACTTGGGAAAGACGGCGTTCTGACCATGCCACCTGAGGATCGTGAGTCCGGCCAGGCCATACCCAGGACCAATGGGAAATGAAGGTCCGGTGACATAGAAGGATTGCTTCCTCATGTGCCCCAATGGTTAGGCACAAAGGCTGGGTGGCGAACTTAATGGGCCCTGCGATCAGTTCCCACCCATCAATTGTCTCCACCCGCAACGGAGGGTCCACCAGATCCAAAGGCACCTTAAAATGCGCCACAAAGGCCTGGTCCATGAAGTTCGTCGTGGCCCCTGAGTCCACCAGCACATGCGCCTGGATCCCCCTCGACTGGTTGGGCAAGAACACCTGAGAGTCCAATATCAGATGCCGAGGGGGCCCAGAGTCCACAGCCACGCAGTCAGGTGGAGGTTTAGTACTTGCCCGGCCTAGGGTGTCCCCCAGGTCGGGCCCGCCCTGTTTCCTGGCTTGGTCATGCCAAGCTGCAGGCACGGGCTTGAGCAACCCACGTTGCTTTCGGGGATAGGAAGCAGTGAAATGTCCAGGCTCCCCACAATACAGACACAAACCCCCCTGACGTCGCCGTGTGCGCTCCTGGGCCGTCAAGCAAGTTCCAACCGCTCCCAGCTCCATGGGCTCCGCAGCTGTTGTCATGGAACTTGGGGCGACCCGGGGCACTGCCGGCGCAGGGCGTGGAGGCACAGACGTGGAGGGCGACTCCTGGATGGGGCGATGGGTCTTTTGCCGCTGGAGACGTGCGTCGATGCGCAGACACTGCACCACCAGGGCATCGAGAGTCGGGGGGGCCTCCACCTGAACCAGCTCGTCCTGCAGTTCCTCCGACAGGCCATCCTGGAAGGCGTCCAGCAGCACCGCATCATTCCAGGTGGAGTCCATGCAGAGCAGACGAAATTCGGCAATATAGTCCTGCAGGGGGCGCTTCCCTTGGTCCTTTATGCGCCTGGCTGCCGTCTGGGTGCGGATGGGGTCCTCATACATGAGGCATGTGTTGCCAAAAGCCCTGGCAGTCTGTTAATAGTGGGCTGTTTTGAACCAACAAGGGTGTGGCCCACTGGGCTGCAGAGCCAGAAAGGAGGCTTATCACAAACCCCACCCGAGTCCGGTCATCAGGAAAATCCTCCGGCCTCATAGCCATAAATAACTGGCACTGTCCCATGAAAGCCGGAAACATTTCTGGCTGCCCAGAAAACTTATCTGGCACAGCTACCGGGCATTTCCGACGGGGAGGGGGAGGAGGTGCTGCAGGAGCATTCAATGCAGCAAGTTGAGCTGCTAAGTGCAGCAACTGTTGTTGCAAGCCCTGATTCTTGGCTTGTAACTGGTGTAACTGCTGCTGCTGCTGCTGCTGGTCCATCTTGGTTTAAAGATGGTTAGAGTCTTTGGGGTATGTGACAAAAATGTTCTGTCTCCCTTCCTTCCCCAGAAGGTAAGGAATGCTAACACAGAGAGTCACGCTGGCCTGTCTCCAAAATCCCAGTTATCTCTCCCGACAAGAGTGGTGGCAGTCACCCAGGCTCTCACTGCCAAATTCAAAGCCAACAAGGAATGCAGTACTCACAGAAGACTGATTTATTCTCAGAGTCCAAAAACTAAATCAGGCACACAGACGGAATCCTCGGCTTCATTTCACACTTTGTCACATACAGAGTTTGCAACGTAGGCACACCCACTTTTATACCTGGTTGGGTGTGGTCCAGCTCAATCTCTGGCCCTCCCACGCCCCCTATGTTGCTGCTGACGTTTCTCCCTCTGACATTGCCTGGGATCAAGCCAGGAACCCTCCTCCTCCTCTCTCGCGTGGCCGTACTGATACGTCTCTCAGGCTGTTCCTCTTGGCTTTCCGAGGAAACCTGAGGCATTGCCAGGGAGGAGGGTCCTGGGGAGGGAGGCCTTGCCAGGGAGGAAGGTCCTGGGGAGGGGGCCTTGCCAGGGAGGAAGGTCCTGGGGAGGGAGACCTTGCCAGGGAGGAAGATCCTGGGGAGGAAGGCCCTGGTGAGGAAGGCATTGCCCGTTCCTCTTCTTCTTCTTCATCATCCAGGTCCTCTTCCTCTGTCAGCACAGGCTCACGAGGCGGGGCCACAACACTTAACTATTCTTTTGTAATTCTATTGCAAATACTGTTAGTAGCCACCAAAATTTGATTAACAAAGATATAGATTACTGTCTTTTTTATGAGTTTTTCATACGATTGTCAACCTCAACAATGCTGTTGATTTCTAATACATTATAGATGGTTCTACTTTTTTCCCTTTATCCAAATTTGATAAAGGAACCTGAGCTTCTACACACTTTTTATTTAAATCAACTGGCCGACCTGGACTGATGGGTTTTTTTTATCGGTTTGTTTGTTAGTTTTAATTAGGTTATTGGGATGTCCATTTAATACTTTTTTAAATTTTTGTGTTGTATGTTTTTATTGTTGTGAGCCGCCCTGAGTCTTTCGGGAGATAGGGTGGCATAGAAGTCCCAATAATAAATAAATAAATAAATAAATAAATAAATAAATAAATAAATAAATAAATAAATAAATAAATATTTCCAACTTCCTGTTTATTTTCTCTCCACCAGCCATACTATATTGAAAATATCAGGGAAAGTTTGCAAACTTTTAGCCAATTCATGTGATTTGTGGATTTCCAAGTCATATATTTACAGAGAAAAATCATTATTTTCTTCTTTATATTCCCCATCCCCATTCCCAACATATAACTTTTCAGAAGGATAGATCCAGCAATAGGAGGGAATGGCATCATTTGGAAGATCTATTTCAAATCTTCTAGTCATATATAATTTCCTTCTCCTGTAGATACCCTCTCAGAAATCATGCACAAAGTTTTCTAATCATGCAAGCAAGTTTTATGAAGTTAAAATGTAGTCTTGACTGAGCTGTATCTAATTCAGATATCTTGGTTGTGATAAAACATATCCCATCCCATGTTAAGCTCTTATCACTATTCTCCCTTAAAAACCCAGTCCATTTAAAGCTGTCTGTAACTCAACATGTTAATCAGAATTCTGTAAAGCAAAACATCCAGTCTGTTTCCAGAAATTCTGAGATTCTTTAGGATCTGAATTAAAAATAGTTTCTCAATGGCAAAGCATTGATGGTAGATAAGTTGCCCTAAAAAATAGCATGCCTGCAACTATTGTCTTCCTTTGCATCATCTTACACCAGAGGAGTATCAGTAGTGTTCAAATTGTTCACTTGTCCAAGTTCATGCAAAAGAACAATCAAACCTCACAGTCCTGGCCAGCACCCTGTACAAACTGAGAGAGAAATTTAGAACATGTCTAAAGAATCTTTTGGGGGGGAAAAAGAACAAGAAGTTCAGCCTGGCAGATAAAACAATCTGGAAAAGAATGTGCTGAACATAGAAAGCTCAGCCAAAGCCAAAAAGGTTAACTACAGAGGGAGGAAACATACTGGTCCCTTCAAAGTAGTATCTTGCCTTCTAGCTGAATTACCTCACTAAGATAGGCATAACTTTGTGAATGGATATTTTGCAAGGACTTTCTTAAGCTGAGGTAGAAGTTGAACTCTCTCCATTGCATAGAAATTGCTTGAAGCAAAACAGTAAGGAGGTGTCTACCCCATCATTTCCAGACTGACTAGAAGATTTGGGGATTGAAGACCAACATTCCTGATGAGCAGTCAGTTAGGGGCAGGTTGGTCTCAACAAACAGTGCCTGCCCAGACTTGTAGACAGAAATGAGTTTGTTGCACCCCTATGTAGAGATGCCAGATGGACCTTCTGTTTTAGTGCGTATGCTCTGTTTACCAAGCAATGACTCTTCCCACAAAACAGCTGAAGAACAAGCTCTCCTGCCTGTGGTTTTATGGCCATATTTGGTAAGAATCTGACAAATCTGGAAATACAAAACTGTACTTTTGTCATCACTGTCCTTGTGACAAGTTTGCTTTGTACTGCTCAGCAAAGATCCTGCTTGTCTTAACCACTAGAAATGCTGTTTCCTCAAATACATTCTTAAGAAGCCAAAGAAAGTTTTTTTTGTTTAGTGGAAATGTGTAAACATTCACATAGCTAAGGAGGCTACAGGTTTTTGCCAATATATTTCTTTTTATTGCTATAGCAGACTAACTGAATTGCCCATGAAAGCAAGTTATGGTTCTTAGGAAACATGTTCCTTTGGTCAAAGCAGAGGAAAGCTAGGCCATGACAAATATTTTAATTTTATCTAATGGAGTCACTAAACATAGCAAAAATATATTTTTTGTAAATGTAGGATTATTCCTGCATTCTACATTGGCATAAGGGAAGACTGTATATATTTACACACAAACAAAAGAAAAAGCGTGGAACAACTATGCCATTCTCCATGAAGTATTACCAGTGAGACTTCATCTATCTATTCCTGCTTATATTTAGAAGTCAGGCAATATGGAAAGGATTAGCCCACATTAGCAAATAAAAGAGGTTGTATTGGTCTGTCTTTCATGAAGTATGTTTCTCAACAGAAATAATACTATATGATGCTATTGCCAGACTAGATAGGAAAATATATGTGTAAGCAGGTTATGAAAATCAGTAAGAAACTTTCAGTGTAATTGTGAAAAAGAAATCTCAAAGCAGGCACCAATTCTGGATTAAAACCATAAAATTACAACATCACATTACATTGCAACATCTTAAAAACAAGGACAGCAAAACTAAAGAGAGCAACATAGATTCATTTAAAAGTGTGACTAAACAAACAAGGCTCCATTTAGAGCTGAGCATCTACGAGGCTTGCATTAGCCATAAATGAACAGAGAAGGAACTTCAAAGACAGGGTACAGATACCAATCATAATATCTTTTGCGTGTGTGTGTGTGTGTGTAGTGGAGGTGTGTGTGTAGAATAATTGCATCAATCCTCCCTAATCTTTCTGCCCTAAACTCTTAAATTGCTTAGAATTAGCTTTCCCTAAGGTGGGCAGAGAATATCTCATATGACTAAAAGTAAGTGATTAGGGTCTGACAAGACCTATTTGTTTCTAAATTGATTCACATATTTTTGGTCATTTTTGTGTGCATGAGCCATCCTGAGTCAATTTGTAATTGGGCAATGCTAGAATAGAGTTGATGGAGTGGAGTGGAATGGAGTGGAGAGGAATATAATTGGTTTCATTGTTTAAACTGCATTTCCTACTGTATATATGGGGGAAACTTTTTTTCTAGAAACCTTTTTCTTCATAGCCCTGGGCTGGATCCAGACTATTTTCCAAATGTGCTTTTCTATTTTCTTTCTTCTCTCTCTATCAGATTTTTGTCCACCTCTAATTTTGGAGAGTTATATTGCTGATTGTCAGGCAGAGATAATCCTAAGCCATTTACACATATACTTCCAATATTCTGTTGGATTGGAAAGAATAATTTATTTACCTCTAGATGAGTGGCATATAAATTTAATGAATAAAATGTTATTTGAATGATTATCATGCTATTAATCAAATTATTCTCATATTTTTGCCTTTGCTTCAGTTATCATTTCAAACAGCAGTAATAATTTTGAGATCCATATGGGAATAGGAAGGAAACTTATTAACTTAGCAAACTTTTCAGAAAGGCTGGCAAATTGCCTATTGCCTTGTTTTTAACTTCCAGCCTACAGAAATAATACTAGCCCTTACAATGAGCTTTTTAATTTCTTATCAAAGTTAAGGAAAAGACAGAATTCTGTTTTATGTTTTGTATGTTCATAACTTGTAGCACACTTTTAAGTAAATTCACAGATCAGAAAAAAAAAATTTCCCAAGCAGAGAAAACTTTTAGAGATTGTGTCACCGGTGTTAGCTTTAAAAACAAACCACACAGGATCTGACTTGCATACAATCCAGACTTGATATATACTATCTTGTATCTCTTTTTTAAAGATGAATTTTAGAAAAGCTTCTTTTGTTACAATCAAATCAAAGTCAGAATGTATCTCAGAAAAGATTTTAAAATTTAAAACTAGCTATAATACTTTTCGGAGGCACAACAACTCAGCGGTTAAAGATGCTGAGCTTGTCAGCTGGAAAACTGTCAAACCAGCTTTGAGACCTGAGAACGGGGTGAGCTCCCATTCCTTGCCTCAGCTCCTGCCCACCTAGCAGTTTGAATGATGCAAAATGCGAGTAGATAAATAGGTACCACTTTGGTGGGAAGCCATGCAACTTTGGCATATAGTCATGCTGGCCACATGACCACAGAAATGTCTTCAGACAATGCTGGCTTCCTCAGCTAAGAAACAGAGATGAGGACTTCCGGTTGGCTGTCAAAGGGAAGGGATGTGCGAGCAGAAGACTCTGCGGAGCACGGACCTTCATTCTCCGATCGCAGGGCCTCCACGGAGTCCAAAAGGGGCTTGGAGGGTCCCTGAAGGAGAGGGGTCCCCCAGAGAGAAGTTCCAGACGGCGGTCTGCGACGGATTCGGGGGTGAACCTAGAATGAGCGGCGGAGGAGCGGGGCGCCAGCAATGGCTACCCTCGGGTGCTGACAGCTGACAGCCGACCACGCTAACGGTGACCAAGCAGAACAAGGTATAGCTTTGCGAGTTTAAAGATCATCCAGCAAGCAAAAAACTTTTTGAGAACTATTTTGACACCAATAATAACTTTGAAATATTTAAAGATAGAATAAACAGCTCCGATTTGAAAGGGTGGTTGAGCGGCAAGATCTATGGTGAGCGGAAGAACTGAAAGGAAGGGAAGATAAAAATGCTAGAAGGAGAAGAAGAAGCTTAGATAATTGATTAATTATACGCTGTTATATGCTGTTCTAAGAAGAAGACGCTTATCATTTTGGGTCGGATTGAAACAGATGTACTTATGAAATAAAGACTTGTCTCCCCCCTCGTCTGAGTAAAAGATAGCAGCGGAGTTGATTTAAACGGACACTGCGGACTCTTTATAAATCATCTTTTTTTTACATGAAAGTTTGGGGAAGCGATCCCACTCAAGATTAAAGGAGAGAGGATATAACAAACTTGGGGATAAGCGACAAATAGGTTTGGATTTTATTCCACTTATTTTATCTATTAGAGCCAATCTAAACAAGGGAAATGGTCGAGTCATACAGGAAACTTTCTATCCTATTAGAACTGGAAGGCAACAATCTACTGAAAAGGAGGAAGCTGTGTAGAAACTTCATGAGTCACATCGTAGCACGAAAGAACTGGACTGAAGAGTGACAAATTATATTTTCCTTTCTGTCTTACCCCTTTTTTTCAGACTCTACCTCCCTCCTTTTCTCTCTTTCCTTTGATGTCCCCCCCACCATATCTCCCCCTGCCCTTTCTTTCTTTTTCTTTATTAATTCTTTGTGTTTAGAAGATTTTTCACTACTATCTAAATATTTACCTACTTAAAATACAGAAAATTATTGAAGCACATAACTGATATTTAATTTAGAATTGCAATAGCTGATCTAAGAGTAAAGTATTTATAATTGTTTATATGTTGAAGACATTAGAATATTTAGAATAATTAATATTTAGAATAATTAATTAACAATTAATTTCACCATTAGTATTTACATTTATTGACTTAATGAAATTGTTGGGATTTGATTAGATATAGAGCACTTTAGTCACAGTCTTTATCTTAGACACGAATATAGATACAGATTTAGATATACCTTTTTCTTTTTTTCCCCTTCTTGTGAACTTATAGGAAGAAGGAGGAGAGTGGGAGAGGGAGGCAATTGGGGAGGGAGAAACAAGGGGAGAAGACAAACTTTAACTACCATAGTGGGGAAGACAGTGGGTAAACTCTGGAAAATGATGAGCACCACCAACGTTTCGAGGACTGGCACAGTTAGGAAATTACCTACTCAATCAGTGACTACTACAATGGTGCTGAGTCCATCTATAAAGGGCAATTGATGAGATGTTGCCAAAAGAGCTCTAATTCTTGAAAGACTTACAGGGCTTACTGCTAGGCATGCAGGAGATGATGATTAAGAACCATGAGGACATGAAAAATGAAATAGGGTTTGTTAGAACTGACTTGAAAGACAAAATACAAAAGATAGATGAAAAATTTGAAATCTTTCAGCAAGAGATGAAGAAAAGCCAGGAGAAAATAATAGAAATTGAAATAAAGGTAAATAAGGAGGAAAAAGAGTAGAGAATTAACAGATAAATTAGAAAGGGAGAATAAAGAATTAGAAATTGTGATAATACATCTCGAATCTGAAAAGGCAGCCTACTACCTGAGGCTACAAAACGTAAGGGAAGAAAAAGGTGAAAATCTATGGGAGGTTATCGCAGGCATACTAGCCAACCTATTAGAAACAGAAAAGGAAGATTTAATAAAGGAAATTGACGAACTGTACAGGGTTCAAACAAACTACAAGACGATTTAATTTACGAGAGAAGTTCATGTGAAGTTGGTGAGGAAATCCCTTAGGGACGAAATTTTACACAGAGCCAGAGACAATACCCTAGAGTATGCCGGCAAACAAATCATTGTACTTAAACAGACACCCAAGAGAGTAAGGGACTTAAGAAGACCCTATCAATTTCTAACTACTAAGCTTATAAAATGAGGCATTAACTTCAGATGGCTGGTCCCAGAAGGCATAATGCTGACTTGGGCTGATAAGAAATATAAGCTTGACACTATAGAGAAAGCAGAGATGTTCTTCAAACAGCAATTAAATAGAGAAGGAGAAGAGGAAGACCAAGAAATAATGAGAAGAGAGGAAAGGGAGGCCCCAGATGTATATAAAAAGGTAAATATAACGGAGAATAAAGATGACAGCAATGGGAAAAGGGAACTTACAGAGGAACCTAAAGACATTAGAGTTACAAGGAGTACTAAATATAGAATCCAATAAAAATACAAACCTATGCGACTGTATATCTTGGAACATTAATGGCCTAAACTCCCCGATAAAACAGAAAAAGCTTTTAAAATATTTACAAACACAAAACATTGATATTATTGCCTTACAAGAGGTTCACATTCCCCAAAAACAAAAACACTTATTAGAAAATAAAAAACTCAGAAATTTGTTCTCGGCCCTAGATCCAAAGAAAAAACGAGGAGTAATACTTTACATAAAGGACTGGATCCCAGCTTCATTAATATATTCGGACAAAGAAGGTAGGATATTAATGGTAGAAATTGAAATAAGAAAGATTAAAAATTTATTAGTTGTAATCTATGCGCCAAACGGCCCCCAGGAATCCTTCTTTCAAAAACTACACAATAAACTCAAAGAATTACAATAAACTCAAAGAATTATCCATTAAAGGAGATTTCAATGCGGTCATGGATAAATCATTAGATTATAAAGGAAATAATATTAATTTGGAAAAAAAAAACTACCTAAAACTTTTTTAGACCTCACTAACGAATTTAACATTAATGATGTCTGGAGAGAAAGGAACCTAGGAAAAAAACAGTTTACCTATTACTCCAACCGCCATATGTCTTGGTCAAGATTGGATATGATGTGGATGACAAAAAAATTAAACTCAGAAATTTTGGATATAACAATAGAACCAAATGTATTAGCAGACCATAATATGATTAGGCTCAGGTGGGAGGGACAACAACCAAGAAATTGGATGCTTCAGAGATCTATATTAAAAGATGAAGCATTTAACAAATTGTTGACAAGGGAGTTAGAATTTTTCTTCCAAGAAAACAACCCCCAAGACACCTCTTTACAAAATAATTGGGACACAGTCAAAGCCACAATGAGGGGAGTGTCCATTAAATACATGGCCAAGAAAAACAAGGAAAAAAGCAACAGAGAGTAACATTACAACAGGAATACAAGGAATGGGACGACAAATTGCAGGCCACACCACAAGACAAACAAGTTAAACTACAATTGGACTTGGTTAAACACAAAATAAATTTAATTGATAAGGAAGAACTAGCCCAGAAATTAAAGAAAACGAAGCAATACCAATTTGAGAATGCAAATAAACCAGGGCGTTGGCTAGCCTCTAAACTTAAGAAACAGAATGAAAAGAGGTGGGTTACTAAATTAAGAAATGAACAGGGGAGATATGTTTCAAAGAGGAAGAAAAAAGACATATATTAAAAATATTATAGTGATTTATATACAGAACGCAACAGAAGACCAAATTCAAAAGTACTTAAAAAATGTTGACTTTATAGAAATTTCAGATGAGGATAAAGAATCTCTAAATCAAAACATAACTCTACAGGAAGTATATGGTGCCATTAATAAACAAAAAAATGACAAAGCTCCAGGGCCAGATGGCTTACCAGCTGAAATTTATAAAACACAACAAGAAACTCTAAGAATAGAAATGTTAAAGATTTTTAATGAAGTTTTAGACAAGGCGATATGTCCCCAATCCTGGCAAGAAGCAAGAATATCTATTATCCCTAAAACAGGTACTGATTTGATAGACCCGGGCAATTACCGACCAATTTCCCTTCTCAATGTGGACTATAAAATTTTTATGACTATTTTGGTGGAAAGATTTAAAAGAATACTTAATAAATTTATCTCTACTGATCAAAATGGCTTCCTCCCACAAAGACACCTTAGAAATAACATTAGAGTAGCATTAGACGTACTAGAATACTACGAAGACCGCAGTGCAGAGCAAGTCGCACTACTGTTTTTAGATGCTCAAAAGGCATTCGATAATGTGAAATGGGAGTTCATTTTACAACAAATTAAACATTTGAATTTAGGACCCAAATTTATAAATGCAATTACGGCTATTTATCAAAGACAAGAAGCTTCAATTTTAATTAATGGGGGACTCACGGGAAAATTTCAAATACAGAAGGAAACTAGACAAGGATGCCCTTTGTCGCCACTGTTGTTCATTATGACTTTAGAGGCCTTAATAAGGACGATTAAACAAGAAAGTGATATAAAGGATTAAAAATAAAAAAGGAAGAGTTCAAATTACAAGCATTTGCTGATGACCTATTTTTATTTTAGAAGAACCACAAACTTCTGGGCCTAAACTATTACAAAAATTGGATGAATTTGGTCTTGTAGTGGGACTAAAAATTAACAAAAATAAAACTAAAATGATCACAAAGAATATGACAAGCAAACAGAAAGAATTATTGGCTGCAATAATGGGCATTGAGATTGTTGAAAAAATAAAATATCTAGGAATTATCATATCAACCAGACATACTACACTTAAGAAAGATAACTACGACCCCCTTATTAAATGAATAACGAAAGATTTAAGAAGATGGAACAATTTAAACTTATCCTTAATGGGCAGGATAGCCATGATAAAAATGAATATCCTACCTAAAATTTTATTTCTCTTCCAAAATGCCCCTATAATACTTTAAAAAATTTTTTGGGTTGAATAAAATAATATCAAATTTTATCTGGCAAAAGAAAAGGCCGAGGATTAAACTAAAATTACTACAGGACGCCACAGAGAGAGGGGGGTTCGGCCTACCAGACTGGGAACTGTATCATAGCGCTGCAATAATGACCTGGGTAAAAGATTGGATTAACCACACAAACACAAGAATATTAACACTAGAAGGATACAACCTCCAGTCAGGGTGGCACGCCTTTCTCGGACAAGACAGCATAAAGGGACATAGCTACGTGCAAAAACATAAAGTCAGACAGATACTTTTACATACTTGGTTTAAAATTAAGGAACCCCAATTTGGCTATCGACATTAGAAGCCCTGATGCATCCACATTTATTAAGACACGACAAAATTATTACTTATGAAGAATTATTAGCATAAAAGGTGATTTACAAACTAGACAACAGCTGACTGCACAAGGAATAGAATTGGAATGGTGGGCCTATCTGCAACTTCAATCTAAATATGCAAAAGACAAAAAGGAATTGGGCATTAGTAAAACTAGGACTGAACTAGGACTTATCATATGTGGTGGCGTTGCAGAAAGGCCCAGGAATTTTGGAATCAAATACATAAATGGCTACAAGAAATTTGTGACGAGGAGATATATTTTACACCAAATTTTTTTTTACTTGGAATTACAAATAAGAAATACCCAAAAGACACTTTTTATTTAATGACTCATACTGTTACAGCGGCAAGGATGGCTTTCGCACAAAACTGGAAAAACACTGAAACTCCAACGGAAGCAGAACTAATAAGAAAAATTACTGCGTGCGCGGAGATGGACAAATTGACTATGGAAATTAAAAACAAGGAAGAAACGGACTATTATAAAATATGGAACAATTTTTATGGATGGCTTGATAGGAGAAAGATCCAATAGCTCCTTCTGAATTGGACTTGATAAACAATGGACAATGAGTGACACGAGCTCAGCAATACCTGTTCAGACTTAATGTATGTTTGGTTATATGTTGTTTACGTTTATGTCTGTTTATGTGTCATTATACAATAATAATTAAAAAAGAAAAAGAAACAGAGATGAGCATGGCCCCTTAGAGTTGGACACAAGTAGATAGGGAAAACCCTTTCTTATAATAGTTTCCAAGTTTTTAAAATACAGAATGCATTTTTTTTCATTCTGTTAGCTACCTTTCTGTTGAATCTTGGTATCTTGATATGATTAATAAGAAAGCAATATCCAGGAACATCACAGTTTCTCATTTTTTTTTCCTAATTTCAATGAGTGAACATTTATAAGCTTCCCATGTTTGAAGAGAGGAATGGCAACAATGTTCTGTTTTACATACAGAATTATCCCTGATTTCAAAGCATTCTATATATTAGTCTTTGAGATATTACATTCTCTTCATGTCCAGAAGAGCAGGTCCTCATCTTTGTTTACTGTCTAAAGCTTGACACCAGTCTCTGATTATTATTTTTAAATAATACCAGCACTGACACAGTTCTTCATTTAAAGTATTTTGAATTCTTTTACAGCGGGATAAAGTAAAAGCACATCAAAATAATTGCCGTATTTATGTAGATAGAGGTCTGTGAAGAATTTCATCATTCTTTTCCATTACCGTCACACAGAGCCTCAGAATTTCTTGTTCTTCTCTTGGATAAGAACCCAAGAAAAGATCATGAGTTATATTTTAGGAAGTGCAACTAAGGAAGTGAACTGTGAGAAGAGGAGAAAAAAATTTCATGAGACCACATGTTTGGATAGTACTTTTTCTAGCGAGATGGTTGCCAAAACAGTTCAATTTAGTATGATTTTATGAAGTATTACTACCTCACTAAGGAATGGGGAGATGGAAAATGTATTGATATAATCACTTTCAAGTGTTCTCTCTTCTTCCACAGAGTCCAACTAATTTCTTGATTTTTGCTAGAGTTGGAGACAGTGGGGAAAAATCAAGATAACTAGATTACAGAGAGTATAATTTTTATATAACGAGTATAACTGGTTGCCACCAAGAGCATAATAATGTGCCTGCTTAGTGGAAGGATAGATGAGAGTTTTCACTTTATGACCTCCATTCCATTTTCAGGTAGCTATCCAACAGAGCAATTTCAAATAGTAAAAAGATGTTTACATTTGGACCCTGAAAGGTATGCTGGAAAACCTCAAACACATGCTATTGTTAATCATATACTGTGATGCCTTGGTACTCAACTGTTTTGAAATTTATTGAATTTGGTATTCAACACATTTTGACATGAACATTTTGTCCCAGTAGTCATCATTTGTTTGGTACTCAACGCACAAGCTAGAACCTGGTGTCGGCTGCCTTGTTATTCATTACATTATTCCTTATGGGGGGAAAATGTTTGGTACTCATTGTTTTTTGCACTCATCACACCTCCCAGAACCAATTAATGGTGAGTACTGAGGTATTACAGTAAATAGAATGATTAATTCTGGGTTCCTAGGCAATGTCTATAAGCAAATAAAAGATTCCAGAAGCTCTTCTCTCTATCCTCAACTGGAAAAATATAGTAAGAGCAAACAAGTTATCTAACCATGCTCTTTGATGCACTCAAAATTTGCTGCATGATGCAGCTGTCCCACTCTATCCAATGTACAATTGGCTTGTGGGTGCAAATTGTTACAGCAGATAAATCCATCCATTTTCCACTAGGGATAGTTTCCAAGCAATGCTATAATAAAATTCCATTCCATTCTAGTGCCAGATTTCTATGCCATTCTTCTTTTGAATATATTTTTTGCATTCCTCAGTTCTCAGCCAATAGAAACTATATCATTCATGTTGTCATGTTTTGCCTGTTTTTGTGCACTCTTCTCATATCTGAAGTATCAACTAACACCTGACAATTTAAGGGCACTGAAACAAACTAGATAAGAATATGTTTAGGAGAAAATGTTTTTACAAATGCAAGATTTATGTAAGCATGATATTGAAGAAGTGGTTATAAATAATAATCAAGTTATCTAGACAAGCTGTAAACACTGATTGAGAGAGTAAATGAACTAAATCATCTGATTCTAAGAAGCCAGCTGCTGTTAGAAATCCATGTGTTTCTACCAATGCTTGGGAACATTTTAAATGAACATTTACAAATCACAGAATTATTGATGAGGTACAGGTGGGAGCTAACACATTTTGAAGTTTTCAGATGATAAAGCATTCAACTCACTTGAAGTCACATGGCCTAACAGAACACAAAGGAAGGAATATATTCAACAGAATCCAATCAGGACAGTTAGCAGTAACATTACAAATGAGCTGATGAAATGAAGGGGGAAAACAGCATTACGTATAGAGGTTGAGAAAGTAGATTATTGGGATGTGTTCCCTCAGTGGGATAACTTTAAAAAAATAAAAATAAAAAATGAGGCAAGTTTTTCATAGCCAGATAGCAGAAAATTGTTGTTTCCAGCAAAGATTGTCAAGCACTGGGAAAATCAGGAGATTTAAGCTGTTCAAATGAGTATAAAGATTTATTGCAAGTTTAAACTCTCTACAACAGGGCTGTCAAACAAGCTGAATGCGTCACATGCTGGCCACACCCACGCCCTGTTTAGTGAAGGGGGAAAAAGTCCTGATACATCATGTGACACCATTGTGACGATGCAAGTTTGACACCCCTGCTCTACAACAATCTGAACTACTAACAGTCAAGGGAAATTAGTGGGAGTTACGAAAGTAATTCAAGGTGGGCTGGACTTAGATTTCTTGTGGGTGTGAAGAGACTCATGACTGATGATACATTTGACCCCTCTCTTGGACTCAGTCTGGTCATCTTCTACAAAGATGGCTTGAAAGGTTTCTAAAGGCCGCAAGAAAGGAGTCACAAGATCACAAAAAAATTATAATTTTTCTGATAATTTGGTAAGCAAAATAAATGACATATAATCAGAAGTCTAATTATGTTTACAATGTACTTTTTAAAGACTACTTTAAATACTCCTACCAGTAGCCAAGTAGTTGCATTCAGTAATTGACTCCTCTTTTTCCAGAGTTAATATTCTAAAGTATTCTGAATTCCAACACAGGCTATGAATATTCTAGCCCAGAGAGACTTGATGTTTCCATGGCTGTTCCAAAACAAGAAGAAATTTGACATGTTCTAACATTCTGTGTTCCTTTACCTGGCAGATGATCCTCAGTTAGATGCCAGCTTCAGCAATAAATCCAGGAATGTCAGAATGGTAAACGTGCTGCACATTATTCCTCTGCAGAATGCAGATTCATAGTTGTGCTGTGTTTATAAATTTCAGGGTTTTGTGCTATTTCTACATTGCATCCCCAGTTTTCATCTATAGCTCTGGGAGAAATGCTCACTGGCCAGTAAAATGTCCAGCAATATAATTAGCTTATATTTTTTTAATTAAAATATTTTAAGTCATATTTACTTGTATGTACAGTACTATAGTCCGTGATGAAATAATTACAATGTAATCTCATTGCAGGCTCAGAAATTAAGATGAAGGTAATTATTCATTTTTATATCATTTTAAAGGGAAGATAAAAACAAATAAGAACTAATATAATGTGAAAAGAAAAAAGAACAAATAAAATGCCAGAAGTGCAGAATATAGATAGATAGATAGATAGATAGATAGATAGATAGATAGATAGATAGATAGAGATAGATAGATAGATGATAGATAGATAGATAGATAGATAGATAGAGTAGTTTCTGATTTTCTTTAAAACATTTACATAAGTACAAATACAGAATTACCTCTTAATTCGTGTTTACAAAAACAAGATCTATTTTTGTATTATCTATTTTTTTTCTAATCATCAAGATCATATATCATAATTTCATTTTTTTCCATTATTCTCATTATTCAATGTTTCTGAAGGGCTTCTTCTGGTTGGCAGTATATGTAGATACTGTCTTTTCTCTAATCAAGGAAGTCAATTTAGTCACCTCTGCAAATTCACCAACCATTTCTTCCACTGTGAGCAATGCCAAATCTTTCCATTTTGTGCATATAAGAATCTCACTGCGATTATCATATGTAAAAACAAGTTCCATGATTTGTCCTCCTAGATGTGTATCCATCAAACCCATACGAAAAGCTTCTGCTTTCAATTGTATGTTAATCTTGAAGATCCTGTGAATTAGTCTAAAATTTCCAAAATTTTCTAACTTTTTTACACATCCACCAAAGATGGGTAATAAATGTGACATGCAGGTCTTTATTCATAAAAGCTTCTAAGTTCTGAGATGTTATTTTGTACTAATATTGCTGTTGGAAGGAATCTTGAGTTGCATTGGAAAACAGGGATAGTGGTCTATCTTTTTTTTATGGTTCTACTTTATTTTATGGCAGAATTAGGCACATTTTCTTATTTGGCCATCCTATCTGATAGCAGTGGCATTTGAGGGGCATTGGATGCCTTTAAGTCAGTCTTGAGTTGTTGGAAAAATTTTGGAAGTGGCTTGTTATTATCTCTTTTCTAGAGCTGAGAGAGAGGTCATACTGCTGGTTTCATTCCTAAGGCAAGACTAGATTTCACTGTTTCCTGGTTTCTACCTTGATGCTTTAACCAGTATGCCAAACTGACTCTCTTTTGGGAGCATTAACTGTCTCTAAATGTATGTCCTAGCAAACAGAAGTACAGAGGAGAGAAAATGCAGAAAAAGAGTAAGAAATTACAAGCCAAAAAATTAAACACAGGAGATAAGAAGCAAAATTGAATTATTTCTAAACTTTACCAACACTATTCCTTATACCTTTTTGTTGTGGCCCCGCCTCGTGAGCCTGTGCTGACAGAGGAAGAGGACCTGGATGAAGAAGAAGAGGAGGAACGGGCAATGCCTTCCTCACCAGGGCCTTCCTCCCCAGGATCTTCCTCCCTGGCAAGGTCTCCCTCCCCAGGACCTTCCTCCCTGGCAATGCCTCAGGTTTCTTCGGAAAGCCAAGAGGAACAGCCTGAGAGACGCGTATCAGTACGGCCACGGCGAGGGAGGGAGGAGGAGGATTCCTGGCTTGATCCCAGGCAACGTCGGAGGGAGAAACGTCAGCAGCAATGTAGGGGTGGGAGGGCCAGAGATTGAGCTGGACCACACCCCACCAGGTATAAAAGTGGGTGTGCCTATGTTACAAACTCTGTACGTGACAAAGTGTGGAATTAAGCCAAGGATTCCGTCTGTGTGCCTGATTTAGTTTCTGGACTTTGAGAATAAATCAGTCCTTCTGTGAGTACTTCATTTCTTGTTAGTTCTGAATTTGGCAGTGAGAGCCTGGGTGACTGCCAACACTCTTATCGGGAGAGATAACTTGGATTTTGGAGACAGGCCAGCGTGACTCTGTGCTAGTGTTGCTGCCAAGTTCCTTACCTTCTGGGGAAGGGAAGGGGAGACAGAACACCTTTTCATATTTTTTTGTCCTTGTAAA
The DNA here is from genome assembly GCA_009733165.1 of Naja naja. Lineage (NCBI taxonomy): Eukaryota > Metazoa > Chordata > Lepidosauria > Squamata > Elapidae > Naja > Naja naja. The sequence continues at coordinate 114,925,004 of CM019149.1, read as the reverse complement.
GTACACTTTCTTCCACTAGATCCATAAATTCATATACATTGACTTTTCAAAACAACTTTTATTTTGGCAGGCTTGGCAGTGGGGGAAGAATCTCATCAATTTCATCTAACTGCAACTTTCATGATAGGGAATCAATAGAATGGAATGGAATGGAATTAGTTGGAAGGGACCTTGAAGGTCTTCTAGTCCAACCCCCTGCTTAGGCAGGAAACCCTACACCACTTCAGACAAATGATTGTCCAGTCTCTTCTTAAAAACTTTCAGTGTTGGAGCATTCATCACTTCCGGAAGCAAGTTGTTGCACTGATTAATTGTTCTGTCAGGAAATGTCTTCTTCCTTTATGTATTTCTCTAGTCTAGACTAGTCTAGTCTAGTTTAGTTTAGTCTAGTCCAGGGGTGGGATTCAAATTTCTTAGCAACCAGTTCTGTGGGTGTAGCCTAATTTGTGGGTGTGGCTTGGTGGTCATGTGACTGGGTGGGCATGGCTTGCTGATTGGGCATGGCTTGGTGGTCATGTGTCTGGGTGGTCATGGCTTGTATGTAAATATTATAAATATTTATGTAAATATTGATTTTTTTAAATAAAAAAGAGCAACTTTTACCCAAAAGCAGGCAAAGCAGGCAGGCAGATTGAGTTGCTCACAGGATTACAGATTCACTTACAGATCTATCTATCTGCAATCTTCTACCTGAGTATGTCACATAAAATTTGCTTACAAGCAAACTCAAAAAATTTGCAGCAAGCAAACTCACAAAATTAACTCACAACACACTATGTGTGTAAATGTTGAATTTTTTATTAAAAAAAGAGCAATTTTACCCAAAAGCAGGCAAAGCAGGCAGGCAGATTGAGTTGCTCACAGATTCACAGATTCACTTAGAGATCTATCTATCTGCAATCAGCTACCTAAGTCTGTCACATAAAATTTGCTAGCAAGCAAACTCACAAAATTAACTCACAACAGATTGTAAATATTGAAGTTTTTATTTAAAAAGCAACTTTTACCCAAAATCAGGCAAAGTAGGCAGGCAGATTGAGTTGCTCACAGAATCACAGATTCACTTAGAGATCTATCTATCTGCAATTGGCTACCTGAGTTTGCACTGAAAAGTAGAAGCTTCAGTTGTAAGGAAGGTTCGGCTCTGCTTTTAGATTAGCTAGAAAGCAAGAAATCCAAGGATTTCCCGCTTTCTAGCTAATCTAAATCTCCCGGCAGAGCAGAACAGCTGATGGTCGGGGGGAAAAAGGGAAAATAGCAACTTACCAAACCAGGCAAGTTGGATGGCTCGCATGCCAGGTAAGGAGTGAGTGGGTCGGGAGGGAAGGGGCCAGCCAGTGGAGTGATTTGCTGGTTCTCCGAACTGTGGACAATCATAACAAGCGTGTGTGCAGCATTTGCAAGAAATCATCAGCTGTTCCGCCTGGACAGCTGACAAGTGCTGCACGGGTGCGCAGTGTTTGAAAATCCTCTTTTTTCCTGTTTTTTCAACCTTAGCTCTGCCACACAAAGCAGCTGAGGAGGGAAAAGCAGGGAATAAAGGGCAGCCTAGAGCCCTGGCAGGTGGGTGGGCCAAACACTGAACCAGTTCAGTGTCAGTTGCTCTTCACAGCTACCGGTTCTATAGAATCGGCCGAACTGGTAGCATCCCACTCCTGCTCTAGTCTAGTCTATTTGACTAGACCACTTCAACATAGATTTTTATAATGGTAATTTCCCAATTAAATCTTCTAAACCTGTATCCGTATTTCTCAATACCTCACAGTATTTCATATTTCCCATTCATCCATTTTTTTTTCATGGATGCTACAATATGGAATAACTATCATTCCCATATACATTTCTAAAATACTCCTTTCAGCCTTTTTTGCTACAATTTTATCCTAATAATGTCATCATTTTAATTATTAACATCATCCACTCACTTCTTCAAAAGCAGTATTTAAATTTCCATTAAACCTCTCTGATATTTTGCCATCACTTTTAACTGTTCCTTGCTCTCTTTGACTATATTTCTTGAAACTTTTTCCCTCAGTCTACATTGCACACTACTTTTATTAATTTCATTTTTTTGTAATAATTGTTCTCATTATATATTTGCATTTCTTTCCTCATCCATCTCCTCTGACACTTCAACACTCCACCAAGTCTATTTTTTTATACTTTCGTTAACTATTACTCTGCATGCTTCTCTGGCACTTTGTAATATCATTCCTTCCACACTGCTCCAAGAAACTTCCTCATCATTTTCTTTTATGTCCACTTCAATTTATCCCATTGGGAAATTAATTTAACCTTTTAATACTTCTGTGCACAATATTTGTATTTTCTCTTCCTACAGTCAGGCTATTTTAGTTTTTTCCCTTCTTTGTCCATTTTTCTCAAAATCCTTTCGTGGCAGTGTCATAAAAATGGTCTCTGCCACATTAGGATCCTTGCATTATTCTTGTGTCTTTCACTAATACTTTCAATTTTTCCTCATGATGGATCACATCAATAATCCTTTTAGACTCACTTCCCATGTGCACAGATAAATAACCTTATATTTAAACCACACATCGGAAGCTAAGCAGTTACCATTATTATTCATTATTGAATGAAATAATAGAATTCATTTCACTGAATAAAGCTAGGGAATTAAAAAAAGTTATTGTGCTATTCAAAGAATTCCTTCATTTCATTCCTAATAAGATTTTTCTCTCAAACTCATTCTTTCAAAATATTGCACAAATCATCCCCAGTAGGTGACAGAAACTCGAGCTTTCTGATAGCCAGTTTAGGCATTTCATTTATAATTAAATTGACATCATTATTTCCCCATATTAATTAATTAATAATAATAATAATAATAATAATAATAATAATTTATTCGACTTGTATGCCGCCCTTCTCCCTAAGGACTCAGGGCAGCTAACATTAAAATGACACAAAATTTACATAAAAAACAATTAAACAAAACAAGTCAGAATAAATACAATAAAACATTAAAACATTAAAATAAATAATAGAAATAGTAAAAAAAACCCACCCGGGTCATTCCAGGCTGGCCTGTTAAAACAACCAAGTCTTCAGGTCCCGGCGGAAGAAGCGGAGATCAGGGGCCAAACGGAGATCCACGGGGAGATGGTTCCAAAGGGTGGGGGCTCCCATGGAGAAGGCCCTAGCCCTGGGAACCACCAGCCAACAGTGTCTGACCGACGGTATCGCAAGGAGGCCCCTCCTGTGGGAGCGAACAGGGCGATCGGCATATGATGATACTGGCAGGAGGCGTTCCACAAGTACCCCGGACCCAAGCCATTTAGGGCCTTATAAGTTGTTACCAGCACCTTGAAGCTAACCCGGAAGGCAACCGGCAACCAATGCAGGTCACGCAGGAGGGTTGTAACATGGGAGTATCGGGATACTCCCATCACAGCCCACGTGGCTGCATTCTGCACCAGCTGTAACCTCTGGGTAGTCCGCAAGGGCAGCCCAAGTAGAGAGTGTTGCAGTAGTCGATTCTAGAGGTGACAAGTGCATGAGTGACCGTTCGAAGAGCATCTCGGCTCAGGTAAGGGCAGAGCTGGTGAACCAGCTGAACCTGGGCAAAAGCTCCAGTGGCCACAGCCCCCACCTGCTCCTTATCAGTTCCACTCTACACTGAGATTAACTTTATTTAAATATATTACTTCCTTCCATTTACTCTAAGTTTGATAAACACATAAGACATCTGATTTTCTTTCATGCATCCCATTTAAGATATTTTGATGGTCCAAATAGCAGTTTACCATATTCAGTAGTTGTCCGTGAATAGGATAAGAACACTCCAAGATCCTTTAATGAAAAAGAAATCCTTCTCTGTTGCTGCTCCTGCTTTCTGGAATATCACCTCCTCTGAAATCCAACTCTCTGTCCTCGGGAAAACCTTCTAGACCTGGTTCTTCCAGTGGATCCTGAGCCAGGATGTTCTGCAAACCTAGTTGCATGTTATGGGATTTTTTACAGTGGCGGATTAAGGATCACTGGTGCCCTAAGCGCTGACAAATCTTGGTGCCCCCCTCCTTTGTACATACTGTACAAATGAAGCCATGTTCTCAACTTTGTGATGCCCCCGTTGGGCCTGATGTCCTAAGCACATACTTAGTCTGCTTAATGGTTAATACACCACTGGTTTTTAGCTTCAATATTCCATGGAGGAGGAGGAGGATTGTTATGTTAAGTTGCAATTGTCCCTTTATGCCATCTTAAGAAATGTGTTGATTAATTGGCTGTAAAAACCCAATCAATCACTGTAATTTTATAATGTGCCAAAAGCTAATTTTATATGTAATTATTTTGATTTAATAATGTTTGTATGCATGATTAATAGACTTGCTTATTTGTTAAAAATGCTGATATAAGTTTTACTTTAAAATGCAAGAAAAAATTATAAACCTTGCTAGGAACTGCCGTTTCCCTACCCTACCAGAACTGTATAATGTATGGATTTGGGAACATCTGGAATTTGGGAGATGAAATGAGCTATGCGGCAATGGTTACAGGAATCATGGCCCTCATTTTTTACCCATGAAAACCTGTTGAAACATTGGCAATGATCATTTTATTTGACATATTTGTGAAAGGTACATACAGTATCTTTTGCTCTCCAAGTTAAACAGGAAGCTATCTACTTAAGAATTATACTTAGTGCATATCCTCCCAGAAATCATGACAATCTTTTTAAGAGAACGTCAACATATCTTCAAGAAATCTTTTGATATAAATACAAGAGAGACACTCTGTTTGCATATCTAAGATTCTACCTGAATGCTTGTACTTTACCAGAGCAATTCTCTCTCTTGGGACTCTTGAAATACATTCAAAAGTTGAGAACATCCAAATGTCAATTAACACTCGGTGATTTGGAACTCTTATGATATTACATAACCTACATGTATTTTAATAGAATAAATCTATTTTTTTAATCTGACAAATACTTTTGTATTTTGCAGAGGGAGTAGGGTGGAGGTGAGCTCATCTGTAGTTCTTAAATATGGGTTACACTGAATAATTCCTGGTAAAGAATTCTCATTCAATCCTTCCGCCTTAACTTTAATGTGGCATTTCTATTGCAGAGGTTTAGAAATATTTGGATCTATTTTTTTTCTTCATCTACAGAGTGGATGAACCTGAACTTCATAAGTAGGCCGAATACTATAAATAAAGGAAAATATAGTTTTTCATATATATAAAAAAACATTGATTCTCTTCAATTAGTGGAAAATTCTGACTGAAATTCTATCTAGGATTTATTTCATTTGGAATTAAATCACTGAAGCCGAGAAGCATTTGTCTGCGTGCTAGCTAGCTTATAATTTAGATTTCCAAGGCTGCCCAATTCAACTGCAGTTTTGAGTGGCCTTAGAAACCTAAATAATATATAATTATTCTAGAAAGTATCATTTTGTAATAATGCTAAATGGCAACAAAGATTTGATGGCACATAATCAACCAATCAATAACACTATGATGCTCAGGTTCACAGATTCACAGCTTAGCATATGTACCATAAATTGTTGATCATTATCCTGATTTTTTTTTGAACTAGTTTTAGAAACTGCAACCTGCATCAACACATTGCTCAAAGGAAAAGAATACCCCCTAATACCTTTCTTTTCAGGCAATATTCAGAAAAGGGCACTTGGTAAGGCAATTTAATAGATCTTGAATATAATAGAGCTTTCCTCTCTCTAAATCCGTGATGGCGAATCTATGGAATGCGTGGTTGCCCGGAAGAGCCCCACTGCGCATGCCCCTCACCAGCCAGATGATTGTGGGGTACCTACCATGCATGTGCAGGGAGAGACACGTGCATCAGAGATGTGTGCGCATGTGCAGAGGCATGCGGTGGGGGGTTGCATGCACATGCGTAGATGCGTGCAGTGCAGGGGGAGTCACACCCACATGTGTAGAGGCACACGGTGTATGCACAGGGGGGGTCACACGTGCATGCACAGGGGAGCAGGGGGAGTTGTGCACGCATTGCATCATGGATGCAGGCACGCGAGAGCACGCACGCGAGCGCACTTTTAGCACACAACATGGAAAAGGTTAGCTATCATGCTCTAAATCATACAAACAAGAATAATAATCTAGAAAGGATTCCAAGAAGGACACATAATATATCTTGTAGTGGATAGATCTTACATCTTTCAAATAAACAGTAGAAGAGCAGACAGGATTTTATAGTTGGAAAGCCCAGATTCAGCTCCAAACCAGTTCACATGTCAGCCATGAAACTCAGTAGGTGGCAGCCTTAATCAAATCACCATTCCTGAACCCATTCGGACTTAGCATGGAAAAATAACAAAAATAGCCACCAAGTTAGCAGCTAATTTACTTCCACGTAGACTTATTTTTATCAGACTTCATGTAAGGCTAAGATGTGGTCATGCAAGGAAGAGTTTATGATAGAAAGGCATTAAGTACTTACTATTCCCAGGAGATATTTTTCCTTTTATAAATAGAAGTATTATTTTTGTTATATGTTCTGTGAACATGGAAATACAACTGGATTTGTTTCTCCATGAAAGCAAAAAGCCCTGAATGCTTTTGAAGACTAATGTCAGCCTTCAAGATTTTCTTCCTGTGCTTTGCATCTTTCAGCTGTCATAAGTAACGGGGGGAGGAGCGGGGACATGGTTATGGGAAGCGAGCTGGAGGTTTTACAAAATAGAATTGTATAAGTTGGGGGAGTGTTTTGCTTAGGTTTCTATCTTATGCTATGCGCAGCCGCAGCTCTTTATCAAAATATGTCAAGGTCAACGGACAGAGGCCTCATCACCACATGATGTTATACACAACTTTTTATTGGGTGGACAAATTTAACTACTGTGGGTGGGAACGTTGCCATCACTTTGTATATGTGATTTGCGTGCTCATTTTCTCAGATTCAGAATTCTTTTGTTGCTACCACTTGACTTCCAGTAAAAGATATCTTTTCTCTAATTAATGGAGTATTTCTTCCTTGGATTTTGAATGGAGCACCATCTGACAAATAATCCATTTGCAAGAATGAACATTAACATAAACGCATATCCCACCACTTTTCTTGGCTTTTCACTAATTTGATTTAACAACATTGCAAATTCATTCATTTGCTCTGCCCTGTCTGAAGGCATTTAATAAAACAATTACTTCTGGTGATTCAAAAAGAACAAAAGAGATGGAACTGGTGGCAGAGTGGTGTTTTCTTCTTAACTCTTTTCTGTTTAAGAACATCAGTAGAATATTGAGAATAAATAACTGGTTATACAGTTGGTGACCATGGGAATCCTTGCTTCTGGGATACATTTTTGAGATGCTGATCTCATGGCAAGAGTTGGGTTTTGCCTCAAAAGAATTAGGAAATGTTTGGAAGTTGCCTTGCCAACCTGATCCAGAGGACTTTAAGCTGAATCCTAAGGAGAGAGCGAACAGAACCTGGAAAACAGAACAAAATATGCAGAATGCAGTGGCATCCAGAAATTAGTATATATAGAGAGAGAGAATGAAGAGAATAGTTTGGCGTAGTGATTAAGGCACTAGGTTAGAAATTTATTTTACTTATTTTATTTAATTTGATTTGTCAATTGCTTACAAGATAATAGGTATAAGTATAAACATGAGTAAGAATACAGGAAATAGGTACAAATAAATGGGGACAATAGGACAAGGACGGGAGGCACAATGGTGCACTTATGCACGCCCATTATAGACCTCTTAGGAATGGAGTGATGTCAATAGAGGATTGTTTGAGGTTAAAGGAGTGGGGGTTTGAGGATGTAACAACAGAGTCAGGTAGTGCATTCCAGGCATTGACCACTCTGTTGCTGAAGTCATACTTTCTGCAATCAAGTTTGGAGTGGTTAACATTGAGTTTGTATCTGTTGTGTGCTCTTGTATTGTTGCGGGTGAAGCTGAAGTAGTCATTGACTGGAAAGACATTGTAGCAAATAATTTTGTGTACTATGCTTAAGTCCAAACATAGGCGGCGTAGTTCAAGATTGTCCAAGCCCAAAATTTCAAGCCTGGTGATATAGGGTATTCTGTTGCGAGCAGAGGAGTGTAGTACTCTTCTCGTGAAATACTTCTGGACTCGCTCAATTGTATTAATGTCCAATATACAGTGCGGATACCAGACAGATGAGCTGTATCTGAAATGGGAAGACTGCCCTAAGGAAGAGACAATGGCCAACTACTTCTGTAATCTTGTCAAAAAAAACCTTTAAGAACTTGTCAGGCAGTCATCGGGGTGAACACTCACCCAGAGATACACACACACATACACAAAGAATGAATATGTCAGGTAACACCACCAACAGATTCCAATGTCTCTATAAAAATGCACAGATTTGAGGAAGAATCTGGAAGAACTGGAAAGTAAATGTATTTTAGAACTCTAGGTCACAAATATGTATTTATTTTGAATTATTACTGGAGATCCAGGCTGCTTAAAATAGTATATTGAACAAATTCCAAATATCATTAAAAAAGAATTTCTAAAAAATCTAGAAATTCTACATAGGAAAAATGTTTCATCTTGAGTGACAAGCAATTTTCAGCAGCTAATAAGCTTATTTCTGTCAACCAAGAATCAGAACAGACGGAGCAGCAATATAATTAGTTCACTGGAGAAATAGCTAAGAATTTTTCACAAACTCTTTATCTTTATTTGAGTTTAGGACCCTTTGATCAACATACTTTTCTAGATATCTTAACCCTAAACATAGGCTTAAAATACTGGCTTATCTGTTCATTTGTTTCCCACCAAAAATTGTATCAATGTTACCATTATGTCATTGCAGAAGACTCTAGGCTAACATATAAATAAGGACAGGATGCGGCAAACCTGTTTTTAAGAAACGTGCCTCAGTCTTGAAACACAAAAGATCTCATTTCTGGAAAATAACTGGCAAATTGTATCAATGCGAAAGAGCCAAAGGGTCTTTCAGTCTCCTAGAAAGTCTTTGGAGGAACTGTCTCTTTCCAACTAGGTGATGTGAAATCTCTTTCTTTCTTTCTTTCTTTCTTTCTTTCTTTCTTTCTTTCTTTCTTTCTTTCTTTCTTTCTTTCTTTCTTCCTTTTCTCTCTCTCTTTCTTTCTTTCCTTCCTTCCTTCCTTCTCTCTCTCTCCCTCCTCCCTCCCTCCCTCCCTCCTTCCTTCCTTCCTTCCTTCCTTCCTTCCTTCCTTCCTTCCTTCCTTCCTTCCTTCCTCATACCCTGTCTTTATTATTATTATTAAACAATTCAAGGCAGCAAATATAATAATCCTTCCGCTTCCTATTTTCCCTATAAAACAAGAATCCTGTGAGGTGGTTTTGACTAAGTGTAAATGACTGGCCCAAAGTCACCCAATGGGAGTAGAACTCACAATTTTCTGTTTCTGTCCTAACCACTATACCAAACTGGTTCTTTCATGGACTTATTCCAACATGACAATTTTCCATTGTTTCTTTTTGAAGAATAGAGAAGTTGGGTTAAACAAGGCATCCCTTGAATTTCTATTATTTGACAGGGAGGGCTAAGGATAACATTTTATCACTGCCCCGGTAAGGAGTTTGTCTTTGAATGTCCTCAGTCACACACTATTAGATTTCCCCCTCTCCCACCAGTATTACATATCTCTACATCCCTTACAAGCAGGATATGGCTGCATTCAAATAAAAAGAAAAGACCACCAAATTACTTCATAGGCAATTACTGTGTGTATTCATTGAAATGCTGAACAATGTACTTGTTCTAATTTGCAACACACAACCAGCCACGAGAAGCTGCATGGATACTGATGAAAAAGGCAAATATGCTGTTTGTATGAGAAGAAACCACTGCCTTTGGGTGGCTTTTCATGAACTTTCCAATGTTGTATAATGTTTTATCTTCTAAGAAAAGTTAATATCAGTTTCTCCACCAAAGATGCTGATAATCTCAGGTGCCTTTTCAATAGTAGAAAAAAGTACCTGCAGCTACTTTGCTGCCCCCATCTGGCACACACGTGACATACTGGGAGAGTTCTTTAGTCAACACAGAAAACAAACCTTGGTGTGCGTCTTTCAAAACCATTATTCAGTAAAAACAGGATGCGGACATCAGTACAGCATCCTCAGCTAAGCTGAATGGTGTACATTTAAGCAAAAGTGTGGGAAATTATCAAATTCTGCAGTTATTGGTTTAAATATGTACTTTATACATATTTGATAATACTTCTGGTATCAAGTACTGTACTTTCCTTAGCTTAGAACGAGGGTGTCAAACTCAATTTCATTGAGGGCTGCATCAGGCTTGTGTTTGACTTCGGAGGGTTATGGTGGGCGTGGCCAGGAATGTGGCCATGGTGGGCATGACCTGGGACTTCCCTCTTCATTCTCCTTTCTACTTCCTTCCCCTTTTCTTATTTTTCCTTCCTTGCTCTCTCCCATCTTTCCTTCTTTTTCTTTTTCTTTTCTCTTTCCCTTTCTCCTTTCCTGTCCCTTCTTGCATGCCCAAATGTGAAAGATGAAACATTTCTATTTTTGTTTTGTTTTTAGTTTGTTTTAATAGCCCTCTGCCAGCAAAAATGGAGTCCGGAGGGGCAGCATCACAGATGGTATTCAGCAGGTTCTTACCAGTTTTGGAAAACCAGTAGTGGAAATTTTAAGTAGTTCGGAGAACCGGCAAATACCACCTCTGACTGGAAATTTTACAGTATTCTTCCCCTGCCATGCCCACCAAGCCATGCCCACAGAACCGGTAGTAAAAAAAAAATGGAATCCCAGCACTGGGCTGCATGCACCTCCCCATGCCCCATTTTCGACAATGATAGTCACCTGAAGCCCTCTGCCAATATTTTTGTTGGCAGAGGCACCATGGGCTGCTCCTTTGCTGGCTGGCACTGCGGACCAGATCTAAGCACTCTGTGGGCTGCATCCAGCTCACAGGCCTTGAGTTTGATACTACTGGCTTAGAGGATGCCTCTGGGCTATCAGCAGATCAGAGGTCACCTGCAGAAATCTTCCTCAAATTTAAGTTTACAACTATTAAAAGCCCTATTGCATGCACGGCGGGTATTTGTGATTTGGTTAGTTTGCAACAGAAGGCAAGTATTAGCTGAGGCCTTGTCAAAGCTCTCTGAGCTAATAAGGCAAAACACTGCAAGAATGCATTTCTCAGGACATGAAGGGTCAGAGAAATAGATTTATTGCAGCAAAACTATGAAGCCATTGCGAAAGGGTTCCAGCAGCTGCTATGAATCAAATGTGAGCTCTCTGTATGTCTAGCAATCAATGGTCAAATTTCTAGCACTTCTTCCTCCCACACAGTCCATGTAAAGGGTTAGAAGCAAATCCTTTTTTGGGCCAGAGATACAGTTTCCATCTGTTCCTCATTTTGGTAATAGCCTGATCTTCCATCAGGTTGTTTACTTTTGACAGTGTGAGAACTAACTTTTAGAGGACTGTTCACTGCTGGCTTCCTTGCTGGACAATAAATAGCTTAAATTGCTGGTTTGCTGCAGTATTTCCTACAACAGTATCAATGTCTTTGCGCCTATGTACCCAGTCCCTACTTTTCCTATACTATCCTATTACTTCCTATCTCCTCAGAATGGAAGAGCAGCAACCACATGCATTTCTGTTCTGTTTTGATGAAAAAGTTTTTATTACTTGTGAGGTATTACTCTGCATACAGCATGATACCCGGAAGGAAAATTAAATGATAGGCCTGGATTTTCATCTGAAATAATTTCTGGTAGAATCCCAAACTAAATCCTGGGAATTGGGTTGGATACATAGTCAGCGTTTGACTATGTACTCGGAGAGAGAGAGCAATTCCAGTGAGAAAAGATTGGATTAAGCAATAATTCATTAACCCACTGAAATGGAAAATGCCTGAACAGTTCCCTGGAAACCTACTTAAAAGTGGGTTGGCTTCTGCAGCACATTGTAACTGCTTTTGCAAATGTGCTCTTTGTACTGAACAAGTATGTATGCAGTTTGTTTTATGATCCAAAGTCGCAACAAATATTAGGAATGGATATACGTAGGAATTCTGAAATGTTAAGTGGGCCTCAAAGTTTATAGCAGAAAATAAAACACAGTTGTGTTTGTATATATTTGAATTTGATTGTGTTGTAGGAATGCTATTTGTCACTTTATTAATCTAATCATGCACTTTTATCCTAATATTTCCTATTACACATTTCTTTTCCTAAACAATGCCTTTGCACTCTCCATGTCTGTAAAGGCAGAAAACACACTGTGTGTCATAGGTCATTGCCATTTTAAAGACTCCGCTATGAAATTCAACAGGAGAAGAAATCTGAAACAAACTTGCCCTACGTTTTTCTTTTGAGCCTAGCTAACGCCAGATGCACTTCCAGAGAATAATTATTTATTATTATTATTATTATGTTAGATTTTATCCCACCATTATTACTTTACAAGTAACTCAGGAAGCAATTTTCCCAACTCACAATATGAGTTGGGCTGGACTGAGAGACAGTGATTGGCGCAAAGTCACCCAGTCAGCTTTGTCACCTAAGGTCAGATTAGGTGAAAGCTTCCTGGTTTCTAGGCCAGCACCTTAACCACTATACCAAACTGCCTTTCTCAAATATGGTTATTTTTTTTTAGAGATGCAGTGATACAGTGATAGCTCTTGAGTGTTAAATCTTGTTCAGTAAATATAGTAGCATCAAAAACCATCCTCCTTGAGCTACTTATGATGAAGAAAGTTCCAACATGAAATCAACTTTAGCAAACTTTTCATTATGGCATTAAAGATCCAGAATCCAAAGAGAATAGGTATTTCTGGTTCAATATTGCAAGGTTGCTTGCCTAACCGATGTAAATTATCAATATTAAGTCCACCATTTAAAATTGTCCAATTGCCCTATGATCTGGAATATTGCCTATAAAGAACCAAAGGGAAGGAGCTCCACCCAGAGTATTTCTGTGAGAGAGATGGACAGTTTCTAAATTTGATATATAAATATAAATGAAATGAAAAACATCACAAACAGGAACTCTCTGAAACCTGTCCCTATCAAAATTGTGTTATTCTATAGACAGGGTTCAGCACAGCATGCAAGAAAAATTAATAATAGTCCAAATTCCTTTTACTTCTGACCTTTGCTAATCAGCAAGGTAGGAGGCATGATAAAGCTTATAGTGTTGTCCAAAGACTAAATGTGAACAGCCACCAGTATCTGCTCACTTGCTTGCTTTCTGTTTCTGCAGCATCAAAAGTAGGAAAAATTGGGCCCAAATGGCCCAGATTTCATATTAAAAATGCATGTGCATAAGGGAGAAAAGAAAGCTGAAAAAAAGTCCTTCCTTTGGAAAACTACTCCTTCCTGTTTCATTATCCAGATGTTAGATGCAAAAATAGAAGACAGAGACAGGAGATGAGGAGAGAAGAAGGGAAGGGAAAGGAAGGGAAGAGAAGAGATGAGAAAAGAAGAAAAAGCCTCTATTTTCTTATTCTTTTTGCTCCTCCCAACATCCATTCTGAATTACAAAAGAGCAAGAAACTATTCCTGTGTACTTAAGGCTTTGTGAACGGATGTGGTTTATGTAGTCCATAGGATTATAATGAAAAAAGCCACCTCCTTACTTTCTCTCACTTGCAGCAGTCTTTCATATCCCCTTCTTGCCCTGATAGACGAAATCATTGCACAGTTATGTTATCAATAAAGGAGAATATTTGTAGCTCAGGGTTGAAAATGGGGAGTCCTTGATGCTTTTGGAGACATTTCTTTACCTAAATTAGATAACATCATCAATGCTAGTGACTGATGATGTTTGGGTAATGATACTAGTAGATATAAGGAAAGGAGGGCAGGTTGCATCTCCTGCTGTGGATCAAGATGACAGAGCTAAATTCCTATTTATTAGAGAGAACAAAAGAAAAAGACAACTGGAAATTTTTATTTTAAGACACAAGCTGTTGTGAATCGCAAATCACTGATGCCTTTTATTAAAACTTGCCTTAAGTGCTGATATTCTGATATTTTGTGCTGGCATAGACTAGTACAGTTCATCTTCCACAATGTTACAGTTCTGCTGATGTTCTCTTACCAAGCAGTGTCCTTAGTCTGCTCTCTTGCCATGAGGCAGAGAATAAGAGAGGAGGAGCAATTTCCTGCCCATCTTTAGGAAGAAGAAAAATGCCTGGAGGTTTTCTGGCAAGACCTCTCTCCACCCTGAGTTGAAGGAAAAGAAAGTGAGATCACTGTTTATCCTTAGATCGCTTCTCTAATCAATGAGGTGCCTTTCCTGTAAAGTAGGAGTGACCCCAGTAAGCTCCATTTCGCAGATACATGTTTAACACCATGTGTACTTAGTCAGGCTTTCATTTTCAAAGCAGGAGAAATACCAGCTGTAGGACACCTGTAAGAACATCTTGCTTCCCAGCTGAGATGAACATTAAATGATGGCTACATCACTTAGTGAACGAACCATAAAACTTCTTTAAAAGAAAAATATTTATAAAACCAATTTGTGGCAGTTAGCCATTTTTTGCTGTCATTATATCTGAAGCTTTCATTTCTTTCATGAAAAGAATGCTTCAGTTTCAATCTGAAAATTCTGATTTCTCCCACAAGCGGAAGAAAACTGATTACTTCACATCAGATTAATTGCAGCTGTCATGGCAAAGATTACCTGTACATCCTACCATCAGAGAAGAGAGTCCCCCCCTTGGCTCTTTCTTGAAGAAAAAAAATGTATTGTCATCTGAAATTTGAGGCAATCTGTCAGCATTAATTCAATCTCCAAATCAACTGCAGCTGAGAGAGACCCTCCTGTGTGCTTTCTAGGTATTGCTTCATGCTTAATTCATAACATAATCAGAGCACAAGAAAAATGTTATGAAGTTACTGAGTGAAGACCATTATTTCTGTTTTACTTTGATTGAAATTGAGATTTCATAGGGAAAAAAAATCCTGTGGTGGAGTCATTCATTTATTTTGAGCACTTGTCCTTCTTTTACGTTCTCTTTTCATCCTGTTGTTTTACAAATGTATTTGGTTCAAGATGATCTCAGAACATTGGGAAGACAGAAAACAAGCTGACCGTAGCCAAAAAATCAGAACAAACTACCTTTGCTCAGACAGTTACGAAGACAACACATACAAGAATCCATCTGCGACCTTCCCATGTTGCTGGATAATATTCACCTGGATGTTAGTCTTCTTCTATTCAGAAGCCTGACTGTGCAAGGTTCTGAAAAAGTATAATTCCATTTAGCCCTAGATGGCCATGTCAGGTCTTCTGAGACATGAATCAAAACATTCTTCATTGCATCAGTCCTTGCAGCAGATATATTCTTGCATTTCTGCATACCTTCTTTTATGAAAGTTTTGAGGGTGGGAAGATGAAGATACTATCTCCCCAAATATAGGAGGTTTCATAGCCACCCCATAACAACAGCCATTCACTTCTCTAACTTATACTGTGTAAGTACCATAGTTAAAGAAATTAATTGGTTCTAAATCACTACCAATAGAATTGTGTCTAACTGTCTTGGTCATGTTCAAATGAGATGGAATTTGGGAAACTATTTTTCTTATAAATATATTTTATTCAATGCATTTGTATTGGGAATCTCCCATAGTATCTTAGTGGGAGACAAGGAGATTGCTAACCTACCAGACAACTTGGGGGAGAGGAAAACATTATGTTCTGTAGCATCCACAAAAATCAAGCGGAAATAAATGATGGAAAGAAGCCAGTTTGGCAATAATAACTATATTTATTATATATTGATGTGTTCTTGCTTTGGTGAATTAATTAAAAAAACTTTAAAATTTTGCTATTGTTTGAAATAATTGCTCAAATTCTACAGAAGAGTGGATGATCTATTTATCTCTCTCTCTCTCTTATTCTCTCCTTTCTTTCTCAGCTAATGGCAAATAGCACTCCCCCCAGATGAGTCCATTTCAAATATTTGAGATGTTTCAATTTCCGCACTGCTGAGTTACCAGCTTTAAATTTCTGCCAATCCCTAGCTTCCCTTTGCTGTCTCTGTTCCAGATCATTGGATGGATGGATGGATGGATGGATGGATGGATGGATGATGGATGGATAGATAAATAGATAGATATAGATAGATAGATAGATACAGATACAGATAGTATTAACAAATAAACTGCTATTGTCTTCCACAGCTCCAAAATACCCAATAAACAATGTTCTACCCAACCCTTTATGGAGACAACAGCAGAATGACAACGTATGTTTTCTGGGGCATCAGGGGGCAAAGGGCAAAAGTTATGTCCTGAAATGACCAAGCATGAAATGACCTTTCTACCAACCTGCCTTCAATCAAGGACCTGTATAATGCACAAGTCAAAAAGAGGGCTGTGAAAATATTTACGGACCCCTCACATCCCGGACATAAACTGTTTCAACTCCTTCCCTCAAAACGACGCTATGGAGCACTGCACACCAGAACAACTAGACATAAGAACAGTTTCCCCCCCCAAAAAGCCATCACTCTGCTAAACAAATAATTCCCTCAACACTGTCCAACTATTTACAAAGTCTGCACTACTATTACTATTAATCTTCTCATAACTCCTTATCACCCATCCCCTCCCACTTGTAACTGTATGACTGTAACTTTGTCGCTTGTATACTTACGATTTATATTGATGGTTTCCTAGTATGATTTGATTGCTTATTGTACCCTATGACTATCATTAAGTGTTGTACCTTATGATTCTTGACTCTTGTCATATGTATCTTTTCTTTTATGTATACTGAGAGTATTTGCACCAAGACAAATTCCTTGTGTGTCCAATCACACTTGGCCAATAAAGAATTCTATTCTATTCTATTCTATTCTATTCTATTCTATTCTATTCTATTCTGATCCAGCCTATTATTCGTCATTCAACCTCCTCTCCAACAAAATTGGTGGCCAAGTGTAACACATTTTACATGGCTTGTGGCTGATAGTGGATACTCTTGGCATTAAAGAGAAATTTAACAATGCTATCATTACAGAAATGTAAATGTGTCTCACTAATTGCATAAGAATGAAACAGTGACTTCATGGGGACTAGGCAAAAAAAAAGACATTGCAAGGAATGCTTTTGCCATTGTTAGATGAAAGGCCCTGAATTCTGGATTATAGGCCTGTTTTGAACTTTTGCTATATAACATATTCACTTATTTTAAAAACAGAGCTTTAAGGTGTGTTTTTTTAATTGATGCAAGTAGATGTGTGCAGTTGTGGAACTCAAATTTCAGAGAAATTGTTGTCTATATTTCTTCCACAGAACACTTGATTGCTTTCACTTTTACTTTCCTGCCCTCATCTTTATCCCAGTTTACAGAGTACAACCAAATCTAGAAAGTTCAAGGCCACATAAAGGATTTCTCAATGTTACTGTATCTTCTGTGATCCTTGCTTGTTCTTCCTGCCATTTGTGAGTCCTGCTCTACCCCAAAAAGTACAGTCCCGTAGGGCATTCCCTTGACAGATAAAGAGAAAACAGATCCGGAAAGCAGAATAAACTTTTAGCATTACAGAGGTTGAATAAACATTCCAGTGCTTTAATCCATTCTAAATCTCTGACTTCTTTGTCTTAGAACTGCATTCTGAGCTCATTATTACCACGGTCATCTTATCCCCTTCCTATATGGAAGCCTCAGTTTAAAAGATGCTAACCAGGACCACAAATGAATAAATAAACTCCAGAGGAATGAATATACAATATCAAGAATGAGTGCCTTACTACTGTGGTTACTAACCTGTCCATATAAGCAGCTAACTCAAAAGTTTTTATGTCCACTTGAATGTGGCAAAGTGGTCATATCAAGAAGGGAAGTAGCTAAGAGACCCTCTTAAGTGAAGAGATGGGCACACACAAAGTCCTGCTTCTCTTACCTGTGAAGTAGAATCTTGTTCAGACTGAATGGAACCACCTGAAAGTAAACATCGAAGCTGCCAAATTACATTCCTACATCTCAGCAAAGTTGGAAAGTACCAAGAGCTGACATTTAAGTTAGGACAAGCTCAACGCTTTTTCCAGTGTTAGCATAGAAACGTAATTGTTCTTTTGAAGAGTGGAATGTCACCTCGAATAGAGCTCCAATAGGTAAGAGTTATATAAGCTCAGGCTAAAAAGCCAAAATGTTTTGCAAAGAGTATTCTCTAGGAGCAGAACTTCATTTAGAATACGTTTCTCAAATATTTACTTGGTAGTACCAGATTTCCCCACTGAGTGTCAGAGTATCAACACAACCATCTTCTCACGATCACACCATCATTTAAAATTTGTCAGTTTTATCCATATGTATTTAGATTGATGCTAGAAGCCTACAATATTATATATCAATGCAAATATATAAGGTATATATATTTTTAAAAATCATTCCAAGTGTCTTAACTTCACTCATGGGCTTTACGTAGTGGTTATTTACAGTTGCCAGATATGCAAAGTGGCATTGAGGGAACAGAACTAGTGAGAAATTTTGCAACTCCCTGTTCCACACAGATGCCATATTCCATCATGTCCTGTACTGCATATGTACTTTACACATCTCACTGCATGAAGTTTGCTTTGTGTCAATGTTAATAAAAAAAGAGACCATGTCCAGCAGCTTGTGATACTTGGCAGGTACTTTGAGATCAAACAATCTGCAACACCTAGGTGTCATGTGGGAATCCAAGTTCCCCGCCCCCGCCCTCCCCAAATAATCAGGGTTTGGCTCCACGATGCATGCAAGGGATCTGTTAAGCAAAGCAGAATTTGCCTTGCATTGGAGCATTATCAATATAAGGGCTCAGGCAACTAACCTGATAAACGTTTTTCTCGTGCACTCTTCCAAAAGATATCCCAGGCTTTGTTGGTGGAGACCCTGATGTGCTCACTGAAGGATCTCCTCAAGTAAGACTTCTCTGGGTATGCCATCCTCCCTCTTCAGTCCACAGGGACACAGCCAGCCATTAAGATCCAACTAAGCAAAAGTTTGCCATCATTGCCGGTGCTGTTCCTGTCAGCTTTTCCTTTTAGATCAGACAGAAGAAAAAGTTGCTCTGGAAGAAAGTCTGCATGTAATTTGTTAACACCCCTCAGAGGCTGGGGGAGTGGGGGTGGGTGGGGGTGGGAGAGAATCAGGAGGAGGAGGAAACTCCTTCCAAACAATCTGGGGTCAGGCTGAAAAGGAAATAGCAACCCAATAGAGTCTCTTCCCCCCCTTCTCCTCCTTCAACTCTGAGCACAACTTTGCATCTCAGCTGCCACATTTTATAAACATGTTCATTGCTCTGCTGTGCAAATAAAAAGCATTAGGCAACCACACAATAACATGTCAGGCAGCACTCTGTACCACTTCCAGGGTTTGCTGATTTAACACCATGTGAAAAACCAGCTTCCTCATTTTCCAGTACTCTTGACTGTTCTGCAGTTCTTTTATGTGTGAGAATAGCAGCCCTGGGGAGAGACCAAAGAGCCTATCTGAGCCAGCATCCTGTTTCTCACCAGGGCTATCCAGATGTGTCCAGATGTGTCCATATGGACAGCAGAGCATGGCAATCACAATTCGTTCTTTCTGGTCTAGCACATATAGACATCCTGGAATTTATCAAGACTACACTTTGCCTTAACTTGAAGGATTCATTCATTACAGAAAAGAATCCCCTTTTAAAGCCCATGTGCCAAGGGCTGTTAAAGTGCAGAGACACCACACAGGTGGTCCTCAATTTATAACCACACAATTGGGACCAGAATTTCTGTCCCTAAAGAAGGTGGTTGTTAAATGACCATTTTTGCTATGATTGGATCATTAAATGAATCAGGTGGTTGTTAAACAAATCTGGCTTCCCCCATTGACATTCCCCCGTGCTGAGCCATCATCCCCCTGCCATCCTTCTACCTGACTCCAAGCTCCTTACCTTCAATCAAATATTCTTTTCACCATTTCTTTCTTTTTCCCCCTTCTGATCTTAAACATTCCCAGCTTCAAGATCTGCCCAACATAGCAACAAAGTTTAGGATGTTCACTGAAGAAATCCAGGTTCAAATTTCAATTAATTCATCCACCCAAAGTCTGGATAACTTTAGTCTAGTCAAAAGAACCATGGTGGCACAGTGGTTAGAATGCAGTACTGCAGGCTAACTCACTGCTCACTCCACAAGTTCGATTCTGAGTGACTCAAGGTTGATTCTTCCTTCCATCCTTCTGAGGTTACTAAAATGAGGACCCAAATTGTCAGGGACAATATGCTGACTCTGTAAACCTCTTAGAAAGGGCTGTAAAGCACTGAGAAGTAAAATATAACTCTAAGTGCTATTGCTAGTGCTATTACTTCTTTATTCAACATACTTCATGCCAGATAGTTATGGGTACAAAATATGAATACTATAATTGTATTGTATTTCATTTTGGTTTCTAACTAATTTAATTACCTATCAAGTTGCCCAAATAACAGTTCAAAGATGTGGAGATGTTTTGAAACTGTGACTTGTAAGGCACATTTAGCATTTTCTTAAAAAGCACTAAACCTGAGTCCAGAATTAGCCTGGGTGACAGATCATCACTGCACAGAAGAAGCATATGGTGAAGTGGGAGAGAGGGAGTGATATCAAGCTAGCTTTGTCCTTGACTAGTGCTGAAAGGAAATGGTACTAGTGCCATGGCCAGCAGCATCCAGAAATAGCCTACGAATTAGGCAAAACAGCACTCTGTCCAGATCTATAAGCAACTTAGCTATAAAATTGTGCATAATTTTGGGATAACATTACTCTGGTTGTAGAATTATCAGATGAAGCACTGATTTATTTTCCTCTGTTTTTTTAAGGCACGGTTAATGACAGGGCCCTTTCAGTAGTGACACCAAGGCTGCAGGATATTTTTCACCAAGTATCGTTTTGGTCACTCTTTTTTAGATTTCCCAGAGAAGCAACCCCTGATAATTTGGGGGGGGGGGATTTTTATGTTCTAACAAGAAGATTTCAAGAAAAATAATATGTCCTATATATTAGGAAAAATGGTGCAACAATAGGAGCTATTTGATGGTAAAACAGACTGACTTGGGCAGTGGTAGGCATATCTGTCATAATTTTATGATAGTCTATGGATGCTATGGGACTCAATTTTTTGCATTGGCAATTCATTACATTATACAACTTCAGTGATACTTTCAAGTTTATGAATATCAGATTCCAATTTTCATCAGTCTCAATTTGTATCACCAATGATCTGGGGTGACAGGAGCTATAATAAAACAACATGTGATTGTTCTTCCCTTTAGGGATATGATATTTTTATTCAATTGACATTTGGATTGAATTTTGTTTCTGCTGCTGCTACTAATAGATTGAATGTTCTTGGTTTTTGCTTTCAGCTCTTTTGTAAATTGTTCTATATGACCATATATGGCCAAGGAGTGGAGTCGACTAAAACACTCCACTCATTGGCTCAGCCACCAGCGGAGAAAATAAAGTCCCCTCAGTGGCTGAAGCTTTGGACTGCGCCAGCAATAAAAGCCGGCGCCAGCCTCATGTAAGTGGCACTTCTTTCTGTTACTTAAATAAAAGATGCTGATCACTAGCTTGCTGTCCTGCCTCTCTTTCGCCTTGGGACCCATCTAAAACACTGGCAACAAAGGTAGGATCTCACAAGTAGAGAGCGTGACATTCCACAGAGCTCCGACACCAGCCATCCGAATCACTGTTGAGCCAAACTCCACCACAGACAGCATGGCGCAGCAAGTGATCAGCCTGGCCCACCATCCGATGGCCATCCCTATGATCCGGCCAAGGAAAAGTGGTCCTCATATATGGGGCGATTCAACCTGCACCTAGGGGTCAATGGACTCCAGGCGGCCAGACATTGTCAGCTGGCGGTGCCCAGGGGTAGGGCCTTCTCTGTGGGAGTACCCACCCTGTGGAATCAGCTCCCCTTGGGCCTTCGTTTGGCCCCTGATCTCTGCTTCTTCCGCCGGGACCTGAAGACCTGGCTATTTCAGCAGGCCGGTCTGGATTGAACCAAAGGGGGAGTTCTTTCATTTTTAAAGTAATTTTAATTGTTTTTAGTATTATTGGGCTTGTACTGTTTAATTGTTTTTTAAGTAAATTATTGTATTGTGTTTTATACTGTGAGCCACCCTGAGTCCTTAGGGAGGGGGGGCATACAAGACTAATAAATTATTATTATTATTATTATTATTATTATTATTATTATTATATCCCCCCCGCTAAGGAAGAAAATACTGGACTCCCTGCATGAGGGTCACCTGGGCATGGTCCAGATGAAAGCACTGGCTAGGAGCTACGTATGGTGGCCAGGAATGGACACGGAAATAGAATCCTGGATCGCCACATGCACACCATGCCAGGAGTCCAGGCCTGCACTTCCAGCTGCCAAGCCCAAGAAATGGGAGACCCCAACAACCCCCTGGGCTAGAATACATGTCAATTTTGATGGCCCCTACCAAGGACAGACATTTTTGATAGTGGTTGATGCGTAGTCCAAATGGCTGGAAGTCGTGTTAATGCAATCAACCACATCAGAGGCAACAATCAGGCACCTGTTCACCACCCACAGTTTACTGGACGTTTTGGTCTCTGACAACAGCCCACAGTTAACAGCGAAACTGTTCAAGGCATTCCTAGCAGGGCTAGGCATACACCATGCCCTGGCAGCCCCTGCCCACCCAGCAAAGAATGGGCAAGCAGAGATCATGATGAAAGCCACAAAGGAGACCTTACATTGGATGGGCAAAGGGGACTGGCAAGAGAAGATCGACTGGCTGCTATTAACACAACATGTCACCCCACATACGACAATGCACCGTAGCTCAGCCGAGATTAAGGACAATACTGGACTGGGTACACCCAAACTACAGCCCAGAGATGCTCCCAGAGTTGACTGGAAAATGCAGGCGATTCTCCACAGGGGACCCAGTCTACGCACACAATTACACCGGAGGCCCGACCTGGGTACCTGCGAGGGTACTCAAAGGCACAGGGCCCCGGTTCTACTGACTGGAGACCGTAGAAGGAAAAATATGGGAATGGCACATCGACCAGCTCCGGGTCAGGGTCCTAAGCACGGACATCCAGCCAGAGGCCCGACACGCCCATGCAGAGCAAATGACAACACAAGCCCAAACCCCAGAACAAATTCAGCAAAGACTCTTACCATGTGACGGGG
Source organism: Naja naja (assembly GCA_009733165.1). Classification (NCBI taxonomy): domain Eukaryota; kingdom Metazoa; phylum Chordata; class Lepidosauria; order Squamata; family Elapidae; genus Naja; species Naja naja. Next base: position 114,901,864 of record CM019149.1, on the reverse strand, counting down.
AAGTCCAGCAGTGTCCTTCTGAGGCATCCAGCTCGACAGTTCCTGCCATGCCAGAGGAAAGGTTCCAGATGATTCCTCCAGTGGGGACTGGAGCAGTGGTGGACCCATCTGCTCGGGCCACTGCCCCTGGATCTATTGAAGTGCGCAAGTCCAGTCGCACCCATCAGAGCCCCACCTACTTATGTGATTACGTTCAGTAGGCGGTCTCTGATTGGATGGACACTAGCTAGGAGGGGAGGGGTATTCTATATGACCATATATGGTCAAGGAGTGGAGTCGACTAAGAGACTCCACTCATTGGCTCAGCCACCGGTGGGGAAAATAAAGTCCCATCAGTGGCTGAAGCTTTGGACAGCACCGGCAATAAAAGCTGGTGCCAGCTGCATGAAAGTAGCAGTTCTTTCTGTTACTTAAATAAAAGATGCTTGCTGTCCTGCCGCTCTTTTGCCTTGGGACTTATCTAAAACATAAATGATTTTGGTTTTATTACCTACATATGTAATTTTTAAAGCTAACTTGTAAATTCCTTAGGAGGGGTTATAGCAAATTAGTGGAATATACTATAACACCAATCAATCCATATAACATCTTCTGCATAGTTTGTAATGCTGACAGGAAACCAAATTTTATTCTAGAACTAAATTAGGTAATGGTCAAAAACTCAACCAGGAGATCTTCCTTCAAACGAAATAAGAATAAATAAAAAGAAAAAAGAATGGTTAGTGGACATTGCACTACCTGGACACAGTACAGGTGAAACTTGAAAAATTAGAATATCGTGCAAAAATTCATTTATTTCAGTAATGCAACTTAAAAGGTGAAATTAATATATGAGATAGACTCATTACATGCAAAGCAAGATAGTTCAAGCCATGATTTGTCATAATTGTGATGATTATGGCTTACAGCTCATGAAAACCCCAAATCCACAATCTCAGAAAATTAGAATATTGTGAAAAGGTGCAATATTCTAGGCTCAAAGTGTCCCACTCTACTCAGCTAATTAAGCCATAACACCTGCAAAGGGTTCCTGAGCCTTTAAATGGTCTCTCAGTCTGGTTCATTAGGAATCACAATCATGGGAAAGACTGCTGACCTGACAGTCGTGCAGAAAACCATCATTGACACCTTCCATAAGGAGGGAAAGCCTCAAAAGGTAATTGCAAAAGAAATTGGATGTTCCCAAAGTGCTGTATCAAAGCACATTAATAGAAAGTTATGTAGAAGGGGAAAATGTGGAAGAAAAAGGTACACAAGCAGCAGCACAATCCTGGAGAGGATTGTCAGGAAAAGGCCATTCAAAAGTGTTGGGGACTTTCACAAGGAGTGGACTGAGGCTGGTGTCAGTGCATCAAGAGCCACCACACACAGATGAATCCTGGACATGGTCTTCAAATGTCGTATTCCTCTTGTCAAGCTGCTCCTGAACAACAAACAACATCAGAAACATCTTACCTGGGCTAAAGAAAAACAGACCTGGTTTGTTGCTCAGTGGTCCAAAGTCCTCTTTTCTGATGAGAGCAACTTTTGCATCTCATTTGGAAACCAAGGACCCAGAGTCTGGAGGAAGAATGGAGAGGCACAGACTGCAAGATGCTTGAAGTCCAGTGTGAAGTTTCCACAGTCTGTGTTGATTTGGGGAGCCATGTCGTCTGCTGGTGTTGGTCCACTGTGCTTCATTAAGTCCAGGGTCAAGGCAGCTCTCTACCAGGAGATTTTGGAGCACTTCATGCTTCCTTCCGCAGATGAGCTTTATGGGGATGTTGACTTCATTTTCCAGCAGGACTTGGCACCTGCCCACACTGCCAAAAGCACCAAAATCTGGTTCAATGACCATGGGATTACTGTGCTTGATTGGCCAGCAAACTCACCTGACCTGAACCCCATAGAGAATCTATGGGGCATTGCCAAGAGAAAGATGAGAGACATGAGACCAAACAATGCAGAAGAGCTGAAGGCCACTATTGAAGCATCCTGGTCTTCCATAACACCTCAGCAGTGCCACAGGCTGATAGCTTCCACGCCGCATTGAGGCAGTAATTGCTGCAAAAGGGGCCCAAACCAAGTACTGAGTACATATGCATGCTTATACTTTTCAGAGGTCCGATATTGTTCTATGTACAATCCTTGTTTTATTGATTACATGTAATATTCTAATTTTCTGAGATTGTGGATTTGGGGTTTTCATGAGCTGTAAGCATAATCATCACAATTATGACAAATCACAGCTTGAACTATCTTGCTTTGCATGTAATGAGTCTATCTCATATATTAGTTTCACCTTTTAAGTTGCATTACTGAAATAAATGAACTTTTGCACGATATTCTAATTTTTCAAGTTTCACCTGTAAAAGAGAAGAGAAAGAACTGGAGAAAATCACAAAATATGTAAGTGGCATAATATGCATGCAATCCAAAATCATTGGGAACATCATTGGGATGATGTTCATTACTTTAACATCATCAGGACTGACAAAATCAGCACCAATCAATTCCCAAAGGCAGCTTTACTTCAAACAGCTTATATCTTGCAACGATACCTTTATCACTATGGAACAACAATAACTGTGAGCACTTAGGATGCTGCCTAATTTGGGTAATCAAACACTTAAGAAAGCAACCAAGCTCAAAGAGCACCAGAAAGGACCCTCACAATGATACCTGCCAATCTCAGGTCCTTGGGAGGGATTTATTTGGTGGCTAAAAATGCCAAATCCAGGCTAAATGTCTAGCTGCCTGTGTATGCAACCTAAATAATAATAATAATAATCAACAATTTGTTATTTAAAACCTCCTTGACAAATATATACATTCGGCCACAGTTAACAATACAATATTCAGTGATGACAAGTATTAAGTCCCTACATGGTGGAGGGAGGCGGGAAAATAAACCTCATAGGCCCAGGATTAAAGAGATCTGGCTTGGCAACAGCAATCTATGTAAGAATTCAGTTGACCATAAACAAGCACTGTGAAGCAGAATCTAAAAAATCCAATATAATCTTGAACTGGCATCACTAGAAAATCTGCATCTAGATTATGGGAGATAATCGTTCCATTATTCTGAGTCACAGTTGGGCTTCACTTTACTGTTTCCAGCTTGGGGTCCAGTACTTGAGAAGACATATTGAAATCCTAAGGTGGATTCAAAAGAGAGCTAAAGGGCTTGAGAAGTTGGACATTTTTAGCTTGCCAAAGAGAAGATTGAGGGGAGGTATGACAGGGATTGACTAATATTAAAAAGGCTTTAATGGGTAGAAGGGGGTGTATTTGTCCTGTTAAAACCATTGGCAAGACAAGGGTGATTGAATTGAAATTAAAGTAGATTTGGGTTTCCACTACCACAGCAAAGGGATTTTGGGGTGTTGGATTTCTCACTGCTTCCATATGTCTCTCTGCCCCAAGAAAAGACAGTTTGCAGTATTCTCTGAACTCTGGCCTATTATCCTAAAAATCACAAATTGTAGCCTGGGAAACCATAGAAATCAAAACAAATAGAGGAAGAATTGAATCGATTTTTTAAAACACTAAACCTCTTCAAATTCATTTGATAATGGCTGAAGTCTTTATTGTGTTGATTTGTTTTATTTTTCTTACAGGCAGTCAGGCAAGCAAAAAGACAACTTTTGCCAGTGTTTTGGGCAAGATCATGCTATGTTTAGTAAACAAACAGTTCTAAATTGCAGTAAACAGTTTTGCTTTTAAATAGAGCATACTGTGCTTAAATACTCACTAGAGAATTCATGTATGTACATAGTTTCTTGGTAAGTATATTGGGAAAGCATTGGGAATCACATTTCTTCATTGCTTACATCATTATAAATGACTCTTTTCCATTACAAACACCAAGGATGGGAGAATGATGGCACTGATTCAGTGACATAGAGTCAATTAGAATTTCAATACATCAGGATCAAAATAGAATAGCAAGTTATTATAGCAAAAAAATTGTAAAATTATTTTTAAGTGGAAAAAATATGGACACAAGAATTCTTTGGCAAAGTTATCTGCTTTAGGTAAAGCAGATTTTAGGACACCCAGTTTGGTGTAGTGAATAAGGTATTGGCCTAGGAATCAGGAGACTGTGAGTTCTAGTCCTCCCTTAGGCCAATCACTTTCTTTTGGACCAACTCACCTTACAGGATTGTTTTGTGGAGAAAGTAGGAGGAGAAAAGAGCATTAGATATGTTTGCCACCTTGAGTTACTTATAAAGTAATAAATAAAATGTAATAAATAAATAGGTGACCTTGAATCAGCCATTCTTTCTCTGCCCTAGGAAAGAGGCAATGGGAGACCACTTCTGAAAAACCTGGCCAAGAAAACTACATTTGGTCCATCAGTTGCTTAAATGGGTCTAGCTTCCCAGCAGAGGAGAAGGACATAAGAGCATCTCAAGGAAACTATGATGTGACCATAACAGGTCAAATAATGGCAGATTTCCCCAGTGGTGGGATTCAAATTTTTTTACTACTGATTCTGTGGGTGTGGCATGGTGGGCGTGGCTTGGTGGGCATGACAGGGAAGGATACTGTAAAATCTCCATTCCCTCCCCACTCCTGGGAGAAGGTTGCTGCAAAATCCCATTCCTTCTCCACCCCACTAACCTGATTTCCAGCTCCGTTCTCCCATGCAGGGCAACAAAAGAAGACCCAGCTGATCAGCTGGGACTTGGGAGGCAGATGGGGATGGAGCCAGTCAGAGGTGGATTTGCCGGTTCTCTGAACTACTTGAAATTTCTGCTACCAGTTTTCCAGTACTGGTCAGAACCTGCTGAATACCACCTCTGGATTTTCCCAACAGAGCATCCTGCCATTGTTCCAACAAGTAAGATCATATGAATGAATTAATTCTTTATGAATGAATGAATGAATTCTCTATTGGCCAGGTGTGATTAAACACACAAGGAATTTGTCTTGGTGCATATGCTCTCAGTGTACATAAAAAGAAAAGATACATTCATCAAGAATCATAAGGTACAACACTTAATATAGTCATAGAGTACAAATAGGCAATCAAATCATACTAGGGACAGTCAATATAAATCGTAAGGATACAAGCAGGGAATTATTTGTTTAGTAGAGTGATGGCATTCGGGAAAAAACTGTTCTTGTGTCTAGTTGTTCTGGGGTGCAGTGCTCTATAGCATCATTTTGAGGGTAAGAGTTGAAACAGTTTATGAGGATGTGAGGGGTCTGTAAATATTTTCACAGCAGGTAACCACTTCTTAATTAGGCCTGAGATTATTTGGGATAGGCCCATGGTAGCCACTTGGGCTGCTTCCAAAGCCAAACTCATAGATTGAAGTTTTCCAGGAACTCTGCTGTCAACCCTGAAATGGCTTCCAGTAGCTCAGGCAGGGAGATTGGCACATAGTAGGGAGGCCTGTATAGTAGCAACAATCCCAACTGACCCAGTGAGCCCATCTCCAGAAAAGGGGCCTCACAACCAGAAATTTGGGGAGCAAGGTCCCTGAAAAACCAAACAGATTCTCAGATCACCAATGCCAGCCCACCTCCCCACTGACAATTCTTGAAATAAATAATCCATCCACCATTTAAGATTTGTCTCATCTTCTTAATCATTTAAGAGTAAGGATGATATGAGCCAGGGTGACACAGTGGTTAGAGTGCAGTAGTGCAGGCTATTTCTGCTGCCTGCCTGCAATTTGGCAGTTCAAATCTCACCAGGCTCAAAGTCGACTCAGCTTTCCATCCTTCTGAGATGGGTAAAATGGGGACCCAAAATTGTTGGGGGAAATATGCTGACTCTGTAAACTGCTTAGAGCGGGCTGTAAAGCACTGTAAAGCAGTATATAAGTCTAAGTGCTGTGACCCCCTCTGGGGGAGGGATGGTTTTAAGGTTTTATAATGTTTGGACTTATAATCTAATTTAATCATTTTTTAAGTATTTATTGTTTCCTGTTTTAGTTGTAAGCCGCCCCGAGTCTTCGGAGATAGGGCGGCATATAAGTTTAAATAAATAAATAAATAAATAAATAAATAAATAAATAAATGCATGCATGCTATTCTTCTCACCCACACTAAATTAGAAGAAAAATGTAAGCCTTATTTTCGGTGCTGATACACCTAGCATGCTTCAGGTTTAGTTTGTTAGATCTGGACACCAAATATCACAGATTGCCAGATAAATTTCCAAAAATGTCCAATGATGGTCAAAGTATTGTTTTATAAGATGGGTTATATCCTCAAAGCTACTAAAAAGGATTTTTTTTAAAAGAGTACCAGACCTTACTGTAGATCAATACTTTCAGCAAAAAGACAACAATCAGATGCCAAAATTGAATGTCAGGCTAATATTGCAATGTTACTACTTTGTTCATGTGTCAGCTTTTATGAATATTTGGAAATATGTTTGTCTTAAGGTAGCAATATTAGTGGGGCATCCAGTTTTTAAAAAGGGGAGTGGAATTTAATTTGCAGGGTGGCATCAGAGGCTGAGAAAAAAGGGGGGAAATCTCTTTTGTCTATTGCAAACTCTCTGTATGAGCTGAATCAGTTCTTTGGACCCCAGCCAATGTTTAGGAAGACTGTAGCTATCTTTGACCATGTTCATGATCTCCAAGAGTAGACATATGTCACTATTTTAAACAGGAAGTTTCTTTATAGGAAGTGAGAGCAAAATAGAGAGCAAAATGGGAAGAACTATGTCAAACTTGTGATCCATTAAGAAGTTCTACAAATAAAGGTAAACTTTATGTCTTTATTGCTGCCTTCTTGGAAAAATGTTTCTTGTACATGAAACATATTAAGGATATTATGATTTGTTTGCTTTTGGCTTAGCATCATGTGAAAGACCCTGTCAAGGAGGAAATCACTGTAAAATAGTTTACAAATAATGTGAAATATTGGATGGGTTTGCTCATCACACTAAGCCCAAAACAAACAAGTCATGTTGTAATTTAAGTGAATTTATGAACTGTTTTCTCTTCCCTCATCCATTGGCACTGTAGCACCCTAAAATAAAATCATGCTCTCAGTGTATTCCCAAATGAACTATAAAAACAGCAAGTCCTACCTTTATCTTCTGTTTCTAGCACTTCCTTGTTTGTCCAGTTCTATCCCCAAACTAGCTAAGCTTCCATTAAGTTCATATTTAATAAGGTTTTGGTAATAATAACGTGTAAAGCAGAATCTACCTGTTTACTTAGTGGTAGCAATTTATCTTCCTTTTGTTTAATTTCAGTGTTATAGCATTCTGAAGTCTGCAGAATCTCATGATTTGGCAAGAGAAGTAAGAGTTAGAGCCAAATGAGGCTCCATTCCTGCCAGAACAAAGGTTCGTGAACCAATTCTTAATCAGAATCATACTTGTCAGGATAAGGATAAGGAGAAAGCCAGCTTAAAACAAGTGTTATTAAACCAAATGGTGATAGTTAATGCCACTTTTCTTTGCGGGTCCATTGCATGCTCCCATAATGTGCTTTGGAGCATTTAGAGGCTGTGAACAAGATTTGAAGGTGTGTGGGAAGAAGGAAACATGCAGATGAAAAGAGAAGAAGAGGTTGAGAATAAGTCAGCTAAAGTGATACAAAGCTTGTTTCAATGTTTTTGCTATTTTTTAAAAAAATATTTAAAGTTATAGCCCAGAGAATTGAAGAATTCTAGGCTGGCTTTCCCTACTGAATGTGAATAATAATAATAATAATAATAATAATAATAATAATAGTAGTAGTAGTAGTAGTAGTAGTAAAAATAGTAATAATAAAAACAATGGGTCACAAGGCAGATGAGTAACATCTTCAGCTCAAAATAATAAGAGGTAGTTCTATCTTACACAAGCAGAAACTGTCTCTGTAAAAGAGGAAATCATACTATCATGCAAAGCAAAACAATTCCTAAAACTATGATGGAGAAAGGGTGGTTGAAACCTCTAGGTTTTTTTTCACATTCCAAGCAGTGTTTTTCTTTCAGATGTACTTGGAGTTTGCATGAATGCATCTTCAAGGGTTTTTTTCTGCTTAGAAACATTTTTGCCTTGAGTAGCAAAGAACATACATCATTACTCCTTGCCCAATGGGCTTCATTTTGTTTATTTATTTAAAATATTTGTATAGCCACCCATCTTATGCACTATAACCCTTACAGGATTACAAACAATAATAAAAGTAGTTTTTAAAAAATGTTGGCTTGGAGATTTTATTTATTTATTTGAGTTATAGCCTGCCTGTCATTTAGACTATATGTCTAGAACTCTCTCCTTTTCATAACAAGCTTGTGAGATAGGATAAGCTGAGAGCATGTGACTGGCCCAAAGTCACCCAGTGAATGATTGTAGATAGACAAGAACAAGGGTGTTCTGGTTCCTAGTCCAACATCATAACGGCTTGTCAAACTCGTGGGCCAGATGCATCACACACTGGCACACCCACACCTGGTTTAGCAAAGGGGAAAAAGTCATGATATGTCACGTGATGTTGCCTTGACGACACTTCTGTCCTATACCAACTTCATAGTAGTGTCCTGAGCTAGGAAGCCTTTTTCATGGTGTACTGACTTCCTGTTTTGATCACTACAATGCGCCTGCCTGGACTGCCCTTTAAAAGCATTTGGAAGCTATAGCTGGGCCAGAATAGTGATATATGTTATCTTGTTGAACCCAGGGGTTGTGTTTTTGTGGAATAAAGAACCCCTTCAGAAATCCAGATGGACTTGTTCTTATTTACTTTGAAGACCTACCTATTTTGCCTAGTTTTTTGGACCAAGTGACCAAGTGAACTCTGTTGCCCATATGGCTTTTCTGTTTGGTTTTTGGTGTTGTTGTTTATTTGTTTTAATGGGCATCATGGTTTATATACATATGCTGTAATTATTGTTTTAATATTGTACCACCCAGAGTCATTGTTGTGACATGAACATTAAATGAATAGCAAGAGAAGAGTACTACAAAGGATATTTACAGTGAAGAAATGTTCCATCTACTTGAGAATTGACTTAACAGTGCTTCAAATTGACCTAACAGACCACTTGTATTCTTTGGAACACATTCTAAATAAACAACGTAAGTTTGTTCTGATTCTATCACTTAGGCTACATTCATTAATGTAACACTGTTGATATCTTCCAGTTAAATTTCAGCCACACACTACCTGAAACACTTCAGAATTTACATGGTAAGTTGTTTTAACCAGGTCACATTTTGCCAATGAGATCAGTTTACAAGGGCAGATACAAACAGCTTATATAGCCAAATATGAGAATGGTTATTTAGGATGAAGAAGAAAGGCTTACTCAAAATTCTGTTTAGGGCTGTAGGAAAATTAAATCTGATTCAAATTGCAACATTTATATTTAACTCACTTGTCTTTTCTATCTTGCTGAGACAAACTGAGGCAGGAAGAAAACAGGAGACAGAAAAATTCTTGTAAGGGTATTCACTATTTTCCTTCATTTCACCTTTGACAGAGTTCATCACAGTTTATATAAAATCCTTGGTCATTACTCTTCAGAAACAAACCTCTTCAGATTTTGAAAATTAGAATTTGCCATACAGATTTGTTAAATTTGGATAAAGAGGGTTCTTCACTTTCTCCACCCCTGCAACTTATTTAATTATCAAAATCTTTAAATGTATTTGCAAGTTGTCTGGCATTTGCTTACAAGTATATTTTTAAAAGGGATTATATCACCACTTCCCCTACTTGTGCCAAGAGTCATCTTTCCCTGATGGGCCTCTTCAAGATGCTGGAAAGGCCTGGTTATTTTCGTCTTCTTCATACTTGCACAGATGAGAAGGCAAAAGGTTTGTCTTCAGACTCAGTATAAGACCAATAGTTCTTCTACTGCAATTGCAAGATAAACACTCTAAGGGATAATACTGGCTAAGCCCTGCCTTCCCCTAGTGGTCAGTTCAAATCACTTTCCTTATGGGAGGCCTCTGTATGAGAACATAAAAGGCTGGGCTTCACAGGGCTCAGTCAATCCTGTCTTATGAATAAAAGAGCAAAAAAAAGGATATTTCATGTATATATGTTTGTTAGGTTAAATGTGACGTTCTACCTGTCATTATTGGGAGGAAATACAATTACAGCATGCAGTATATAGACAATGGGCATGCAGTATGTGGATAATGTTGGTTCTTGCCCTGTTCTCATTTGTAGTGGTTTGCAGGCTGGTCAGTGTTAGAATGGAAAACAGCTTTCTTGACAAGTTATGCTGCTCCAGGGATGGGAGACACTGAAGACAAATATCTCAATGGTTTATGATATTCAGGGCAAACACAATGCAGGGCAGAACAGCATAAGCACATTTTCCCCCCTAACACAGGTACATACCATTTCCAACAGTATAAGTTTATTTTTTTTATTTTTATTTTTTATTTTATTTTTATTTGTCAATTGGTTACAAGATAATAGGTATAAGTATAAACATGAGTAAGAATACAGGAAATAGGTACAAATAAATGGGGACAATAGGACAGGGACAGGAGGCACGATGGTGCACTTATGCAGTGTTAAGTTAGTGACTACCAAGCCCAGGGGATACCTATGGCTGGTGCCAGTAAAATACATGAAGAAAATAAAATTCCCTGGTTAGCAATGCTGTATAAAATCCCATAACATTTTTCTTAAACTGTCAGCATCCAGCAGAGTAGCCTTGAAAGTCTTCTTGCAACAAAACAAGAAGCAATTTATCTGCGACAGCTTACTAACCATAGGCATGTATTAAATGTGGAACATGTGTAAGCTTCTGTGAATCACAGTCCATATTCAGAAGTCTCTGAAGAAGAGAATAGTAATTCACCAAAGCTTGTGCTGGAAGATGTTTGTTAGTTTGCAAAGGGTTAGTTTGTCATAACTGCCCAGCATCTGTGCAACTGCAGCACAGTAATGGAAAGACTGAATAAAGGATTAACTCAGTAGATAACAATGTAGAATTTTTGACTCCACTGCAGGACAGAATGGAGGGTTCTCTCACATATTCCATTTATCCCTTATTTCCTTCCAGCTGGCTAAGAGAGTCAGGAACTGGTATGAAGCCAGGTTTTCAGTCAAAAAAATCCCCAACAAGCTAGAGTTATTCTTTGTCACAGATTTATCAAATCTTCCTACCTTGATCAGATGAAACCCAATGAGATGTTACAGACCAACAGGAAGGATGCCTTCATTCTACCAGTGCCAGATCTGTGAAAATACTTATACATTTTGGGTCTCTTCCTGATTAAAAAGTAAATTTGCTCAGTGTTCATAGAACTACCAATTCTGAGCTGCAGGAATCTGGAGAATTACTAGGTGGCAGCAAATAGCATTCTGTACTCTTTGCTGCCATCTGTTGGTTATTCAGAAATGCAACCTAGCTCTGATAGCCCAAGTTGTATCCAACATCAAACAGGCCACTCTAAGTTTATTGTCACTGCTGTCATTTCTTGGGAAAAATACTCCTAAAAAAGCCATTTTCCATACTTCAGTGCTACTATAAATATAAACAATACTAAAAATACTGTCATGTCCCAACTCCCCTCCCTCAAAGACTGTTCTAAAAGTATATTTTATGATATAATTTAAACTGGTTTGCATGTTGCAGTTGAACATATTTTGCTGAATTAAGATTGTCATAAGCCACAGTTCACTGGGTTCACAAAACACAATAGTTTTAAATGGCTGGAATCACTTAGTGCAGCTATCTGAACTAAAGCTATTAGGGATTGATAAGATAGATAAGGCAGACTTATATATTTCAAATACTTAGTTGTTTCCACAGATTCAGTGCTATTTCAGCACTGATTCAGAGCTATTTCTGCCAAGTAATTAATTGCAGGAACAAGATTCAAGCATTTGAATGAATTCACTGAAAACTCTGGCAAAAAGAAACAGGTAACTTCTCTATAGCAAGGGCTTAAAAAGTATATTCCATTCCATTACTGAACTAATTCACTGCAATGAAATATTTAGTACTTTGTTCTCCATAGGGTCATTTTGCTGAATAGAATCTTCTTAACTACATATGGGGTACTTGCTCTCTCAGACAGCAGGAAAAAAAGCTGAAAAGAAAAAAATCCCCAGTGAAGCAAGAAATGGGGCAAAGGAGTTCATATTTAGTTGAGAGAGTTCATAAGGGCCCCAGCAATGACAGCTTGAATCACACACATTTTTGTCAAGAAAAAAAACCTCACGGGACAATGCTATGCCAATCCAGATCCTCACGATAAGAGATAACAGATAATCAGAGTTGGAAGAGGCCTTGTAGGTCATCTAATCCAACCCCCCCGCCCAAGTGGGAGACCCTACACCATTTCTGACAAATGGCAGTCCAATCTCTTCTTGAAAGTCTCAAGTGATGGCGCTCCCACAACTTCCGAGGGCAAGCTGTTCCATTGGTTCACTGTTCTCATTGTCAAAAAGTTTCTCCTTACTTCCAGGTTAAATCTCTCCTTGTTCAGTTTCCATCCATTATTCCTTGTCTGGCTTACAGGCGCTTTAGAAAATAGCTTGACCTCTTCCTCTCTGTGGCAGCCCCTCAAATATTGGAAGACTGCTATCATGTCTTCGCTGCTCCTTCTCTTTACTAGACTAGCCAAGCCCAGTTCCTGTAACTGTTCTTCGTATGCCTTAGTCTCCAGTCCCCTAATCATTCTGGTTGTTCTTCTCTGTACTTTTTCTAGTCTCAACATCTTTTTTATAATGTGGTGAACAAAACTGGATGCAGTACTCTAGGTGTGGTCTTACTAAGGCTTTATAGAGTGGTATTAGTACCTCCCTTGATCTTGATTGTATCCCTCTGTTAATACAACTTAGGATTGCATTAGCTTTTTTGGCTGCTGCTGCACACTGCTGGCTCATATTTAGCTGGTTGTCCACCAAGATCCCTCTCACAGTTACTGCTATTGAGCCTGGTTTCACCCAGTCTATATGTGTACTTTTGGTTTTCTTGCCTAAGTGTAGGACTTTATTTTTCTCTACATTGAATTTCATTTTGTTAGATACGGCCCAGTGTTCTAGTCTGTCAAGATCCATGTGGATCTTGAGCCTATCTTCCTGGGTGTTAGCTATTCCTGCCAGCTTAGTATCATCTGCAAATTTGGTAAGTTCCCCTTCTATGCCCTCATCTAAGTCGTTAATGAAGATATTGAAGAGTACTGGGCCTAAGACAGAACCTTGTGGCACCCCACTGCTTACTTCCCCCATGTAGACTTAGACCCATTAAGGACTACTCATTGAGTACGGTTTGTCAGCCAGTTGCGAATCCATCTAGTGGTGGTGCTATCTGTTATGTATGTAGGTTTGAATGTTATTGGTTTATTTGAACTGTTCTTGTAAAATGTTAAAAGGTATTGGTTTAAATAGTGGGGGAAGAAACCCTGCACCCCCATTGGCTGGCAACTACGGCTGCTGGCTATAAGAGGCAGCCGTAGCCCAGCCAACTCGGGTCCATTCGAGCTGTAGTCACTGAATAAACTCTTTGCTGAAGTTCCCCACGTTTGACTCTTCATGCAAACTTAACACTATCTATTCCACTTTTTTCTAGCTTACTAAGAAGTAGGTTGCGGTCTACTTTGTTGAATGCCTTGCTGAAATCTAAATATATTATGTCCACAGTATTTTGCTGGTCTAATTTAGTCACTGTGTTGAAGAATGAAATAAGATTGGTTTGGCATGATCTGTTCTTAACAAACCTGTGCTGACTGCTAGTTATTATTTTATTTGTTTCTAGATGTTGGCAGATCTGTTTTTTATTATCTTTTCCAGTATCTTCCAGGGTATTGATGTTAGGCTGATTGGTCTATAGTTTCCTGTGTCTGTTTTTTTCCCCTTTTTTGAAGATTGGAACCACATCTTCTCTTTTCCAGTCCTCTGGTAGTTCCCCGGTGCTCCAGGATTTTTGAAAGATATGGTGCAGTGGTTCTGAGATGACCTCTGCCAACTTTTTTAAAACTCTGGGATGTAATCCATCAGGCCCTGGTGATTTGTGTTCATCAAGATCAGACAAGTGTTCTCTTACTATTTTTTTTCCTTATTTTAACTTTTATTTCTGGTCTGTCTTTTACAGTTTTGTTTTTGGTGGGTTGAGTTATAGTTTCTTTTTGCGTGAAGACGGATGCAAAGAATGAGTTAAGCAGTTCTGCTTTCTCTCTGTTGCGTGTTACTTCCTTGCCATCTTCTCTCTTTAGTGGACTGACTGTTTCCTTGATTTTTTTTCTTGTTATTTATATGTTGGAAGAATTTTTTTAAATTATCTTTGACTTTTGTTGCAAGTCTTCATTCATTCTGAGCCTTTGCTATCGTGACTTCGTCTTTGCAGATTCTGGCTATATGCTGATATTCTGTCTTAGTTGTATGTCCTTCTTTCCATTTTTTGTACTTGTCCTTTTTTTTCTTTCAATTTGCCAGAGAGATCTTTGTGCAGCCATGCTGGTTTCTTCTTGGATTTCTTGTTTTTCTTTCTCAGTGGTATTGTGCTGGTCTGGGCTTCTATGATCATACTTTTCAGAGTTTCCCAAGATTCTTGAGTTGTTTTCCCCTTTAGGATTTTCATCCATGGAATCTTTTCCAAGTTCTCTCTGAGTTTATTAAAATCAGTTCTTTTAAAATCCAAGACTCTGGTGTCATTATGTTCTATTGCTTGTGTTTGTGTTATGTTGAATTCTGGTATGACATGGTCACTCTCACCCAAGGTTCCTGCAGTTTCAACTCCCTCTATTACTTCTTCTCTGTTTGTAAGAATTAAGTCCAGTATGGCTGTCCCTCTAGTTTCACCCTCTACCTTTTGGACAACAAAATTGACAGGTAGGTTGGTTAGGAACTTATTTAGGAACTATCTAGACCCATACCAATCGGGTTTCAGGCCCGGGTACAGCACGGAGATGGCGTTGGTCGCACTGGTGGATGATCTCTGGAGGGCTCGGGACAGAGGTTATTCCTCTGTCCTGGTCCTGTTAGATCTCTTGGCAGCTTTTGATACCATCGACCATGGTATCTTGCTGTGACACCTTGAGGGGTTGGGGGTGGGCGGCACGATTTACGGTGGTTCTCCTCCTACCTCTCGGGTCATACGTAGGTAGTGCTGGCAGGGGGGCAGAGATCAACTCCGAGGCCCCTCCTTTGTGGGGTACCTCAGGGGTCCGTTCTCTCACCCCCCTTGTTCAACATCTACATGAAGCTGCTGGGTGAGATCTTCCGTGGTTTTGGGGTGAGGTATCATCAGTACGCTGATGATACCCAGCTTTTCATCTCCACCCCTAACCAACCCAGTAATGCCCTCAAAGTGATGTCCAGGTGCCTGGAAGCAGTGCAGGTCTGGATGGGGAGGAACAGACTCCGACTCAACCCAGCTAAGACCGAGTGGCTGTATGTACCAGCATCTCGAGTTAGCCAGGATATTCCATCTCTAGCTATGGGGGGAGAGGTGTTGCCCCCATAGATAGGGCTAGCAACTTGGGTGTCCTTCTGGATGCATGGCTCAGTTTAGAGGAGCAGGTGGGAGCCGTGGCCAGGGGGGCATTTACCCAGGTTCTCCTGGTGTGCCAGTTGCAACCCTTCCTGGATCAAGATGCCCTACGTATGGTCACTCATGTGCTCATCATTTCCCATCTGGACTACTGCAATGCTCTCTACATAGGGCTGCCCTTGAGGGCCACCTGGAGGCTTCAACTTGTCCAGAATGCAGCGGTGCAGGTTGTGATGGGAGGTTCCTGATACTCCCATGTTACACCCCTCCTGTGTGAGCTGCACTGGTTACCACTTGCCCTCCAGGTGAGATTCAAGGTGCTAGTGTTAACCTATAAAGCCCTTCATGGCATTGGACTGGGGTATTTGCAAGAAACCCTGCTGCCAATAACAGCTTCCCGATGACCCATGTGCTCCCACTGGCAGAGTCTGCTCAGGGTGCCATCAGCCAGGCAATGCTGGCTGGCGGCTCCCAGGGGTTCGGCCTTCTCTGTGGGGGCACCCACCCTTTGGAACCAGCTACCCCTGGAGCTCTGGGTGGCCCCTGACCTCTGATCCTTCCATCATGGTCTAAAAACTTGGCTGTTCCAACTAGCCTACCCAGACTGAAGGAGGGGGGAGGGTCTTTTTAGTGGTTTTAGTGGTTGTTTTTTAAATTTTTAATTGCATTTATGAAATTTCCAGTTTAATTATTTTTTTAACATTTATATTGTATTGTTTTTAGTATTGTAAGCCGCCCTGAGTCCTTAGGGAGATAGGGTGGCATATAAATCTCATAAATAAATAAATAAATAAATAAATAAATAAATAAATAAATAAATAAATAAATTTGATTTCTCACTTGGTGCAGAATTAGTTTTCCAATTGATATCAGGATAATTGAAGTCTCCCATTACTATTGTTGTATGTTTCCTGCATGTTTGTTTGTTGACTGGCAAAAGGACTTTTTTTATATTGACCCATATGCATTCTAGGAGGTTTTCATCTTTGGTTTCATGCATTTCTGTAGCAATATAGTGGTCCTTTACATACAGTGCAACTCCACCTCCTCTTTTATGGGGACTGTTTTTTTTAATAATTTGTATCCTTCTACCAGTATGTTCCAATCATGGGTTTCATCCCACCAAGTTTCTGTTATTCCAACTATATCATATCTACCTTCATGTATTCGTAGTTCGAGTTCACCCTGTTTGTTCCCCAGACTTTGTGCATTTGTACATGGGTGGGCAATGGTTCTTGGTCCAGATTACAGCTACCACCCAATCTGATGGTCATTCCCCTGCTACTTACGCTTTCCACCATGCAGAGAAGGCTGTGCTGTCTCCTGTGAAGATTGCAATGTCAGTACCTGCCTTTTCCTTTTTAGAGATTGTTGCCTCCTCGTTAGTCCCGTGCCTTGATTTCCCCGATGTTCGTACATGTGGATGTCTCCACTCTTTGCATCCCCTTTGGTCTCATTATCTCCTTTGACACTAAACAGATCTTTTCTTTGTTTATGGTATTCTCACAATACAATAATCAAAGCAGAGGGGACAATATTACCCCCTTCTTTGCTACATTCCCTTGGTAGCCCTTGAGAATTTTGTAGCAAGGAAGAATTAATAGTTCAAACTATAAAGAAAGAATTCTATATCGGGAAGGTTTAAAATATTGTGGTAGTGGGTAGAAAGCAATGGAAAGATGCTTTCTTCAATCTGAAAGAGTGCCCATAGGAGATGTAGGGATTGAATGGAGCAAGAAATGCTAGGATTAAGGTTCGTTCACCAACTTAATCAGAGGTGGTATTCAGCAGGTTCTCACCAGTTCTGGAGAACCTGTAGCGGAAATTTTGAGTAGTTCGGAGAACCAGCAAATACCACCTCTGACTGGAGATTTTACAGTATCCTTTCCCTGCCACACCCACCAAGCCAGTAGTAAAAAAATTTGAATTCCACCACTGGACTTAATAAGCCAATTGTTAGGAAAATAGTTACCGTTCATCAGAACAGCTGATGGCAGCAACACTGATCAGAATAAAATGGCCACCCAGGGCATCAGCCAGTCCTGGAAGGGAGGACATGTGCCAGAAAGTTCAGCCATTCAATCTCTTAAGTTTGCATGAAGAGGCAGACACGGAGTGCTTCAGCTCTTAAGTTTTATTGTGACTTCAGCTCAGAACGGACCCAATTTGGCTTAGCCGAGGCAGCTATATATAGCCAGCTGCCTTGGCTGACAGCCAATCAGAGTGCAGGGTTTTCCCACACTTTTTAAC
The DNA here is from genome assembly GCA_009733165.1 of Naja naja. NCBI lineage: Eukaryota > Metazoa > Chordata > Lepidosauria > Squamata > Elapidae > Naja > Naja naja. The sequence continues at coordinate 114,884,212 of CM019149.1, read as the reverse complement.
CATCAGAGTGCAGGGTTTTCCCGCACTTTTTAACCAATGATTTCAAACACTTTACAAGAACAACCAATCAATTCAAACTCTGCATACATAACACAATCTACACCTGATATTAAAATTGGAGTGAAGTGCTGGAAATAATCTGGTCTGAAGGCCTTAAAGTGACTTGGATTGCAAACAACAGCTTTGAATCCAAGTTGGAAAATATAGGAGCAGGGAGCATAAGCAATGGCTGCAAATGGGAAGAAGCCAAGGCCCATCCATGTCTGTATACAGTGAGTGGCCTGTATGGGCATTAGGCCAAGTAGACTCTCTCCTGAGGCAAAGTAGAAGATAATTTTTTGAAAGTTTAAAAGAAAAGGATCATCTTCAAAAACTCTGCTCATATAGTTTTGGGCAACAGAGATTTGGAGCTTTGTTTGCATTGCTTGCACAATCTGGTTGTTCCTTTTGACTCTACTTCTACTTCCCCTTAGGTATCTCCATGCAAGTAACGAAGAAACTTATCACACCACTAATAAGATCAGGGCTATAAGGAGTCCAATGGCAGCCATGTTGCTCTTTAAAAGATCAGGTTGATTCTGACAGTATAAAAGCAGTCTCTCTCTCCCACTCTCCCTCCTCTCCCTCTCTCTCTCTGCCAAACAAAATTATTCTTACCATAACTCTAGAAGGATTGTAAATATTTTACAAAAAGAAAAGGATACAAAAGAAAGCTTGAATTATGAGTTCCCAAGTGATAAATGACACCTACAGCCAGCAGGTTCCCCTCCTTCCTTTATATATTTCCAGCTTCCACTGCAGGACACACATGCTCTGAAGTATATCATGCTCTGCTGAAATCCCTTTTGCGTCAATAAGGATTTTATGCCCTTTCAAATTGTTAACATCTCTGCAAATATCTTGAAGGGTGCCACAATTCAAAATTGTTTCCATGCCTGGAACGTAGAACAACATAACCATTACAGAGATTCTATCCAGAGCAATTCCAGATAATTTTTTAACCGTCTGGTTACGTGACATCATAACAACTTTTTATTGGAAGTTCCAATAAAAACATCATTCATCCATAGCCATCTTATGTCCTTCTTCTACTATTTGAGTCCTCTCTCTCTCTTTTTTTTTGCTGAACACAACTCATTTGTTAAAGAGGGAAATATGCATTTGCAAAATGTCTTTTGATTGTAATTCTGATAGGTTTCTCTTTTTGGAAGCACATGCACAAAGACTCATACACAGAGACATAGCAAGAAGGAAGACTCATGATCCTTCTATTTACTAGGAATTCATGCAACAACAGGCTGTTTTATATACTCACAATCTGTTCATGACTATGATGTCATAATCTGTAATTCAGGATAAGAAGGTATCTGCTGACATTTGTAAATAGCAATAGCACTCAGACTTATATACTACTTCACAGTGCATTACAGCCCTTTCTAAGCAATTTAGAGAGCCAGAACCTTGCCTCCAACAATCTGGGTCCTCATTTTACCGACCTCAGAAGGATGGAAGGCTGAGTCAACCTTGAGCCTGGTAAGATTTGAACTGCCAAATTGCAGGCTGCCGACAGTCAACAGAAGTAGCCTGCAATGCTGCATTCTAACCACTGCACCACTGCGGCTCTTAAATCTTGAACATCTGAGTGTTTCTTTGAATATGGGATCCAAACGTTGGGGGAGCCTATCAATATGAAATGTTAGCATGGCTGCTGTTGTATGAATTTGGCTAGATTTTCTTTGACTGCCATTGTGTTATTATTAACTTTATTGTTGGAAGAGGAGTTATTTTCTTTTGCTTCTATTCTATTCTGTTCTGTTCTGTTCTGTTCTGTTCTATTCTATTCTATATTTTTACTGTTATGTTTGGAACCTGAGTTGCAGCTGGCAAGAGAAGGAACTATATATAATTTGATACAATAAATGAATACATAATTAACTGATAATCCTACTGAATTTATCATGTAGTTTCTTCTGCCACATACCTTCAGAGCTTTGTGTCAACCACATTCAGCAACTGAAGTTAGGACAGCTATATTTTCAAAGGACCTCAGGGAAGCATGGAAAATTCTAGCACTTATACTCCAAAATTTCTTGCTAAATTCCAATGTTGGAATATTCCCCGTAAATGTCAGGAATTGTTTACATGGAATGCACATTTTGTCTGATTGCTACTAGAATTCCTTGTCCTCATCCCTTCAGGTTATATATTACCTTTAAGAGACACTTAACCTTCCTATGGTAATCTACCACCTAATTATGAAAAAGTAATATTATTGAAGACATGACATCAGAACAAAAATCTTTAAATTAAGAACTTTTTAAAAATTATTGTCAGAAAATTCAGTCTGTCATCAGTCTGTACTTGGCCAGTGCAATGTTCTTGGCCTGTCTTGAATTAATGTCAATTAAAACAAGAGCAGGTATTTTGTTCTGAAGCTGTGATTAACATCTAATTTGTATGACTTGCTTTGAAATCTATGGAAACAATGCAAAGTATCACAGCTTAGTAGTAGCAAAGTGTATTGCAGATTCAATTATCAGCACCTCCAAGATCAAGTGGAAAGTGATCGGAAGGAATTTTGTTTAAATATCTCAATTCTTCCAATCAGTTTCAGCAGAAATTAAAATTGTGGTAGATTAAATCTGATGATGCCATGTGTGTGGCTACAGCTGTGAGGGTCTGTGTACATGCATCTTCAACACAACAGTTTGGTTTAGTGAGAACCAGTTTCATCTAGTGGTGAGGACACTAGGCTAGAAACTAGGAAACTGTGAATTCTAGTCTCTAAGTAGGCATGAAAGCCAGCCGGGGGATTTTGGGGCAGTCACACTTTTCAGCTCAACCCATCTTGCAGGGTTGCTGTTGTAGGGAAAATTGGAGCAGAAAAGAATATGAGGCATGTTCACCACATTGAGTTGTTTATAAACCAATAAAGGTGTGATATAAATAAATGAAATAAATAAATAAACAAAACAGGTTTGTGTTGGGGTGGTTAGATGAACAAATAATGTGATTTATTATAAAGCATCTTTCTTTCTTTTTTAATTTAAAAAATGGCATTTATATCAGACAAGTTTTGCGAGTTTTACTTCCTTTTTCCTTTTGCTCCAGACATTCATTAAATCTCACCACCATTTCTGTGTCTTATAAGAGTGAGAGTGTTCATGGGAGTTCTTGGATAATGCTCCAAATGGAGCAATCCACAGTCACCATACATATGACAATGTGGCAGCAATCTGCGTAGGCAAGCACAAGGTAGGGAAGAGACTTCCATAGAAGGAATGGAATGTTTACCAGACAGAAGTGAAGAAAAACAGATCCATAAATAAATAAATAATAATAATACAGAAAGAGGAACAGCTAAAGGCTTTTTTGTTCGAAGTCTGCCAAATTGACATCCATTTTGAGGAAGCATACAATATTGCACCAAAGTCTTTCTCTCTCACTTCTGTTCATATTCATGTATTGACCGAATCATCCATATAAAGCCATGTGCTGGACTATCTTTAAACTATCAGATTTGGGCTGGGTTTACATTATTATGCTAAGCCATGATTTCATTAAGTTGCAATTGTACAAGTTATGATCATGCCAATTCCAAACACAATGGTGGAAATCACATAATAAACCAGACAAAACTAAACAGATTACTTTGTCTTAGCACAGTGGTGACTCCAACTGCAGGATACAAAACAGACCTAACTGCTAATAATCAGCAAATAAATGGAAGAGACCAAAGTTCTGCCACATAGTTTATGCTTTGCATGTTAAAAAGTTGCATTCAGTCTCTAACATCCCCCAACTGCTGTAGACAGAATAGATTACATTGAACTCATGAGAAAAATAAGGTGTAGGAAGGAAAGGCAGACTTTGATTCTCTGTTGATTTCCCTTCTATGAAATCTCAGCAAGGACAATTCAATGACTTCCTTCCATTAAAATCACCAGTGTTGCACAGAGTCAGCTAAAGTGGAGTGCAAAAATTCAGACAAATTGAATTTTCGTCTGAAGAGTGACATTAAGAATCTTCTGCATTTCTAGCTACCATCTAGTGGCCATTCAGAGTTTTGTAGGCAGAACTTACAGCCCTTGTTGTTGGTATGTCTTTTCCTAAGAAATATCCACTTAGAATACCTAGTGGTGCTCAACTTGCCAAAACAGTTATATGGTATTAAGAAGACACGATCGGCATCATACTGTTCATTTTGTGGACATTCTTATATTCTCTATAAAATAGAATTACACATTTTAGTGTGATCAGATTTGCTACATGTGAATTATAAGTAACATCCTGGATTGTATGTTCACTGTACTCAACATACAAACACTGGGCTCGGGACAGAAGTTATTCCTCTGTCCTGGTCCTATTAGATCTCTCAGCGGCTTTCGATACCATTGACCATGGTATCTTACTGCGACGCCTTGAGGGGTTGGGAGTGGGAGGCACTGTTTTACGGTGGTTCTCCTCCTACCTCTTGGGTCGGTCACAGTCAGTGTTGGTGGGGGGGCAGAGATCAACCCCGAGCCCCCTCCCTTGTAGGGTGCCTCTGGGGTCAGTTCTCTCTCCCCTCCTGTTCAACATCTATATGAAACCGCTGGGTGATATCATCCGTGGTTTTGGGGTGAGATATCATCAATATGCTGATGATACCCAGCTTTTTATCTCCACCCCAAACCAACTCAGTGATGCCCTCGACGTGATGTCCTGATGCCTGGAAGTGGTATGGATCTGGATGGGGAGGAACAGGCTTCGACTCAACCTGGCCAAGACTGAGTGGCTGTACGTACCAGCATCTCGGGTTATCCAGGATGTTCCTTCCTTAGTTATGGGGGGAGAGGTGTTACCCCTGTAGATAGGTGCACAACTTGGGTGTCCTCCTGGATGCACGGCTCAGTTTGGAGGATCAGGTGGGAGCTGTGGCCAGGGGGGCGTTTGCCCAGGTTCAACTGGTGCACCAGTTGCGCCCCTATCTGGACCAAGGTGCCTTATGTATGGTTACTCATGCGCTTGTTACCTCCCGTATAGACTACTGCAATGTTTTCTACATGGGGCTGCCCTTGAGGACCACTCGAAGGCTGCAACTGGTTCAGAATGCGGCCGTGCAGGTTGTGATGGGAGTATCCTGATGCTCCCATATTACACCCCTCCTGCATGAGCTGCATTGGCTGCCGGTTGCCCTCTGGGTGAGATTCAAGGTGCTGGTAATCACCTATAAAGCTCTACATGGCTTAGGGCCGGGGTATTTGCGGGAACATCTACTGCCAGCAACGACTGCCCAACGTCCTGTGCGCTCCCACAGACAGGGCCTCCTTGGGGTGCTGTTGGCCAGACAATGTCGGCTGGCGATCCCCAGGGGTAGGGCCTTCTCTGTGGGAGCGCCCACCCTGTGGAATCAGTTGCCCCTGGAACTTCAGATGGCTCCTGACCTTCGATCCTCCCATCATGACCTGAAAACATGGCTCTTCCAGCTTGCCGACCTGGACTGATGGGGGGGAGGGGTTTTAGTAGTGGTTTGTTAGTTTTAATCAGTATATTGGGATGTTTGTTTAATATTTTTTTAAGGTTTGTACTGTATGTTTTTTATTGTTGTGAGCTGCCCTGAGCCCTTCGATAGATAGGGCAGCATAGAAATTCCAATATAAAATAAATAAATAAATAAATAAATAAAAACATTTGGGCAAGAAGTAGCAGTTTAGAATTCCAGCATTAATGTCATTGAGAAGGCTACTTTAATTGTCAGCAGAAGTACGCTTGTGCTGGTTTTTTTCCCTCCTTGGTTAGTGAAAATTGCTTTAAGGTTTTAAGGGAGTTAACATTATTCAACTAAATAACGCTCAGCATACAAACTCTCTAAAATGGTCAAAATAGTGGCAGAAATCTGCCAATATATGACACTTTCAGAAACTGGCATGCACGGATCTTCTGGAAAGTATAGATGGATGTGCATTTAGAAACAGAAGGAAATATTAGATTGGAAGAAAGACAAGGATCTGTGTTTATTGCTGAAGCCTTTTCTTCCTCCCACATTCTCTTTTGCCCGGTGGCAATTCTTAGTCATAACTTAAAACATAAGCATAGCTTCCTTTTTAAATAATTATTATTTAAAACATACTTACACCATTTTTCTGTTGCTGATGGTGTTGTCATCCGTTTCCTTTGTTGTAGCTTGATATTGCTCTATATTGTTTTTTGGTCTATGATAGTATCTTTTAAAATAAATTAACTTACAGTTCTTATAGTAGTGCCCCTTCTACATTTTGATTTAATTTAATCCAGGGGTCTTCAAACTTGACAGCTTTAAGACATGTGGACTTCAATTCCCAGAATTCCTCCTCCAATCATGTTAGCTGAGGAATTCTGGGAGTTGAAGTCCACAAGTCTTAAACTTGCCAAGTTTGAAGACCCTTGATTTAATCCATCTGTGTAAGTCATACTGCTCCCCAATCTTCCATTAACAACTGTGTAAGCAAAAAAAATGATTGTTCCAAAACCCAGTGATGCTTGCCTTTGACTATTGTCATAGAGTTGTATTGTTGTATTGTTTTATATGCTTTTCACTCCATACTCCACTCCACACTTTTCTCAATTTTCTCTAAAGCATTACAATGAAAGACGAGTATGTGGACACCAGAAAAAAGAGAGCAGGCACAGAATCAGAATAGTAAACAACAAATATATGCCAAGTTTATAAAACTTCATCATGAAACACTCAGCTGCCAATTTTACAAAAGGTCCACTGTACCCCAAAATTTCCTTGTTTTAAAAGAATTATTATCATTTAATATTATTATGTGATGAAAATCCAATTTTCCCTTTATAAGAATGCCAGTGTCACTGTACCAACTGTTGTGCTAGTAATTTATAGGCAGAGATTTAGTAGATCAGAGCTTTAGAATAATGTTTAAGTTTGTAGGGGTCCCCATGAACCCCTCAGGTTATCTAGAAGACATATCTTTACAACCTGTTGAACACAATGAACAGATCAGTTCAACTATCTCACAAGCTTATGGTGAAGATAAAAGGAAGAACCCCTTGTAAATCAAACTGAGCTCCTGAGGAAAAATAGGACATGAACTTAACATTTTTAATTATTAAAATCTATGGAGATTCTCAGCCATCCAGGTCAGAGTTGTTGCCTCCTGAAAAAGTACCTTGGGGACAACCATGACATGGATGACTGAGAATAGAATAGAATAGAATAGAATAGAATAGAATAGAATTCAATTCTTTATTAGCCAAGTGTGATTGGACACACAAGGAATTTGTCTTGGTGCAAATGCTTTCAGTGTATATAAAAGAAAAGATACATTTGTCAAAGTCAAGACTCATCAGGTACAATAATAATATTCATAGGGTACAATAAGCAATCAAATCATACTAAGAAACAGTCAATATAAATAGTAAGCATTCAAGCAACAAAGTTACAGTCATACAGTCACAAGTGGAAGGGGATGGGTGATAAAAATGATGAGAAGATTAATAGTAATAGTAATGCAGACTTTGTAAATATTGGACAATGTTGATGGAATTATTTGTTTAGCAGAGTGATGGCATTTGGGAAAAAACTAACCTTGTGTTTAGTTGTTCTGGTGTGCAGTGCTCTATAGCATCGCTTTGAGGGTAGGAGTTCAAACAGTTTATATCCGGGATGTCAGGGGTCTGTAAATATTTTCACAGCCCTCTTTTTGACTCATACAAGTCCTCAATTGAAGGCAGATTGGTAATAATTGTTTTTTCTGCAGTCCTACTTACTCTCTGGAGTCTGTGTCTGTCTTGTTGGGTTGCAGAACCAAACCAGACAGTTATAGAAGTGCAGATGACACTTCTATCACTTCTATATGAGATAACTCAATAATTCCTCTGTAGAACTGTATCAGTAGCTCCTTGGGTAGTTTGAGCTTTCTGAGTTGGTGCAGAAAGAGCATTCTTTGTTGTGCTTTTTTGATTACATTTTTGATGTTAGGTGTCCATTTTAGGTCTTGTGATATGATAGAACCTAGAAATTTGAAGGTCTCTACTGTTGATACTGTGTTGTCTAGTATTGTAAGAGGTGGTAGTATGGGAGGACTTCTTCTAAAGTCTACCACCATTTCTACAATTATTAGTGTGTTCAGTTCCAGATTGTTCTGGTCACACCACGAGGCAAGTTGTACAACCTCCTGTCTATATGTGGATTCATCATTGTCTCGAATGAGACCAATCACTGTTGTATCATCTGCAAACTTCAGTATTTTAACAGATGGATCATTTGAGATGCGGTAATTGGTATATAGGGAGAAGAGAAGTGGAGAAAGCACACAGCCTTGTGTGGGGTCCTGTACTAATTGTACAGGTATCAGATGTGATTCTGCCTAGCTTCACCTGCTGCTTCCTATCTGTTAGGAAGCTTACGATCCACTTACAAGTGTGTTCAGATACTGCTAGCTGGTTTAGTTTAGTTAGAAGAATGTCTGGAATGATGGTATTGAATGCTGAACTGAAGTCTACAAAGAGGACTCTTGTGTAGGTATTTGGAGATTCAGGATGTAGTGCAGAGCCATATTAACAGCTTCATCTTTCAATCTATTTACTCGGTATGCAAACTACATGGGATCTAACAGTGGTCCATGATGGTTTTTAGGTGGGACAGCACTAGCCTTTCAAAGGTTTTCATAACTACAGATGATAGAGTTAGTGGTCTGTAGTCATTCAGTTTCCTAATGAAGGGCTTCTTTGGCACTGGGATGATAGTAGAGCATTTGAAGCAAGAAGGATCATAGCACATCTCTAGTGATTTACTAAAGATTCATGTGAAGATGGGGAATCTCCATATACTTTTAGCTATACACTTTGGGATGAACACTCTTTGAATGGTGTGAGTTTCCAGAAAAAATGTAGATTACAGAAACCATTTGCACTTCAGTTTGAGATGCAGACAACACAGACTCATCCCCAACAGTCTGCGCCTGTCTTCAATAGTGAAGGGACACAGGGCAGAAAACATCCTACAGCCAAGAAGGCTCCACACCCATTTGCCCTACTCAGGTGACCCAGAGGACACAGATGAACTTCCATGGCTTCAACGACCCTCTAAAAGAATGCAAATGACCAACTGTCTGCAAGGTATATAAATCCTTCCATTCCCCACCATCCAGTCAGAGCTGAAGAGGTTTCTTGGATATGAAGTGAAACATCTTCAAAGAAAAAACACCAAGAAAGTCCAGTTGCCGTCCTTTGGGACTTTTAATTATTGCATATAATAAATTTAATTTCATTAAAAACATGTCTATGGACTGCGTAACTGAAAAAGCTGAACCTTTGAAATATCTCCTTGAACATATCCCTCCCAGCCCAAGATTGACCTGAAGATTTTTTTGCATATGAATTGAACAATGTTCTTTCAGTTTATGTGGCATGAAATAACATGAACTGACAGTACAATTTTATTTGAAAGCTCAAATGAAAAACAGAACTGATTATATTTTCAGAATAGCAAAACATATCAATAACTGAAGTTAGTAAATGAATCTTTATGTATAACAATGTTCATAAACATAAGAGACACAAAACCAGACAACATATGGTTCTCATTGAATTTCCTCTTTCCTGCCTCCCACATTTTAACATCACAACACTCACCCACTGGGAATAACATCAGCCCCTGTTGTTTTATCATCAGGAAATGCTGAGAGTTAAAGTTATGGGGAAATCACCACCACCCATGGTTACTGGGTTTTTAAAAAAAGACTTAATAATATTTACCTCTGTTTATCCAGAGGAATTGTGTAAATGATTGACACAGCATATTTTCTAGTCCTGAATACTTCCCACTATTTCAGACTGCTTTCATTTAGACTATCATTGTTTTACTATCTTTGATTGCTGCATTTTTGGACTATTGTAATGCTGATTCAGCAGAATAGCAATTTTACACACTCAAAAATTCTTAAAGAGAAATCCCGAGTAGTAGAAGAAAATCTTAAATCCAACAGCAATGGACCAATGGTTCATTTTTTAATATGACCTGGGTCCTGATCAAATCTTATAGTCAGTAGCAAAAATGAGTGTTGACATCTGCTAAATTTTAGTTCAATAAATGGGAGAAAAAAGGAAATTTAGATGTAGAGTATGTATTTCACAGAAAGACATGCTTAGAATTCTGCAATTTGATTAAAATAAACTACAAACCTGTTCTACTCCAAGTTGGCAATTTCCACGCTGGAGAATTATTATGGTCAAATGAACCTTCCTTATCATTAGGAACAAAGATCATGGATGATGGGATGTGTAGTATATATAGCTTTATATTGGTCAAAACAAAACAAAAATACATACATGGAGAATATATAATTTATTGGTAAAGGAAGAAGGTTTTTTTTAACCTCTTTTAAAAATCTACATTTATTTATTTATTTATTTATTTATTCGACTTATATGCCGCCCCCTCTCCCAAAGGACTCAGGGCGGCTTACAAAGTAAAAACAACACAACAATAAATTAAATAAAACCAGATTAAACAAGTCAAGCCGAATTAATACTAAAATCCCAGCATTAAAACCTTAAAAACCACCCCACCCCAGGGTCACAGCCCGGATTGATTAAACAACCAGGTCTTCAAGTCGCGACGGAAAGTGCGGAGGTCAGGGGCCAGGCGGAGCTCCAGGGGAAGTTGGTTCCAGAGGTCAGGGGCTGCAACAGAATAGGCTCGTCGTCGGGGAGCCGCCAGCCGGCACTGCCCGGCCGACGGGACAAGGAGCCCCTGTCTATGAGTTCGCACAGGGCGGTTAATGTTCGATGTCGGCAGCAGTCGCTCCCTTAAATAATAAGGACCCATGTCATGAAGGACTTTGTATGTTAAGGTTAGAACCTTGAATCTCACCGGGCGCAACCGGAAGCCAATGCAAGCCGCGCAGGAGGGGCAACATGGAGAAGGGAACTCCCATCACCACCAGCGCCGCCGCATTTTGTACCAGCTGCAATTTCCGGATGGTATGCAAGGGCAGTCCTAGATAGAGAGCGTTGCAGTAGTAGTCGCAGTAACAAGCGTGAGTGACCGTGCACGGGCATCGCGGTCCAGAAATGGCGAAGCTGGCGAACCAGCGGACCTGGGCAAAAGCCCCTGGTGCGGCTCCCACCTGCTCCTCCAACCGGAGCCGTGCATCCAGGAGGACCCCCAGGTTCCTTGCCCTATCCACAGGGGCAGCACCACTCCCCTATGGTCAGCGATGGACATTCCAAACTGGACCACGATGCCGGTATGTACAGCCACTCAGTCTTGGCGGGTTGAGTCGAAGCATGTTTCCGTCCATCCAGATCCGCGCATCCAGACAGCGAGTCATCACGAGAGAGCATCACTGATCTGGTTTGGGGTGGAGATATATAGCTGTGTATCATCAGCATATTGATGATACCTCACCCCAAAACCACGAATGATCTCACCCAGCGGTGAGACCCAGCGGCATTATTGCTTTCTATGTCCTATATCAGGCGTGTCAAACTCGATGTCACTGAGGGCCGCATCAGGGTTGTGTTTGACCTTGGGGGGGAGCTGGGATGAGCATGGCCAGGGTGGGTGTGGCCAGTATGACATCACTTGTGTTGGGGGTGCCTGTGGGGGCCCGAGCACTCTGCTAGCGAAAACGGGCTCCCAAGCTCCATTTTCGCTGGAAGAGGAGCAATGGGCTGGACCTTTGGTGTTTCCAGAGCAGCCCCACAGGCCAGATCTAAGCATCCCACACTCAGACCCTGGGCCTTGAGTTTGACACCCCTATCCTATATTATGCATTGCAGTAAGCAACGTGTGGCTCTCTTGGCACATGTGTCAGGATTCCGACACTTAATCCTATTTAAATCATGAGTCTCAAGCCAAACTTCCAAAACTTCAAAAGGATTTATTGAGAGTTAAAAGGTCCAGCAATGCCTGGGTGTAGCCGACTTTGAGACACACCATTCATTGTCACCCTTGACCCTGGTTTTCCCCCACTCCCTAGGTGTATCATAATTTATATTCTCCAATGGGACACATCCATAGCCAAGAGTCATCAATCATGCTCTCCAATTAGAATTTTGCACAGCAGAAACTTTGGTCACCTAGTTACTATCTTTGAAAACATTTATGGAATGCAGTTTTGGTTTCCAAGCTGCCACATTTATCTCCCCTTCCTTTCTGTTGGTACTCTAAAAGACCATAGAAATATTTTATGAGTTGACAACATGTTTTTAAAGAATAGTTCATAAATCAGTATGGATTCTTAAATAAGAATCATAGCAGTGATAATTATTTGTTTAGGGGCTAGGAAGTAGAGAATACTATCCAATCAAGATAGTAATTTTAATGTGTTTAACAAATATTCCAAGTCTATAAGAAACAAATAAACCATATGTCAGATTAATCATAATAGTGTCCTTAAATGTTGTCATCTAGAAATATACCGTATTTTTTGGGACTATAAGATGCTCCAGACTATAAGACACACATTAGCTTTAGAGGAGGAAAACAATGGGGAAAAAATCTGCCTCTGCCTCCATGGTCTCTTTAGGACCAAATTAGAAGCTATAATTCATGTATGAATATCCCAGGGTTAAGAACAGAGTTTTGCATAAAACCGATTAAGAGTTTAGTTTCTTACCCTTAGTGACTAGGTCATTATCATCACTACTTGCATTGTTCCATTATATGTATTTGTTTTATCAGCAAGCAAAATATAACTTGTACTTAGAGACTGATGTTGAATAAGGATGCCATTTCTGAGCTATCAAAATAAAAAAATTAATGATCACAAAATAGATACAGAAACTATTGCATCTTTGATGCCATCTAATAATTGTTAAAATATTTGCAGTTCAACTATGATAGCTCTATCTTTTGTGTGCCCATGTAATCTCAAACTGACACAGATATAACCTTACTCTTTCACAGAATTGCATTGTGGTCTGCACTTTTAAATAAATCTAGTGTTCACCAGATCTGATAGGCTTAATGTAGAATTATTTAAACTGACAGAAGAATATTACACAATACTGTTTTTAAAAGAAATTCCACTGCAAATAATAAAATAACATCCAATAAGGATCATATAAGGTTGATCATATATGGTTTATTTGAATTATTTGAATTATTACTTCTTGCATAAGCCACAGTGACTAGTTTCACATAACCAGTAATCTAGAGTGTGATTTGTCATGATATGTGAATCAAGTCATTTGTAATTTGTATTTCTAATATTAAATTCCCAAATTTGTGTAAATTTCAAGTGATTTCTATTAATAACCTTTCTCTTGGTAATGATTAGAAAAGCAAGAATCCTTTCTTTAATCCCCTGAATAAAGCAAGAGAAAATAATTGATCTCCAACTTTGAGAGTTGATGGCAAAAAAATAGATTTATGAAACTATAGTCAGATTAAGGACTCTAGTACCATTGAAATCACTCAGTCTTTTCAAAAAGAGAGTGCTGACCAATTGTGCTTCTCACAGTGAAGGCAAAAACAGATGACCATACCATGTATTAATGCCACCCTCATAGAACATACAATAATAGAGTTGAAAAGGACCCAGATGATCTTCTAGTCCAACCCCCTATACCAGGGGTGTCAAACTCGATTTCATTGAGGGCTGCATCAGGGTTGCATTTGACCTTGGGGGGGGTGGGGGAGCGTGGCCAGGATGGGTGTGGCCAGCTCGATGTCACTCCTGTTGGGGTTGCCTCTGGTGGCCTGAGCGTTCTGCCAGTGAAAACGGTCTCCTGAGCTCCATTTTCAGCTGCAATGGCCTCCTGCAACCCTCTGCCAGTGAAAACAGAACTTGGGTGGGGCCTGCAGCACCTTGTGAGGCCTGTTTTTGGCTGCAACGGCTTCCTGAAACCCTTGCAAAGGAGGCCCTCCCAAGCTCCATTTTCTCTGGCAGAGGCACTATGGGCCAGTCCTTCACTGTTTCCAGCTCAGCCCCATGGGCCAGATCTAAGCATCCTGCAGGATGGATCCAGCCTGGGGTCCTTGAGTTTGACATCCCTGCCCTATACCATTTCAGACAAATAGTTGTCCAGTCTCTTTTTGAAGCCTCCAGTGAGAGAATGCCCACAACTTCTGAAGGCAAGCTAACATGATTGCTCTCATCATTAGGAAATTTCTCCTTAATTCTAAGTTGCTTCTCTCTTTCAAATGAATGAATGAATGAATGAATGAATGAATGAATGAATGAATGAATGAACGAATGAACAAACAAGCAAACAAACAATAAAGCTTTGTACCTTGAGTGACTGGAAAAACATTGAATGGAGAAAATCAGAAAGCTCAGTGAAATTAAGACATGCTTTCATTGGCTTGGAAAACAGCAACCTTATTTATAAGGAAAGAATTATAACTATTGTGTTATTACAGCATTCCTGGTAAATGAGATGCTCAAGATATAGAAAGGGAGCAGAGAGGTAAGTCTTTGTTTTTTAAAAGCTGCTTTAAAACCTCCATGCAAGTGCATCATGATGCTTTAACTTTGTATAAAAGCAGTTTAATGCTGTATATATCTTAAATACAAACAACATGCATAAAAGTATATTGATCCAGAAAGACTTGCCCACAATAAAGAAAGCAATTAGTCATTGTTTTCCTTTCCTGAAACAGAAAGGTCAGTGTGGATAGCAGCAGACGAATTGTCCATTGGAAGATGTAGTTTTCCAACTTTTCTGCAAAAATATTTCAATTGGGATAGGATTTTCTTATACTATCTTAGAGTCAAGCCAACACGACCACATGACAACATCAGCTTCAATGGCAAATGCAGGTATTCTTCCCAAAGGGAGAACTAAACAAGTTAGAGAGTGAATAGATTTGTAGCCAAGTGAGTATATTTAATTGCAAGCTCAGAAAGGAGAGCTGGTTTATTAGTTGTGGGATTGGAAAACAAGATTCCCTATAGGAACTGCATGACTTTTTCCTTGAACCAGTTCTTTAGATAAGCCATTTCTTCTTCTGAAGCTGAGTGAGCAATTTTGCTGCCAAGAGTTCCAGCTGAAGAGTCAAGGGTCATGAAACTGGAGTTCACAAAAACGCATATTTTACTCCATTCATTTGGGAACAGTGCCGAGGGTAAAAAGCAATCAAACCAATTAAATGCCTTCTATGAACCATCAACACTTGCACAACCTTATGACATGACACCTTTCTGTATCCACAACAAAAGATTAGGTTTTCATTTCATTTAAAACGTTATCTTGGACTATGTTTTTGGTTGTTGAAAACTGGGAAATTTATTTTTTTAAGTTTTTTATTTTAAGACAAACATACAAACAAAACATACAAAACATAAAAACCATCTTCCATACATACATACAGTGTGTCAGTTGGTTACAAATCCTTTGTGTTATCCTTTCATAGTCATCACTCACAATTTATAAAAAAAATTCTCATATTATCAATAAGACATTTTTATATATTTATCAATTATTATTTATATACAACTAAACTATTTATTTCATCATGTATACGAGATATATTTTTAATCTAAAATTTATGTTATACTTTCATCCAATGGTTATATATGTCTACATTGTATTTTATATCAATCTATTATATTTCTATTACAAAATTATATAATCCATTACATTACCAAATCTTTTTACCCAACCATTGATAAAACAAATCCCATATCTTGTAAAGTTGTTTATCTTCTTGTTCTCTAATTTCAAATGTCAATTTACTCATTTCAGCACAGTCCATAATTTTCCTAATCACTTCCTCCTGCATAGGTGTTTTATTGTTTTTCCAATTCTTAGCAAATACAATTCTAGCTGCCATTAAAACATTTACAATCAGGTATTTCAACTCTTTATTGTAAGTTTCTGGTATAATTCCCAATAAAAATATTTCTGGTTTCAAGTCTATATGTCGTTGTATCATTTTTTCCAACCACGTGTGGATTTTAGTCCAATATCTTTTTGCATCTGAACACGTCCACCACATATGGTAATATGATCCAGGTATCTGATGACATTTCCAACATTTATCCGATTTATTCTTAAACATTCTTGCAATTCTCGTCGGGGGTAAGTGCCACCTGTAAAACATCTTATACAAATTTTCTTTATAAGCAGTGGACATTGTCATTTTATAATTCTGAGACCATCATTTTTCCCATTTCTCTAAATCAATCCCATATCCAAAAATTTTCCCCCATGCAATCATTGTTTCTTTAACTTGTTCCTCTTCCATTTTGAATTATAAAAGATATCCATAAAGTTTTTTAATCACCTTTTCATCAGTACCCATCAATATTTTATCTAACCCAGTCAACTTGTTATAAATACCTTCTATTTTAATGTCTTTATCAAATCTAGATTGTACTTGCAAATATGAAAACCAATTCATTTTTATACCTTGTTCTTCCAACGCTTGCATAGATTTAAGTTCACCCTTTTCATTCAATATCTCACCATATCTAATTGTTTGTTCCTTTTTATATATTACTGGATATGAAAAAGCTTCAATAGTAGATATCCATGATGGAATTTTCAAATAGTGTTGTTTTTTTATCTTCTCCCAGTTTAAAAACAAAGCTTCTCAGATATAATGTCTTCTAAAATACCCTTGTGTTTTAGTTCCCTTATACCAAAGGAATGCATGCCACCCCAATAGCAAATCATGTCCTTCTAAGGTCAATAATCTAGTATTCCTTAGTGTTATCCAATCTTTTACCCACATCAAATTTGTTGCCTGGTAGTATAATTCCCAATTGGGCAATGCAAACCCTCCTCTTATTCTTGCATCCTGCAACAACTTAAGTTTTATTCTTGCTTTTTTGCCTTGCCATATATATTTCAACATCATTTTATTTAAGTCTTCAAAAAACTCTTTCCCTAGTCTGATTGGAATTGTCTGGAATAAATATAAAATTCTGGGCAATACATTCATCTTAATGGTTGATATTCTCCCAATCAATGATAGTTGTAAATTTTTCCATTTTTCCAAGTCTGTCACTATCTGCTGTTTGAATTTAATATAATTATCCTCCTTCAGTGTACTACATCTTGCTGTAATATATATCCCTAAATACTTAACCATGCTTGCGACCTGTATTTCTAAAGCTTCTTCCAACTCTTTCTTCTGTCTCACTAGCAGATTCTTTGTTAATATCTTTGTTTTATCTTTATTAATTTTCAAACCTGCTACTTTTCCATACTCTTCTATTCTTTCTATTAATTTAAGTGCTGATTCCAATGGCTCCTCTAGTATAAATACCAGGTCATCTGCAGAAGCTTGTAACTTATACTCTTCTTTTTTAATTTTCATTCCTTTTATTTGTTTATCTTCTCTAATACACCTATTTAACACTTCTAGTGTAAACACAAACAGCAGAGGCAACAGTGGGCAACCTTGCCTAGTCCCTTTTCTTATATCTATAGATTCTGTCAATTCTCCATTTATCAAAACCCTTGCAGTTTGTTCACAATATGTAGTCTCAATGGCACGTATAAATTTTTTACCAAAGCCCATTTTTGCCAATTGTAGTAACTCACATTATCAAAGGCTTTTTGAACATCCAAAAACATCAGAGCCATCTGCTTTTCAGGATGTGCCTCATAGTACTCCAAGGTGTCCAAAATTATTCTCATATTATGTTTGATTTGTCTTTTTGGCAGAAATCCATTTTGATCAACATGTATAAAGTTATTTAAATATCTTTTCAATCTTTCTGCCAAAATTGAGGCAAAAATTTTATAGTCTGAGTTTAATAGGGAAATAGGTCTATAATTTTTAACTTGCTGTAAGTCTGTATCTTCCTTCGGTATAAGTGTAATATAAGCTTCTGATCAAGTCTTGGTTATTCTCTTCTCTTGCATAATTTCATTGTTACTTCATATAGTAACAACCTATAAAGCCCTAAATGGCTTGGGTCCAGGGTACTTGCGGGACCGCCTCCTGCCAGCATCACACTCCGATCCCCCCTGTGCTCCCACAGGAGGGGCCTCCTGGGAACACCGTCGGTTAGGCACTGTCGGCTGGCGGTCCCCAGGGCCAGGGCCTTTTCTGTGGGAGCGCCTGCCCTATGGAATCAGCTCCCCGTGGATCTTCGTTTGGCCCCTGATCTCCGCTCCTTTCGTCGAGACCTGAAGACTTGGCTGTTTCAGCAGGCTGGCCTGGATTGACCCGGGGGTGGGTTGTTTTAATTGTATTCTTACTATTCTAATTTTAATTGTTTTTAATGTTTTTTACTAATTTATAGACTTGTATTTTTTTTAATATTTTTAATTGTAAATGTATTCCTTTTTATATGTTCACCACCCCGAGTCGTTAGGGAGAAGGGCGGCATACAAGTCTAAATAAATAATAATAATAATTCATAACTTCTAATAGTTGGAGGTTCAACACCTCCTGAAAAGTCTTATAAAATTCCCCTGGCAAACCATCCGGGCCTGGTACTTTCCCTATATTTTGTTTCTTTAAGGCTTCTGTTAACTCCATCATTGTTATATTCCCTTCTAACAATATTTCAATATTTTTAGATATCTGTGGTAGCTTTGCCTTTTATAAATATTGTGTAATTTTTTCTTCTTGAATACTTTCTTGATAATACAATTTTCCATAGTAGTCTTGTATAATTCTTTTCTTCACTTCACTTCCATTCTAAGTTTATAGGCTAACCATCTTCCTGGTTTATTTGCATCTTCAAAGTAATTCTGTTTAGCATTTTTAATCTTTTGGGCTAACTCTTCTTTTTCCATTAATCCCATTTTATGTTTAGTTATATCCATTTTAATTTTAATGTCTTTTTTTGTGGAAATTTTTGTAATTCTTTTTCTAACTTTTTATAATCATCTTTTAAAAATGATTTTATAATCATCTTTTATTTAACATCTACATGAAGCCAGCTGGGTGAGATCATCCGTGGTTTTGGGGTGAAATTCCATCAGTACGCTGATGATACTCAGCTGTACATTTCCACCCCAGGCCAGATCAGTGATGCCCTCTCCCTGATGACCCGATGTTTGGATGTGGTACGGAACTGGATGAGCGGGAACATGCTTCGACTCAACCCGCCAAGACTGAGTGGCTGTGCATACCGGCCTGGCCCAGTCAAGATTGTCCATCTTTGGCCATAGGGGAGAGGTGTTGCCCCTGTGGATAGGGCGGAATCTGGGGGTCCTCCTGGATGCGGCTCCGGTTGGAGGAGCAGGTGGGGGCCGTTGCCAGGGGGCCTTTGCCCAGCTCTGCCTTGTTCAACAACTTTGCCCTTTTCTGGACCGCCCTGCGCACGGTCACTCATGCCCTTGTTACCTCTAGGCTCGACTACTGCAACGCTCTCTATTTGGGACTGCCCTTGCATACCATCCGGAGATTGCAGCTGGTGCAGAATGCGGTGGCACGGGTGGTGATGGGAGTTACCGGTTCTCCCATGTGACCCCCTCCTCGTGGCCTGCATTGGTTACCGGTTGCACTCCGGGTGAGATTCAAGGTTTTAGTGCTAACATACAAAGTCCTTCACGACATGGGTCCTCAATATTTAAGGGAGCATCTTCTTCCAATGTCGAATACCGATCACCCTGTGCGAGCTCATAGGCAAGGACTCCTCGGGGTCCCGTCGGCGGGCCAATGCCGTCTGGCGGTTCCCTGATGACGAGCCTTTTCTGTCATGCCCCTGACCTTTGGAATCAACTGCCTTTGGAGCTCCGCCTGGCCCCTGACCTCCGCACCTTTCGCCGTGAGTTGAAGACCTGGTTATTTGACCAACCCGGGCTGTGACCCTTTGGGGAGGGTTGCTTTTAATCATTTTATAAATGTTTGGACTTATAATTTAATTTAATTGTTTTTTAATGTATTTATTGTCTCTTGTTTTTAGTTGTAAGCCGCCCTGAGTCTTCAGAGATGGGGCGGCATATAAGTTCAAATAATAAATAAATAAATAAATAGTTTAAAAGTCTTTTTTGTTTAATATTTCTTTTCCTTGTATAGTCAATTATCAAGCCTCTTGTATAGGCCTTCATCGTGTCCCAGAGATTCTGTAACGATGTATCCTTTTTTAAAATTTTCTTTAAAAAAGAATACCAATTCTCTCTCAATTTTCTGTTTAAAATCTTCTTCCTTTAATATCATGTTGTTTAAAGTCCATCTGGAGCTCATCTTTTGTCCTTTCCAAATAACAGTCATTGGATTATGGTCCGCCCAAGTACTTGCTTCTATTTCAATTTTTTTGTATATTAGAAAATAAGTCAGCTGATGTCCATATCATATCTATTCTTGACCATGTTTCATGTCTGTTTGAATAAAATGTATATTGCTTATTTCCTGTATTTCTCTCTCTCTATGCATCTTTTAAATTTATTTCTTCTATCATTTGAAAGAAAGATTTTGGTAGTTTCTTTCTGGCTTTCTTTGTAGCTTTTTGTGTTTTATAATCCAGCTGTTCATTAATTATTCCATTAAAATCTCCCATCATACATAAATTAACATAATCCAATTCAATTATTTTTTTTATAAAGTTTGTTGTAAAATTCCTCTTGATTTATCATTTGGAACATATATTGCTATTAAAAGTATTTTAATATTATTGTCCGTTATTTCCACCATTAAGATTCTTGGACTATATTTTTGGTTGTTGAAAACTGGGAAATTTATCAAGACATTGGTGTGATCATTTTATCTGGGAAATTTATCAAGACATTTGTGTGATCATTTTATCAGCCACTGGGTGAGATCATCCGGGGTTTCGGGGTGAGGTATCACCAATATGCGGATGATACCCAGTTTTTCATCTACATCCCGACCCATATCAGCCGAATAGTGGGATCTGTGATCCACAGGATGGTTGGAATGGGCAGGAGCCAACAAGGCGGGGGGCCATATCATGTTAGGGGAGTGCGCCCCCACTACATCCAAGCTGTGGCACGCTCCGACCCCTCAGCCTCTTCTCAATGCCTGGGGGTTTCGGGATCCAGGACCCCTGGGCTCTGGCTGGTGTACCTTAATGCCAGGTCCATGGTTAATAAGGCATCCCTCCTCTGTGAATTGATTGAGGAGGAGGCCACGAACCTGGCCTGCATAACTGAGACCTGGTTGGGGCCGGAGGTGGAGTCCCTCTGGT
Source organism: Naja naja (assembly GCA_009733165.1). Taxonomy (NCBI): domain Eukaryota; kingdom Metazoa; phylum Chordata; class Lepidosauria; order Squamata; family Elapidae; genus Naja; species Naja naja. Next base: position 114,863,162 of record CM019149.1, on the reverse strand, counting down.
TGATATATGCTCCCCAGGTTTTCGGGTGTTACACTGGTCACGACCCCAGGGAAGGAGTTGAGGGGTGGCTGTTGTTATTCGGGAGACCCTGTTTCCAAGGGAGGTTGCTGCTCCGGAAATAGGCAGGTGTGAGTCCCTCCTCCTGAGGTGTGGGCCTGCAGGTCGGATGGGCATGCTGCTTACATACCTGTCCCCCAGCTGTGTATCAGCCGCCCTGCCTGGTCTGCTTGATGCCATCGTGGGAGTGGAGATGGAGTTCCCAGAGCTTATGATTCTGGGTGACTTCAACCTGCCTTTCCTGGGTGCGGCGTCGGGTTTGGCCCAGGAGTTCATGGCCTCCATGGAGGCCATGGGTCTGACCCAGATAATAGATGGCCCAACTCACGAGGGGGGCAACATGCTCGACCTGGTTTTTGTTTCGGAGCAGTGGCGTAGTGGTCTGGGGATGGTGATATAACTATTCATCCCGTTCCATGGAGAGACCATTATCTCCTACGGCTGGTCTTCCGTCAAGCTGCCCCACACCGTTTGGATGAGGAGCCACTCAGGTGGTTCCGCCCCAGGTGCCTGATGAACCCTGAGAGGTTCCAGGCAGAACTGGGGTCTTTTCCTACATCCCTTACCCACAGCCCTGCCAAGGTCCTCGCGGCTGCCTGGCAACAGTCAGCCATGGGGGCTCTCAACAGGATTGTCCCCATGCATCCCCTTTCTTGGTGCAGATCCCGGTTAGCTCCGTGGTACACCAAGGAGCTCCGGGAGATGAAGCGTCATAGAAGGGGACTAGAGAGCAGGTGGAGGGTGACCCGCTCCGGATCTGACCGAGCCCAGTTAAGAGCCCATATTAGGACTTACCTGGTAGCTATGAGGGTGGCGAGGAGGTCTTATTTCTCCGCCCTCATAACATCTGCAGATAACCACCCAGCCGCCCTGTTCGGGGTCGCTCGCTCCCTCTTGCAGTTGGGGGAGATGGTGGACCCTCTGCAGGGCAAAGCTGCGGAATTTGGTCAGTATCTGCAGGATAAAATCGCTCGGATCAGGGAAGGGTTGCACTCGGACTTGCAGTGGTCAGAGGATGGGGGTGCGAGTGGTCTGGCTGATGTGATCTGGACTGAGTTCGATCCTGTTTCTGAGGATGAAGTGGACAGGATCATGCGGCGGCTGAGTTCCACCACATGTTTGTTGGACCCGTGCCCTTCCTGGCTGGTCTATGCCTCCAGGGAGGTCATGTGCGGCTGGCTCCGGGCAGTGGTCAATGCTTCGTTAAGGAAGGGGTTGTTCCCTGCTACCTTGAAAGAGGCAGTGGTGCAGCCCCTCCTGAAGAAGCCTGCCCTGGACCCAGCCGTGTTGAACAACTTTCGTCCAGTCTCCAACCTTTGCTTCTTAGCGAAGGTTGTTGAGAGTGTGGTGGCGCAGCAATTCCCACTTTTCCTGGAAGAAGAGGACTACCTAGATCAATCGGGCTTCTGGCCCGGGTACAGCACGGAGACAGCATTGGTCACACTGATTGATGATCTCTCTAGGGCTTGGGACAGGGGTTTTTCCTCTGTCCTGGTCCTGTTAGATCTCTCAGCGGCTTTTGATACCATCGACCATGGTATCCTGTTGCGGTGTCTCAGGGGGTTGGGAGTGGGAGGCACTGTTTTACAGTGGTTCTCCTCCTACCTCTCTGGACGCCGCAATCAGTGTTGGCAGGGGGCAGAGGTTGGCTCCAAGGTATCTCACTTGTGGGGTGCCCCAGGGGTCGGTCCTCTCACCCCTCTTGTTCAACATTTATATGAAGCCACTGGGTGAGATCATCCGTGGCTTCGGGGTGATGTATCATCAGTATGCTGATGATACACAGTTATACATTTCCACCCCAGGCCACATCAGTGGTGCTCTCTCCGTGATGTCCCGTTGCCTGGAAGCGGTGCGGATCTGGATGGACAGGAACATGCTTCGACTCAATCCAGCCAAGACAGAGTGGTTGTGCATACCGACATCTCGGTCCAGTTTTGAGGTTCCATCTTTGGTCACAGGGGAGGAGGTGTTGCCCCCCATGGACAGGGCACGGAATCTGGGGGTCCTCCTGGATCCATAGCTCAAATTGGAGGAGCAGGTGGGGGCCGTGGCCAGGGGGGCCTTTGCCCAGATCCGGCTGGTTCACCAGTTGCGCCCATATCTGGATCGAGATGCCCTGTGCACGATCACTCAGGCACTCATCATTTCCCGACTCGACTACTGTAACGCTGTCTACCTAGGACTGCCCTTGCATACCACTCGGAGGCTTCAGCTGGTGCAGAATGTGGCCATGCGGGTAGTGATGGAAGCTTCCTGATACTCCCATATTACACTCTTCTTGCACGACCTGCATTGGCTACCGGTCATCCTCTGGGTGAGATTCAAGGTTTTGGTGTTAACATTCAAAGTCCTACATGGAATGGGTCTGGGGTATTTATGAGAACGACTCCTGCCAGCATCGAATACCAACCGCCCTGTGCAGCGCCGGCAGACGGGGGCTCCTCGGGGTGCCGTCTGCGACTCAATGTTGCTTGGCAGCGACCCGGGGGAGGGCCTATTCTGTGGTGGCTCCCACTCTATGGAATCATCTTCTGCCGGAGCTCCAGCTGGCCCCTGATCTCCACACCTTCCGCCATGATTTAAAGACCTGGTTATTTGTGCAGTCCGGGCTGTGCTGACCTCCTGGGGGGGGGTTCAACTGTTTTAACTTTGGGGTTTTAAATTTTATTTGACTTGTATCTTGTTTAATTCACTTTTTAGGTAACTTATTTATTGTTGTGTTTTAGCTGTGAGCTGCCCCGAGTCCTTTCGGAGAGGGGGCGGCATACAAGTCAAATAAATAAATAAATAAATAATAAATGCCTTCTCTGTGATGTCCCGTTGTCTGGATGCAGTATGGATCTGGATGGGGAGGAACAGGCTTCGACTCAACCCAGCCAAGACTGAGTGGCTGTACGTACCAGGGTCTCGGATTATTCAGGATATACCACCTTTGGTCATGGGGGGAGAGGTGTTGCCCCCCATGGACAGGGCTGCACAGTCTGGGCGTCCTCCTGGATACACAGCTCAGTTTGGAGCAGCAGGTGGGAGCCATGGCCAGTGGGGCATTTGCCCAGGTGCATCTGGTTCGCCAGCTGCGTCCTTACCTGAGCTGAGATGCCCTACGGACAGTCACTCATGCACTCATCACTTCCCGAATCGACTACTGCAATGCTCTCTACATGGGACTGCCCTTGTGGACCACCTGGAGGTTGCAGCTGGTGCAGAATGCAGCCGCGTGGGCTGTGATGGGAGTGTCCTGATACTCCCATGTTACACCCCTCCTGCGCAACCTGCATTGGTTGCCGGTTGCCTTCCGGGTGAGATTCAAGGTATTAGTGACAACATATAAAGTCCTACATGGCTTGGGTCTGGGGTACTTGCGGGAACGCCTCCTGCTGGCATCACATTCCGATCGTTCTGTATGCTCCCACAGGCAGGGCCTCCTTGGGGTACCGTCAGCCAGACATTGTCGGCTGGCGGTGCCCAGGGGTAGGGCCTTCTCTGTGGGAGCACCCACCCCATGGAACCCACTCCCCTTGGGTCTTCATTTGGCCCCTGATCTCCACTCCTTCTGCCGGGACCTGAAGACCTGGCTATTTCAGCAGGCCGGCCTGGACTGAACCAAGGGGGTGTTCTTTTTTAAAGTAATTTTAATTAGTTTTAGTGTATTACTGGGCTTGTACTGTTTAATTATTTTTAAAGTAAATTATTGTATTTGTGTTTTATATTGTGAGACAGCCTGAGTCCTTAGGGAGAGCGGGCAGCATACAAGTCTAACAAAATATTATTATTATTATCTGTCAGATTTCCTAGATTTTAGAAGTTTCCTTTGAAAATCAGCAATCAATGTAGCCTTCTCCTTGACAAGGCAAATTCTTGTTTAAAAGATACTTTTCAGTGTCTTACTTTATTAACAATTTTGACTTAGTCATGAATAAACAAATTGCTCAATGTCTATGACATAAAACATAAATTATAAACTATAATAGATAGCTTCCTACAATGTGTTAAGCAACAAACCAGCCATATTATGCCTGAAAGCTTTTTAAATAAATAAATAAATAAATAAATAAATAAATAAATAAATAAATAAATAAATAAAATCCCATTCTTCGCTTGTCTCTGTTATTACTGGTTATTACTAACAGGTTCATTTAAAAAAGATTTTTTATTGATCAATTCTAGTGTCTACTCTAAATACCAATCCAGAATGCAATTACTACTTGACAATTCACTGGTCCTTATTTTTAGTAGATATTAAGCAGCCTCCATTAAATAGACTATGGAAGAGATTTATTTTTTTTAATGCCCAGAAGAAATTCAAAAGTTATCTCCTGTCATATCTCTCTTACAGATGAATACTTAATGATAGTTAAATATATGTATTCTACAGATAGGGTAAAATAATACAGAAATATTTGTTTTTTGTTTTTTTTACTTTATTCATCCTATATGCTCAGGCAGATTTAGCATACTCCAGATGCTTTCCAATAAGCATCATCATCTGATGAGGCCTAGAAAGTATCACTTCACAGTTTTAGCACTTCTGTCATAATATCACATAAGATTCTTGTGGCTTGCACTTCTCCTAGGCCTTAGATGCGGGGTGATTCCTATGCATTTTATTACTTTGTATGATATATTTTCCTCTGGATGTATAGGTTTTAAATGGTAATTTAGGATTGGTATTATTATTATTATTATTATTATTATTATTATTATTATTATTAAAATGAAATAAACATTGGGTGATGGCAGTGTGTGGCAGCAGCCAAAAATGCTAATACAATCCTTGGTTGTATAAACAGAGGCACAGAATCAAAATCACATGTATTAGTATTACTTTATAAAACCCTAGTAAGCTCACACCTGGAAGTCTGCATCCACTTTTGGTCACCAATTACAAAAAAGATAGGACTTTAGAAAAACTAAGATGATTAAATGCCTGGAGACTAAAACATATGAAGAAGGGTTGCAGGAACTGGATATGGCTAGTCTGGAGAAAGGAAGGACTAGGAGAGACATGATAGAGAGGAGCAGGTCAATTTATCTTTCAAAGCACCAGAGGGCAGGACAAGAAGCAATAGATGAAAACTAATCACTTCCAAAAAATGAGAACAATTAATAGTGGAATAGGAGGCGGTGGTGAGACCCCTCCTGAAGAAGCCTGCCCTGGACCCGACCGTGTTAGACAACTTCCGTCCGGTCTCCAACCTTCGCGAAGGTTGTTGAGAGTGTGGTGGCTCAGCAGGTTCCGCTTTCCTGGATGAAGCGGACTACCTGGATCCGACCCAAGCACGACGGCATTTCCGGATGATCTCGGACAGTCCTAGTCCGGCAGCTTCGATACCATCGACCATGGTATCTCGCCTCGGGACACTGTGGTTCTCCTCCTACCTCTCGGGCGTCGCAATCGGTGTTGGTGAGGGGTTGGGTCGACCCCAAGGGCTCTCTTGTGGGGTCCACAGGGTCGGTCCTTTCCCCTCTCTTATTTAACATCTACATTAAACTGCTGGGTGAGATCATCCGTGGTTTTGGGGTGAGATTCCATCAGTATGCTGACGACACTCAGCTGTACATTTCCACCCCAAACCAGATCAGCGATGCCCTCTCCTGATGTCCCGTGTTTGGATGCGGCACGGATCCGGATGAGTAGGAACATGCTTCGACTCAACCCGGACAAGACTGAGTGGCTGTGCGTACCAGCGTCTCAGCCCAGTCAAGATTGTCCAACTTTGGCCATAGGGGGAGAGGTGTTGCCCCCTGTGGATAGGACGTGGAATCTGGGGGTCCTCCTGGATGCACGGCTCCGGTTGGAGTAGCAGGTGGGGGCCGTTGCCAGGGGGACCTTTGCCCAGCTCCGTCTTGTTCGACAACTTCGCCCTTTTCTGGACCGGGACACCCTGCGCACAGTTACTCATGCCCTTGTCACCTCTAGACTCGACTACTGCAACGCTCTCTATTTAGGACTGCCCTTGCATACCATCCGGAGATTGCAGCTGGTGCAGAATGCGGCTGCGCAGGTGGTGATGGGAGTTACCCGGTTCTCCCATGTTACCCCCCTCCTGCACGGCCTGCATTGGCTACCGGTTGCGCTCCAGGTGAGATTCAAGGTTTTAGTTTTGACATTCAAAGTCCTACATGACATGGGTCCTCAATATTTGAGGGAGTGTCTTCTTCTGACATCTAGTACCGGCCGCCCTGTGCGAGCTCATAGGCAAGGACTCCTCGGGGTCCTGTCGGCGGGTCAATGCCGGCTGGTGACTCCCCGACAATGAGCCTTTTCTGTCGCGGCCCCTGACCTCTGGAATCAACTGCCTTTGGAGCTCCGCCTGGCCCCTGATCTCCGCACCTTCCGCTGTGAATTAAAGACCTGGTTATTCGACCAACCCGGGCTGTGACCCCTCCCTGGGGGAGGGACGGTTTTAATGTTTATTATCGTTATGTTTTAATATTTGGGCTTGTTGTTGGTTTAATGATTTTTTAAATATTTATTGTTCTGTGTTTTTAGTTGTGAGCCGCCCCGAGTCTTCGGAGATGGGGTGGCATACAAGTTCAAATATAAATAAATAAATAAATAAATAAATAAATAAATAAATAAATAAATATCTTGCCTTCAGAAGTTGTGGGTGCCTCATCACTGGACATTTTAAAGAAGAGATTGGACAGCCACTTGTCTGAAATGGTATATAGGGTCTCCTGCTTGAGCAGGGGTTGAGCAAGGTCCCTTCCAGCTCTATTCTGATTGATTAATTTGAATGAAATGAAGTTAAATGATCTGTGGCTTTTTTCAAGCTTATATTTTTCTCAGGTTTTGGTATCTGTTTATAACTACAACAGGCTGCTTTATTTAGGTAGGGTTTTTTTAAGGCAGAACTTTGAGTGGGATAGAGTCCATAATTGCTCTGGATGGATACCATATTGAGATAAGTAATAAATAGCTGCAGAGATACATAGCAAACTCTAAGTTCCTTCTGCCATCAAGTTCCCATTTAAATTGGGCCACCCAAATATAGTACTCTTAGCCTTCTACATACCTAGGTAAAATAGAGTTGAGGTGAATGTAATGTAAGAGGCCCCTCAAATGTGGCCTTAATGTCCCACAGGTTGTATGATCTTCTCTACTGAAAAAGAAGAGTATAACTGCAATATTTCTGGATTGTCTTTCCATTTGCAAACACTGAAAAAACCCAATTACCTGTGCTATAATAGATAATTGATAATAGGCTCAAGAAAATCAGAACTCCATATCAAGGCTTAATTTTCTTGTGGAATCCACTATTCATGGCAATCAGGCAGCCTGACTTCTGAAGGAAAGAAAAAGCATTTAGGTTATATTCCTGGGCCTCTTAGTAAGGATTAGAGCTGCATAGGACAGCATTACCAAGTTAGCAATGTGTTTTGTTTCTATGGTGCAGCAGTCATGAATCGGGTATTTCATGAATCCGACTGCAGACATGGGTTTATGAACTCTAGCCAACATTCTATTTTGATAAGTGCTTTTTTAAAAATAAAATTTATCCCTACAATTTAAGTACATGTGCTGGAGTGACAGGCAGTACTATCAACAAGGTCTGTCTGACTTGTGTTTTTGGTTCCCATAAAAAATAGAATGTAGCTGAGATATGCTGTATAAGAAAAGGAGTGGTTTCGCTGGTAATAAATTTGTAGCAAAACTAGAGGGATCCAATGATCTCTGTACTCCCTCTGCTGGTTTCTTTAGTTCACATATTCACATATTTCTGTATTATTTCTGTCCTTCCCACATTTCTTCTGTGATGAAACTCATGGCGGCTGAGAGTCCACAAGGAAAATTTCACCTAGCCAATGAATGGAACAAATCTTGTTTAACTTAGTGATGGACTTTACCATTTATTGTCAGAGACTACCACTTGCTTACTTGTCCCCAGAAGTTGTGGGTGCTCCAACACTGCAGGATTTAAGAAGAGATTGGACAATCATTGGTCTGAAATGGTATAGGGTTGCCTGCTTGAGCAGGCTGTTGGATTAGAAGACCTCCAAGGTCCCTTCAAATTCTGTTATTCTGTTAATAGTCTGTTAATATTCTGTTTTTCTGTTAGATATGGTAGATGGCCAGAGATGCCCAGCAAACAACCTCGTTTGTGGATTTCCATTCCTTTATTCCAGTTACATATTTTTTAAGAGATTTCTTCCATTAATGGAATTGTAACAGCTTCTGATATATAGCATCTTTATTTAGAACAATCATTTTATCATTGGTGAGGGTGGGTGGTAATGATGAAACAAACATTGTCCCATTGCAATGTAACCTGTGTCCATTTTGTATTGCAGGTGTACAGTACATTAGGGGTAACCTTGCATCATGCTGTTGTGACACTCACTCATTTGTGCAAAATTGTTGGATTCTACGGATGTCTCTTTTCCTACACCCCATGTTGTTCCCATAGGGACACTTAGAAAATAAATATAGTGTGTAGCTGCATCCCTTGTTTAGAAGAAAGCCTACCTGACCAGGATTAAAAACAAAAGTAAGGAGAAAACACTAGAAAATCAAGGTGGTGGAATAGATTAATCAGTCTGCTATTAGTGCCTTACAACTGGCTATGGTTATCTCAATTAATATTGTGAATCTCTGAGTCTAAATACCTAAATACCATTGCTAATGGATAAAATAGCACATATTCAAAACTGCAGTACAAAATATATATCTATTTTACCCTATATCTATTTTATTCTTTTTTCCAAATTTGTAGGGAAATTTTATCCATACATAACTGGGAGAAAAATATTTCAAATCCAAGTCTATCGGTACTGTTTCCACAACAGGATCCTTTCAAAATAAATGACACAATGCCCCAGTCTGATACTATTAGATGTGCCCATAAATATATATGTATAACAGGGTTAATACAGATATGTTTGATTTAATCCAAATATCTAAATGATGACATGGATTATTTTAAGTTTCAGTTTCAGCATTCAAATAACACATTGTAAATACCATTCATGGGAAATGTTAGGTCCATACATTTTTCTGGTCTATAATAGTTCAAACATACTTCAGCATCTTGAGTCCCTGCCTACAAAAGAATGCACTCAAGCTTATTTGCTTTTTTTCTCCTACATTTAATTTCTCTTATCAGTAAACTAAACCTTTTCTTTGCGACTTTCTTGTTTGTCTCTATTGTCTTTATGGTGTTTTCTTTTTTGAGCCAGCTTTGACTTGGTGATTGCCTGAACAAGTCCCTACAGTTTTTCTTGGCAGGGTTTTTCAGAAGTGGTTTGCCATTGCTTCCCTCCTAGATCTGAAAGACAGTGACTGGCACAAGGTGACCCAGCTTACTTAATGCTAATTTATGCCTATATTGACCACTCCAATACATATAATCCTCAATTTACAACAGTTCACTTAGTGACTGTTTGAAGTTACAATGGCATTGAAAAAAGTGACTTATGGCCATTTTTTATACTTATGACTGTTGCAGCATCCCCATGGTCATGTGATTTCTATTAGGATGCTTGAGAACTGACTCACATTTGTGACCATTGCAGTGTATCAGGGTGATCACCTTTTGCAAACTTCTGATAAGCAAAGTCAATGGGGAAACCAAATTCACTTAACTAATTGTTACTGTGTTACTAATTTAACAATTGCAGTGATTCGCTTAACAAATGTGGCAAGGAAAGTTGTAAAATGGGACAAAACTCACTTAACACGTTTCTCACTTAGCAACATAAAGCCACAAATTCCTCTTTATTTTTAAATACGTTCACATCTCTAAACAAGATTACATAATTCCAGGTCCATGACATCTGTGCCATAAATATATGGGTTTTTTTTCTATATTAAACAGTTACTGTTAGATTCCCTCAGAATCTCTTTAGTAATACAAAGGGGAGGATGCACTATGCTGCCTTTGGCTCTTCAGGCAAGAGGAAAAAAAATATCTGTACACAATGGACATTCAGATATTTCTTCCGCTCCCATCTCTCCCTATGCAAAGCATATATTTCTTCTTTCAGCACTCCTGCTCATAGTAACCTTGTGAATATCTTTATCCTGGTAATTTTTATGCTTCCCTGCAGTGTTATTTTGCCCACTGGGCATGGGCAGGAAGCGGAAAACACTTGACTGTGCAGATCACATTTGGAGGCTGTCACTTTGCTCATTTCTAATTGTGGCAATAATAAAAGCATCTCTCCCACTAGACTTGTTTGAGCAGGACCTGTCAAAGGTTGGCAACCTGTCCTCATCAAATAGGTCTACATGCCAAATAAATGACTTCAACCCACTTGTATCTGGGACCCAGGAAGTAGCATTTGCACAGCTGCTGTCCTCCATTCTTCCCAATCCCAGGGTTCAGAATAGCATGTCTCCCAGCAGCAGCTATACAGGTAAACATGACCTCATCCAGTTGTTGAACCAGCACAGAGAAATTGTCAATGCCTTCAACTTCAAGGGCATTCTGTTAATATTTGAGCTAATTCAATTTCTGTGAAATCTTGGAAAATTCTTGTATATTGGTTATAGGATGGAGATCAAGAGGTACTTCCCTGAGTCTCTCCCAAAGAATTCTCTCCAAAACTGATTCATTCCTTTAAGGACAAAGCAGGGGCAGTTTTTTTTCACACTAGATGATTTTATCAAGAGGCTTCTTCACAAAGACATTTATTCCTGCTTTTTGTCTTTTTCTTCCTGTTTTATTTTCGCAAAGCCTTCTGGGAAGAAATGGGCTATATCTTACATGTTTGGGAAGGAAATGTTTGGTAGGTGCTTCGCTGGAGGTTATTAAACTAGTAAACAAATTCTGATACTTTTCCATATCCATCATTCCCTCATAGGCTGAAATCTATTTGAGCAAATATATTTGCTTTCTATCCCATTTTGGGTTGGTTTCTTTCAGACATATCTATTCACACAAATATATTGCATGAAACTGCTCATTATTTCAATCCCATAACATTGTGACACATTGTTTATTGTTTAATATGGTCATTCATAGTTAGCATATTCCGACAAAGGATAATAAAATAATTCTTTCTAAACTAATGGGCTTACTTGGAGATGATAAAGCTATGATGTAACACCAAAGTTATTTGAAAGATTGACATCTAGAATATGCTCCCTACAAAGATTTCCAGTTTTCTCTTATTATTATTAAACAGTTACTTCATTTATATCTGGACTGCTTTAGCACAATTCTTTTTCAGGATTGAGAAGCCTTTCTGAAGGAATGTTGACTGCCTAGAAGCTATGTACATATTTTAAGTTGAAAGATTTTTCTTTGAAAGTTCCATAAACCAGTTCTATTTAGGCTGGTGAACAAAGATTAGATAAGTACTTAACGTAAAAGGCATTGGATAACATATTTGGAATCAACTTGTAGTTTTTTTTCATCTAAACTAAAAAGATTAGCAAATTTTTAATCTTATATCAAGATATTAAGGGGCCAGACAGTCATTAAGCCCAAACCTTTGCATAGCATAAGAAACCAAACTGAACCATCTCTTTCCACCCTTTACTTGAACATGTCTAGTAAATGGGAACACACTACCCTATCAATAATCAATCATGACTATGCTTCAAACGAGGGGTGCCATTTTGAAGCTCTGAATGAAGCACTCTCTAAGATCTGCTTCATGAGGCAATGTGATTGTCTTAATTTTAAGAGCAAAGCAATCAAGTTGCTTCAACTTGCTCTGCTTCACAACTTCTCCGGTACCAAAGATTTAGCAAGTACTGTCAGAAGAATCAATATTCAGTCTCCACAAAAGTTTAGGTGGCCAATGAAGGCAATATTGCTAGCCAAAGCTTTTTTAAAAAAATACATTTTATGCCACCCTTCTCCAAAGACTCAGGGCGGCTTACAATTTTGGGGATACAACCCAATGCGCTCAGCAATAGCCTTCATTCCATTGTATATGCCTGCTTATTGCTAAGTGGCATTTTTACAAAGTCAGCTTATTGCCCCCAACAATCTTGGATCCTCAATTTACCTACCCCAAGAGGATGGAAGGCTGAGTCAACCTTGAGCCTGGTGGGATTCGAGCCTGCAGTAATTGCAGGCAGCTGGAACTTAAGTGCTAGGCATTTAACAGCCTGCACCACCAAGGCTCTTTTTGATGAGTGTGGCAGAAAAAAAAAAGCAGTGAGCTACTAGTGTTGAGCAGAAGAGGGGAACACTTCTTCCACTGCACTCTCTAAAGATTTTCTGTTTTTTGAAAAATTTCACTTTAATAAAGTTACAATGAGTACAAGACCCATGTCGATTTTCTCATATCCCATTCAATACTCCAATTTCATGAAGAATCATTAATGAATACCATCTTAATACAGATTTTAAGTTAGCTATTTACCAATTTAATTGTCAGGGCATCCAGCCCACACTTCCGTAGCTTGCTAAGGAAAATGCCATTGAGTATTTTCTCAAATAGAATATAGAATAGGGTTAGAAGGTCTTTAGAGGTCTTCTAGAAACATTCAACCTGCCGCTCAAGCAGAAGGCCCTATACAGTTGCAGACAAATGGTTGTCCAACCTCTTCTTCAAAACATCCAGTGAAGAAGCACCCACAAGTTCTGGAGGCAAGCAGTTCCACTGTTCTCACTGTCAAGAAATTTTTCCTTAATTCTAGATTGGATATCTTTTTAAAAAGTAATGTTTTTATCAAAGTTAAGATATATGTCCAATATACCTGGGAAGTTACCCAAACAAAAAATGAGTTATGTTTTGTCTGGCAAGATTCTTAACAAATCCGTGCTACCCTGTGGCAATTACATCTTTCTCAAGGCGCTTAGATGTATTCTCAAATAGGAACTGATATCAGAATGACTGGTCTATAAATCCTTGGATTCTCTCCACCTCACCACTGCTTTTTTGAAGATAAAGATAATATTTGTGTTTCTTCTATCATCTGGTACTTTACCTGGTTTCCAGGATTTCTCAGAGATAATGTGCATTGACTTGTCTAGGTTCCTTTAGTATCCTAGGACGTAATTCACCTAATTCCTTAATTGTGTTTCTGTTACTGGCTTCAATCCTATCATGTTATCTCTCCCCCAAGTGCCTAATAGAACAGGTAACTGCTCTTCCAAGAGAATGAGTCAAGATAAGAATTGCATGTAATTATTTTTCTGCTAATTTTGCTACCTATTAGCATTCTGCTATCTGCGCTTTACAGTCAGTTGTCTGGTGGCTGATAAATATGTACCACAGCACTGCTTTTGTTTCTCCCATTATTTTTATGTATATATTATTTTCAAGGTTGCCAAGTTTATTCATGGGTTTTGATAAAATTCAGAGTAACTTCACTTTAAATATACAAATTTTACTGAGTGAAAAGTGATCTTGTCTTCCTAACTCATGATAATCACTATAATATCACATAATCACTATAATGGCATCACATCAGTATGGAATAAGTCTTAAGTACAAAATTAGAAATACTTAATGTTACCAGGCTTGTTTCTAGATTTGCAGCAACATGCTGTCATTCTGGAATGCCTAGAGTTTCATTTCCTATTATATTACCCTATGTTCAACTAAAAGGGCTGTAAAATTAAATTGCTTTCTATTGATTAGTTTTGATAATTCACTTCTGCTTATCCCATTGATCACAATTTGTATCATGAAAGTTTTCAGAAGGATGTTTGCAATTCTGCAACTGGTTTAATTTTATTTCCTGAGAAGATTTCCTGGACAATGTGCTGAACCAGGATCTATTGAAGGGACTTAGCTGCCTAAGGCATAAAATAAATATGATTGATCCTTTGGAAAAAAAATAAAAATAAAAATGGTTAACAAGCAGTCATTCCTGGCAGTAAAATGAAAATAATGATGAGGACAATAAATTACAGTGCTAAACGTTTTGGTCTTCTTTCACTTAAAAATAAAAATGGATTCATTCTCTCAAATGATAAGGAGAATCTGAGATGCAATCTCCTATTTTATGTCATTTGTTGTTTTATCACAAATAACTTTATTTTGGTCTTGCTGACTTCTACTATTTGGACAACCTGAGACAAAGGCTTTATGGCAATTGATTACACAAAGAAGAGGCAGAGAATAAAAGGATCATTTTTCAATATATTATTGTTGTGATGGAATTAAATATGCATCTTTTGAACTAGCTCTTTTGACACCTCCCCCCATGTAGATTCTTAAAATTTATTGAAAGCAGTAATTTAAAATTCATCTCTATGCCTTGGGCCAGATGTCCATATTTGCCTTAAATCTAAATGATTTTCATTTACAGCCCAATTGCACTGGAATGATATATAAATTTTATAAATAAATAGACTGTACAAATATATATAAAAGGAACCAGTCCATTTTTAAAAAGATATTAATGAAAGGCTTCTTTTGCCCAGTGTTGTTATAGGTCAGATTGTTTCCACTTGTGGTTTACCTGTATGAGAACAGAAATTAAATAATATGAAAGCTCATGTCAGTTAATAATAAAGTGTTAATAAAGTGATCAATTTCCAGGAACCATTGCACATCCTAAATTATACATGTTCCCTTGTGTGCCCCTAGCCCAAGTGATGGCTAAAAGGTTAAACAATGTCTGGAAAGGACATGGAAATATGCCCAACTGACAGAAGAAGAAAAATAGCAACACAAGACAAAGTACAATTAACTGTAACCCAACAATGTACTTAAATTTATTACATCACAAGAGGACAATCCAGTAAAATACACAAAATTCATACTAATCCACGTTGCCAATGTACAATTTTTATAGGGTTCTTTCTTTATATTACTTTTAAAAAGTAGGGTACTGCATTCCCCATACAATAGCTGAGACGTACTACTATCATTTTAACAGTTTAGAGAGATCTAATTAACACTTTTAAAACTAACTTCATAGATCTTTTGGCACTTAAAAAACACAAAGAAATCAATTCCATATAATCAATTGAAACACAACACAGCATAAACTATCTAATGTCAGCAAGCAAATAAAGTGTCTATTATTTCTTCTAAATCTTCTAATCCAAATATATATTGAGGGAAGACAGCCAATATTATTCCACTGTGGTTAATTCTTGTTCAATTTGGAAATTATGTATACATTTTTGGAATTATTTCACAAAATGTTGATGGCTTTTATTGTTGTTATTATTTTTGGTCCTATCAAATATATTACTTTGCTAACAGAACACAATGGATTGTACAGATTGTACCTTTTTTTGATACTATCTTAATATTGTATTTTTCATTTTCTATTTAGGAGTATACATTCTTTAGTAGCCTTTCAACAAAGATCTGCCTATTCTGGCTAAATTATACTCTGCAACAGAGGCAGTAGCTTTTTGGGTAAGAGATGCCATGCATAAGAATAAATCATTAAGGAAAGGATGCCTTGTGCCAAAGTCTTATTCAAAGTAAAGAATGTTGCTGCATTTCTTTTTGCAAACTTTTGGTCTCCATAGGCTAGGGTGCATTTCTGTGTTATAAATTCCAGCTGCTTCTATATACTGCTCAAAATAACAAACCCTACACTCTCCCTTGCAGCTTTTTACTCTCCTGCCAGCTGTTGAACTCTATTATTTCAATCACTTTTTGGCAAAGTAACTAGTGATTTATTGTTTTATTTTACACTGATTGCAGGCTCCATGTATTACTATTTACTTTGAAAGACAACCATTGTATCAGTTAGTTCCCTCCTGCCTAAAATTATCCTGAGGAAATCTGAGCAAACTATTGTGGCTTTCAAAAACTGCAAAAGAATAAGGATTCTTAGATTCTTAAAACTTCTGCATGAAGCATGATAAGAAAACAAACATTTGTCCTTAGTAGAAGAGATCCCAATATTTTGCTATTTCAAAAGCAAATGTACTAAACCATTGCTCCAGATGAATATGGCTACAGTCTACTTATTCCAAATTTAAGATTTCTGCTAGGATTTCAAGATCTCATTGGAACATGAAGAGCTGTCCCTCCTATTTGTCCCTTTTCCAGCCCTTCTGAAAATTATCTCACCCCTCTCCATGGCTCCATGAAGGATAGGCTCTCCTATTACTGTTGCAATACCAGGAAAAAGAAGAGAACCAGGAAAAGAAGCTAAATGCAGTTGTGCAAAAGGCATTTATAGTGCTAAAGTACAACTTTCTTAGATGTCTCCTTCTGTTAACATTCTCCTTTCCAAATGCTCTTTTGTAAAAACTTGATGATAAGTGTTGGGAACTAAATGAAACAGCTTTTGTATCATGGTTCTCTCATGTGGTAAGTGCAACACGTACTATATTAGTATCAATAACTCCCCATGTCATAACTAGCAATCTAGCAGTGGCTGGAGACAAGGTTGATGGAAAGACTTCTATATGCTGGCAGTCAGAAGTTATTTCAGGCAATTGCCATATGTTTACGTCTGGGGGGTGGGGAATTCCTTTACAATTTGCAAAATTGCAGCCATCTCAATATACGCAGGAGTCAGTTGCAAAGAGCGGGGTAACAATACCCGAATATCACACTCTAGGATTAAGTAAAATACATCTGTGTAAATACTTTTTAAATGGATTGTCATGATCAGGTAAGGCAGTGTTTCAGTGCATTCTTTGCCATTCTGCTTTGCAACTAGAAGCCAAAAAACCGAATCCTCTGCAATGGCAAATGAAAAGCTCATCACCACAGGAAATTACCTTCTCATCCTTTCTTTGCTTGAGGATGCATACAAGATGCTCTGGGTGTTGAGATATAGAGGGTTTAGTTCACAGGTTGAAGGACAAGGAAGTATGTGCCACGTAATTGGATAATTCCCTCTGTTGTTCATTATGAGTTTCATAAAATGTCCTTTCATTTTGTTATTCTAAACCAGGGCTGTCAAACTCCTGGCCCATGGGCCAGATGCATCATGTGCTAGCCATGCCTATGCCTGGTTTAGCGAATGGGGTGAAAGTCCCGATACATCACATGACACAGCTGTGATGATGTGAGTTTGACACCTCTGGTCTAAACAAATTTTTAAAGAATACGTTCTCCAATTTTACCATGTATGAGTGATTGTGTTAGATCCCCAACATAGGATAAATGTAATTGAGTGCCAATCAATCATATACAGAAGACAAAATACATAACTATTATCATTGCATTAATGTGTGCATAAAAACCTCTGTGCATAAGGCCCAAGCTACAACAGTGTTATCACAGTGTGTGTAAGTGTGTTGTGTGTGTCTCTCTGTGTGTGTCTGTGTGTGCATGTGTGCTTGGCAATGGTATCAAGCAAATCACAACAGTGACAAACACAGCTTTCATTGTCATGAGAGAAGGCTATTAACTGAGCAATCCTGGGCACAAATGATCATAGAATGTATCGCTCCTACTATGTATATATATCCAGACCATTTCAACACCTGTTTCTTTAATTCTGTGGCAAACAGTTTGAATTCCTTTCACATCTGGCCATTGTGCAAAGCTTATCAACTATATTCTTTTTTTTTAAATCCCTGTGTTTAGGTTTGGAATATTTTTTCCATTTTTTTTACCAACTGTAAAAAAAATCCATAGTAAAAATAACTCATATATGATACATATACCCAGAATGGTCAGATTTTATATAATAAAAGATGAAAATAGTCCCTTTTCATAATAAAAATAACTTTTTTTTGCTTATTTTACAATATACTTAATATTCTCTTCTTCACTTAAAAGTAAATAGGTCCTGTGTTTGAAGCAGATTTGATACAAAGGGCAAAGAGGCTGATCATAAGCTTATAAACACTTTGCACAGCCACACTCCACATGTCTCTCTAGCTCTTCTGTAAAGGAAGAGCCATCCACACACTGGAAGCCATATTTCCGTCTTTTGCTGCGGAGAACAACACAACACTGATCGTTCCCACAAGTGCCGTGACATTCCACACGAGGTACCTTCACCATGGAGACACAAGAGATGGAATCTTGTTGCTTCCGAATGAATTCACGAATAATCTCTCCTTGACAGACATTTTCTGTGAAAACAAAAGCATTAAGATCATCTTTTATCATAATTTTGATAAAAAAATCTGAAGATCAAGAACATGACTTCAAGCCACATGATTTAAAAATATTTGCAGAAGAACCTGCTATAAATGACCTTTTCCTGGATATTTTGTTAAATTATTATTAGAGAGTTACAATGTAATATTGGTGAATAATATATATTTAAGTTTGTAGAATTGCAGCATGACATCTATTTTTTTAGATGATCAGGAAGAATTCCTCTGCCTGCCTGCTTGCCTGCCTGCCTAATCTATCTATCTATCTATCTATCTATCTATCTATCTACCTACCTATCTATCTATCTATCTATCTATCTACCTATCTATCTATCTATCTATCTATCGTCCCTCTCTCTTCCATGTATTAATGTCTCTTTGCCTGCCTGCGTGCCTATCATCCATCCATCCAATTTCAAGGCCATCTGACTCCTTAATGACTCTGGATGACTTAGAAATGAAAAACAAAAGCAGTAGTTATAAAAAGATCACAGCCAAACAAAAGAATGATATAGTCAACTATAAAACTGAACTTGATTAATGAGGACTTCAAAACTACACTGTCACAAGGCCTGGAAAAACAACCAAATTTTTTAGTGATCTCTGGAATGTTATTAGAGTAGTAGGAGCTATGAAGCAATAAGGGACAGATGCTGAAAGATATAAGATGACACTCTTTAGTTAGGTTCTAATAAAACTGGCAGTAAATCTGGAGACTGATACAGTTAGTGACATACTGGAAGTCAATACACATACCAATACCAAAGAAAGAAGACTTAACAGACTATGTAAACTATTGTATAGTACTCTTAATTTCACATACTAGCAAAATAATCCAACACAGACTAGAGCCCTACATGAAATGCCTTTGTCTGAAACGGTATCGGGTTTCCTGCCTGAGCAGGGAGTTAGACTAGAAGACTTCTTAGCTCTCTTCCAACTCTGTTATTCTGGAGACAGAAACACCAGGTGCTCAAACTGGCTTTGGATGGAGCATTATTGCCAATATTATGAGGACCCAAGATTGTTGGGGGCAATAAGCTGACTTTGTAAAAATGCCGCTTAGTAATAAGCAGGCATATACAATGGAAGGAAGGCTATTGCTGAGTGCATTGGGTTGTATCCCAAAAATTGTAAGCCGCCCTGAGTCTCCGAAGAAGAGCGGGATATAAATAGTCCCAGCCACGAAAACCAGCACCGGACCCAAAATAACACATGATGCCACCACCAATCTCCCTCACCAGACTCAAACCCAAGCCCACCCCACAGACAAAAGGCAACCACCATCCAGAAACCAGACCATAGCTGCAACTCCAGCTGCTACACCCCAAACTAAGCAAACTGACACGCTATAAACACATAGCCAGACCTCAAACTCGGAGCCAAACCAAGGCCGAATGTCACATCACAGCCTTCCACCCAGGATACTACATCATGGAACTCAGGAGATTACAACACAAAACATCAGGAGGTTGCAACACAGACAATGACCCAGGAGATTACAGCACAAGACCCAGGATGTCGCAACAATAGAACTCAGAAGATCATCACACAGCCCATTACCCAGGTCATTACAACACAAAAGGCTGAGAGACACATAGCCAGTACCTCAGCCACACAGGGTCTTATGAAAAAGCCAACCAATCTGCATACATCAACTCCATCAACCAATCAAAGTAACAACACAACCAACTCTGGAGTTTAAAAGGGAAAAACAGCCACTATCACACACTTCTCCCAGAAGAACGAAGCTGAAGACACCAGCCTGAAGATGACGGATGAGATTTCGTCGAAATGTTGCCAAGGTATTCTCAATCTTACATGGGACAAGACCCGAATACACCAAGACCTACATACCTTTACCCGTGAAAATCTACAAAAACGAATATCCTACCTCTACGGGGAGGAAACCTTCCAGCTGACCCAGATCTATGAGAAACTCGAAGTCCGAAGAGCCACCATCTTATGTGACCTCACATTCCTACACAATTGCCGAGACAAAAAGCGTGATCCCCACATGCTTCCAACTCAAATTCCACACTAAAACCTCAGCCACTGAAAGGATCCTGAAAAGAACTGAATTAGCTCTAATCAGAAACGAACTCCACAGGAAAAGATTCCTACTAGACCAAACCAACAGGGACCTACTCACCCTCCACCTCAAACTCAGTAACAAAATCCACCCAGCACTCTGGGACAAATCCAAACAACTAGCCTCTGGAGAGCGAAACAGAAACCTTTCACAAGACAGACACACACACCAACAAACTCCACAGACTAGAGAAACACCAGAAGCCCAACCCCCCCAAACAATGCATGAAACAAACAGTACACAACATATCAGACAGAACCCTCACCATGGCAGAAACCAATGTCCTTTCCAAAGGATTCAACTTTGCTGTGCACCCAAACACATCCCCACTGAAAACATCATATGTGGAGTTGAAGCTAGCCTAACCAAAATTAACCCAGATACAGCCAATAAAATCAGACTTGAAGTCACCAACGTCCTCGCTCCAGCAGTCCACCCAGAAGCAACTTACACAAGAAGAACAAAAGCACTCAGCAACTTGAGGAAAGACAACAACATAATCATCCTACCAGCAGACAAAGGCACGCCACAGTCGTGATGAACACATCTGACTACCAATCCAAACTATCCAACCTACTCCAAGACCCACTTACAAACCTCTAAACACAGACCCCACCACCTACCTGGAGAAAACCACCAAATCCAAAATAAAAGCCTCGCCCATCAGTGAAGAGATCCAACAAAGAATCATCCCCAGAGAAAAATCATCTAGATGCCCTAAGCTCTATGGCCTCCCCAAGATACACAAAGAAGGAACACCACTCAGACCCATAGTCAGCTCCATAGGCTCACCTCCACAGAACCTTGCCAAATTTCTCGCCAAACAACTCCAGCCCTACCATCACCTCACACGTACAAAACTCTTTCCACTTCATAGAAACACTAAAGAAACAAAACCTACAACCCAGCGACCTACTTGTGAACTTTGATGTCATATCCCTCTTCACTCAAGTACTTATTAAAGAAGCCTTGACAGCTATCCAAAACAAATACAACCCCCCCAAGCACATCCTAGATCTGACCAACCATTGCCTTTCCAACACATACTTCATCCACAATGGACAAAGATATAAACAGATAGAAGGAACACCTATGGGATCACCCCTCTTACCTGTCATCGCTAACCTATACATGGAACATTTTGAAACCAATGCTCTAGACAAATCCGAATACAAACCCAAACTCTGGCTTAGATATGTAGATGACACTTTCGTAATTTGGCCACACGGGAAAGAAAAACTGGACAACTTCCTCACACATCTCAACAGCCTACATCCCAAAATACAATTTACCATGGAAACAGAAACCAACAACCAACTTCCGTTCCTGGACGTCCTAATTTACAAAAAACCCAATGGCTCCCTAGGACACACCATCTACCAGAAGACACACACCAACCGCTACTGAAATGCACAATCCCATCACCACCCTGCACAGATCAACTCCGTAGCCAAGACCCTCATCTCCAGAACCAAACGCCTAGCTGACAAAGACCACTTGAGAACAGAATTACACATCCTCACCAACGTATTAATGTCCAATGGATTCCAAAGAAGCACAATCACCAACCTAATCCTAAGGGAGACTCCCTCAAAACCAAGACACAGAACAGGACAATGGCATCGCCCTCCTCCCTTACATCAAAGGCACCACAGATAAAATCAGCAAGATTCTCCACAAACACAATATCAGGACAGCCTTTGGCACTGACCAAAAAATAGCCAACATCTTAAGAAACCCCAAAGACAAGATCCAGCTAGAAAACCAAGGAGTTTATGAAATATCATGCAAAATTTGCCCAGCCACATACATTGGACAAACCAACAGGAGAATAAATGTTCGAATCGCAGAACACAAGAGCATGTCAAAAAGAAGAAAAACTTCCTCCCTTTTCCAGCACCTTAAAGCCACAGGACATGAAATTGATTTTGAGGGATCCAAACTTATCTGCAACACTGAACACTTCAACAAGAGAATAATTAGGGAAGCCATCAAAATAGAAACACCCCCATAACATGAATAAAGCGGGATGATACTTCCCGCCTACCAGACATCTGGAAACTAGCCCTCATCAACAAATGAGTCCCAGCCACGAAAACCAACACCGGACCCAAAATAACACATGATGCCACCACCAATCTCCCTCACCAGACTCAAACCCAAGCCCACCCCACAGACAAAAGGCAACCACCATCCAGAAACCAGACCATAGCTGCAACTCCAGCTGCTACACCCACCTCTGACCCCCAAACTAAGCAAACACACGCTATAAACACAGAGCCAGACCTCAAACTCGGAGCCAAACCAAGGCCCGAATGTCACATCACAGCCTTCCACCCAGGATACTACATCATGGAACTCAGGAGATTACAACACAAAACATCAGGAGGTTGCAACACAGACAACGACCCAGGAGATTACAGCACAAGACCCAGGATGTCACAACAATAGAACTCAGAAGATCATCACACAGCCCATTACCCAGGTCATTACAACACAAAAGGCTGAGAGACACATAGCCAGTACCTCAGTCACACAGGGTCTTATGAAAAAGCCAACTAATCTGCATACATCAACTCCATCAATCAATCAAGAAGTAACAATACAACCAACTCTGGAGTTTAAAAGGGAAAAACAGCCACTATCACACACTTCTCCCAGAAGAACGAAGCTGAAGACACCAGCCTGAAGATGACGGATGTGATTTCGTCGAAACGTTGCCAAGGTATTCTCAATCTTACACGGGACAAGACCCGAATACACCAAGACCTACATATACATACATACATACACACACACACACACACACACATATATATATATGTTTTCATAGATTTTCACGGGTAAAGGTATGTAGGACAAGACCCGAATACACCAAGACCTACATATATATATATATATATATATATATATATATATATATATATATGGGATAATCAAACAACAGCAAAAAGAGATGTACTTCATTGATTACAGAAATGTCTTTGATGGTGTTGATGATGTTAAGGTCTGCAGTGTATTTAGGAAAATGGGAATCTCAGAACATTTTTTATCCTCCTCATGGAAAACATATTCATAAATCAGGAAACCACAGTACAAACAGATTGGCCTTAGGTTAGCAAAAGAATATATAATGGTATGTGGAAATGAGCTTGAAAGACAGGTGGACGAGCTGCAGGAGACAAGGATCAGACAAGTGGAAACTGAGCCCTCAGAAGAACATGGGCGTGGGAAACATCTCAGAACAGACACTCCCTAATTTCTTGGATTGTAAAAACGAAGTGGAGAAGATGTACTTTCACACCTGCAATTTTCTGTAATGTAATCTTACAATAGAGTTAGAACTAATAGTTCTGGGTGTGCTTCTTGTCTGAATTATCTCACAAGTTTGGCAGTGTGAGACAATACTTATTGGAATGTGATGTTTGTGTCCAGCTTTATTTCTCAATCAAAGCAATATCCTTTAGTATAATTTTATTTTTTATTTTTTATTTTTTTTATTTTTAATTACATTTATATGCCGCCCTTCTCTGAAGACTCAGGGCCGGCTTACAATTTTTTGGGATACAACCCAGTGTGCTCAGCAATAGCCTTCATTCCATTGTATATGCCTGCTTATTACTAAGCTGCATTTTTACAAGGTCAGCTAATTGCCCCCAACAATCTTGGGTCCTCAATTTACCTACCCCGAGAGGATGGAAGGCTGAGTCAACCTTGAGCCTGGTGGGATTCGAGCCTACAGCAGTTGTAGGCAGCTGGAACTTAAGTGCAGGCAATTAACAGCCTGAGCCTCCCAAGGCCCTTATATATGTATAATCTGTATCAAGCCATAACACTGAGAAATTTCTGACTTAATTTTGCTAATAAACTGTGAGAGAGTAATTAGCTATAGGTCTATAATCTTGTTAAAAGTACATCCCGTTAATATTAACATGCATCTTCTTTTATGTTAATAAAAGTTAACTAAAACACTACTTGAAATATTAACACAATTTAATATGAAAATTATTTTTTAAAAGGACATTGTATAACATTCTCTTTCAAAAATTCATCCTGGCAGAGATTATAGTTTAATGACATTTCATTAGGACATTTATTTCCTGTACAAAAACATTCTTGTTCAGTTTGTAAAATTTCCAAATAGGGCTGAGAAAAGTTGTTTCTAAAGCCCTGAAGAGGTGCTGTTTCTCAGAGAAGACAATACTTAACTATGCAGTTTAACCAGTATAAGGATGTTTTTGTGTCCCTGTGATTTCTGGATTTTTATCTTAGCTAAGATTTACTACGCAAACTGCTAATGTAATAAGGATGTAAGACAGAACTAACTGCATTTCTCAACTACTGCAGAACTGACAGGGATTAAAAATGCTGTTGTCATCTGATGTAATTTTTGATATGGGTAACAAAGATTTATTGTTGTGCCATATGCGCCCCGATTCTGTCAGACAAAAGGAAGACAGGTCACATATGTAACAGCATATGTAAATGTATGGTACACAAATGGAATTTTCTTTGAAATGGAAAGACATCAGCAGAGCTTCTGCATTGCTTTGTAAATGGGTAAAATAAAACATATTACAAATACACCAACCTCTATCACAACGCTCTCCACTGTAGTTTGGATCACATTCGCAGTAGGGTTCTCCTTGTGCAGAGATCTTACACTGTCCGTGGTTACATTTTAGAAATCTGCAGGAGTTGGAGGAATCATTTTTTCGATCACAGTGCATACCTGCGTAACCGTCTATACACTTGCATGTATAGGCAGAGTTGGTGGCAAAGCACTTTCCATGAAGGCATCTTATAGAAGAAAGGGGGAAAAATCTGTTGGATTTCACATTGCTTCATCCCAAATTTGTCACACATTCCTTTTATCTGTAAGGAAAATTACACTGAATGGAACTTACTTGTTGCCAAGGCAGGGATCATTAAGTTCTTGATCACACAATGAACCTGTCCAGCCTGGATGGCATTCACAAACCACACTTGACTTTTCAAGAGAGCGGCAAATTCCATGCTTACAGATGTTACAGGATTTGCAACCAGGAAGGACTCCTACAGACTGATGTGGTAGTTCTTTGAAATCCTGCAACTCATTATTAATTCGGACATCATGAATACACCCATGAAAGCCACTTGGTGTCCTCTCTGTCCCCTGCCTCAGTGAAGACAGCCCTGTAGATGTGGGAATTCCTGCAAAGGAAGTTGCAAAATGCTTTGTGCATGATTTGAGTAACTCTATGATATTTCACTTGAAAGTAATGACACAGTGGCACAAGATTAGATAAGCAGATTGCAGCAGTTTATTAGTGATCTCTCTCTCTCTCTCTCTCTCCCCTCTCTCTCCCCCCTCTCTCTCCTCTTTCTCGTATGTATGTATGTATGTATGTATGTATGTATGTATGTATGTCTTGGTGTATTCGGGTCTTATCCCGTGTACGATTGAGAGTATCTTGGCGACGTTTCGACGAAATCCCACTCGCCATCTTTAGGCTGGTGTCTTCGGCTTTGTGCTTGTGCCAGTATATATATATACATACATACATACATATATATATATATATATATTTGTTTTCGTAGATTTTTTCACGGGTAAAGGTAGTAGGTCTTGGTGTTTGTCTTGTAAGATTGAGAATACCTTGCAACGTTCGACGAAATCTCAGTCATCTTCAGGCTGGTGTCTTCAGCTCGTTCTCCTGGGAGAACGAAGCTGAAGACACCAGCCTGAAGATGACGGATGAGATTTCGTCGAAACGTTGCCAAGGTATTCTCAATCTTACACGGACAGATCGAATACACCAAGACCTACATATATATATATATATATATATATATATATATATATATATATATATATATATACACAGAGAGAGAGGGGGGGGATTTGTCTTCTGTGGCATCATTTACTACACTTTAGTTTTGTGCATAGAATTTCAAAAACGTATGCTGAAAAAAAAGTAAACATTTGCACAGATTTTGAAGTCCATACAAATATATAAATACCAATAGAAGAGCATATTGGTAGCTCAGGGGTGAAATGAGGGGTCTTTGATGCTCTCTGAGCTTGCTTGTTTTCTTGCAGACATTTTGTCACCCTAACTAGGTAACCTCATCCGTGCCAGTAAGGAGTGCCATTTTCTGTCAGTTTATATTCAGGTGTCTTGTCTGTCTGTGTGGGTGGGGGCAGTTTTAGAGATTCTTTGGTTGGGCTGTTTACTGTTGGTTCTTTGGCCGTTTCTTTTTTTGGGATTTTGCTTATTTGATCATTGGTCTGAAGTTAACCTTGGAGTTCATCTATGCTCATCTGACTGCTGACTACTGGTGTAGAGGTGCTGGAACCTTTTTCTCTTTTGGGCTGGTTGATTATCTCTTTTGCATAGTCTGTAGTGGACTTGGCCTGGTCTAGCATTGTCACATTTTCACAATTAAAACTACGGTTAAATGTGTTGTGAAATTAAACAATTTTCATCATGTTTCTGACTGTCAGTTGGTATTCATGAATTTGTTCTGCCAGTCTTCTGCCTATTTGTTCTCCATGGTGTTTGTTGTAGTTCTTACATTGTATGCTGAATGAAGATAACTCTTGTTTTTTCATCAGGGAGGAGTCATCTACAACATACAATGTAAGAACTCCATACTAGCACTAAGGATGTTACCTAGTTAGGCCAATGAAACATCTGCAAGAAAATAAGCAAGCTCAGAGGTTAGCAAGGACCCCTCAAATATATAAATTTAAAATAATAATAATAACATCAACATATTATTTTGCTGTGGGATAACATTGTGTTTCAGGCAAAAAGATTGGAATCTTCTGCAATTATTTCACATTTCAGCTAATTGTCTTTTATTGTGCACTTGTGGAGATCTTAAGAGTATTATTTAGCTTCACCTTCAGCTGAAATTATGCAGAAATCAGAACTCACCTCCAATGTACAGTGGAGTGTCATGACCAACCACGGGTTGCTTCTGCAGTTTGCCAAGGCTTTTGGGAGTGCCTTTATCTACTACCAAATTCAAGGTCTGGTTCAACATCACCAGCTCCACACTATGAAACTGTCCATCATTTACTGTCTCCACGCTTTCAGAATAAAAACAACAAGAGAAGGTGTTAGAAGCTATGATAAACAGCTTTTGCAATTATCTGATCTCCATATAATTGCCATAAGAAAAATAGAAATGTAAGAGAGTTCATATATGCAGTTAGAATAAAAGAATTAGAAAAAGGTACAAAATAAGAGTAACTGCAATCATTCTAGATATGAGTCAGTTAGCAAATGCCTGAATTTTTAATCATGACCAGAGGGATGCTGCAATGGTCATAAGTGAGAAATGGTCATAAGTCTCTTTTTTCAATGCTGTTGTAACTTCGAACAGTCACTAAGCAAACTGTTGCAAGTTGAGGACTACCAGTATTTTAAAGATCTTTGAGAAAGTCTAGGCCTTTGTTAGCATTAAAATAGACAATTATTAGATTTCGTTTTCAGAAAACAATAGTTCCGATAAAACTTGTTTTCCTAACTTTTAGCAATGTGAAGTCTCTTTTCCTTTCTTCCCACTTAACTCAATACCTTTCATCTTTAATTGGTATGTAAGTTGGAAGACAGAACCAGACTCTGCCAAAAAGTTTTTACTACTCAGTTTATTGAATTCTGAAGATGAAACTGGTTTGCCTGTCCATCAAAGAATCTTCTGAAAAGTCCATAGCTCAACTTCCTGTGTCAGGGATAAATGGAAGATGCCCTTTCCTATAAGTGAGGAAAGGTGCTTACTTTAAGGAAAACCCTTTTCAATGATTTCTGTCCAGGCAGAAACAGGGGGAAATGTTTTGAAGGGCACTTACTTAATAAAGAATCCTAAGAGCATGCTTCAGCTGAGGGCCAGTCTCTCAGGAAGTTAAACATTGATTCTTATTTGAATCAGAAAGTTGAACACATGTTTATATCTCTGTGATTTCAACACACATAACTGGAACATTGGCTGGCTTATGCATCAGTGTTTTCTAGATGTGTTGCTTCAAGAGAAGCCTGGAAATCTGCATTTTGTTCAATCAGCAACTGCTGTCCCCTCAAAAGACAACCCTGGATTCTGGGATAGGGTTTCTTTTCAAGAAGATAAATGCTCATTCATTTCATCCCTAGAAGGTCTGGTCTGATGCTGTTTCAGGGGGATCCTCAATGATCATAGACAGTCAGAGACAGTGGCTTGGCAAGAGATTAATGGAAGAAAACCACAGACACTGAACTGTGCACCACAGTTGATCCAGCAACGCACGAAGGCTGTGATTTTGATAAAGAAAAAGGCTATATCCTACAACAAGGCGATTGTATTAAAATTGGAGCTGATTCAAGTATCTTCACACTGATGCTTCGAAAACAATGCCACAGATGAAAACATTCATCTGTCAAGACTTAATTACAAAATGTGACAATCAACCAGAAGAGCCCCATTATTTGAAACACAGGATAATAATTTCTTAGCATTCCTACACTAGTGGCAATATCACTATAGATAAAAGTTTCAGTAGTTTATTATTATAACTTTATATATAAGAGATATTATTAACTTTATATATAAGAGATAAATACAGCTAAAGAAAGGTGCAGTTTCATGATTTATTTCTAGATGGCAGTAGAGTATCACAAGAATATAATTTTTAGATGGAAAAAGCAAAACAAAACTGTGCTGCTTGTGTATTACCCAATGTGCTATATATTCACTTCAAATCAGAATGTAAACAAATAGCAGACTAGAAGTTAGATCAGGATAATCTACCATCCAATTAAAGCTTTCGAAGAAGGAAGAAGAATGAGACTGATCCCTACAATTGGCAAAGGAACTTTTGAATTAATTGTATATGATTTAGAATGGCAAACATACCTAACGCTCCTTCAAAAGTTACTTTAGTAAGAAATAGCAATAAGGGGATGTGCGTGTGAGAGAGAAAGAAACATTAAAATGGGAATTGGATTGGTTCCAATTTTTGTGTTTGGATTCAAAAAGCCAAAGCTTGTCTTAACAACTGTTTGCCAACCAATTAGAAACAGTTCTCTAGTTTTCACTTTGGGCTAAATTCCAATAAACCTATTAAAATGCTGTATACTAAGTAGAATCTGCCTTGTTTAGAATCATTCCTCTGGAATTCACTATATACTTTTTCAAACTTATTGAAATATAAACACTTTCCAAGATAGCCAGCTGTATTTCATTTGACACTTCCAAGAAAATAAAATAGCCATGTTCCATCTATATTCAAAGGAAGGAAAAACACTCATAAAAATAAAATGACAATTTATGGAAAATGGCTGTCAGCAACACTTATCAAAGACAGAACAAGAGAATACAATGCAGGTCCTATACTAAGCCACTTTGATAACCTTCACCCAATTCTGAGAAAGAAATAAAATTAAATAGTAAATCATAATTATGATTCATTAAACTGGTATTGAGAGAACAGGACTATTCAGGAGGATAATAGAACAATAATAGTATTACTTATCACTGTATTATCATTATGGTTTTATTCACTTATTTGCTTACTCAAAAATTATTCTTACTTTGTAGGCTTATTCTCCTAATAACCTCATAATAATACATTCTCACAATAGTAACATTATTAAAATGCATTTTAAAAGAGACATTGTAAAAAAGATAGTACTCTGATCCAAGAGCAAAAAATGGAAATATTTTGTCATATAACATTTGTTATTCATAATATTTCCTTTCAATAACAACAAATCTTTATTATGGCCTTTAGGTCTGAAAACACATAGCAGAACTAAAATTATTAACAAATGGGTATAAAAATGCAATAAAATTACAAAGCAATAAAATCAACATAAGAGAAATAAGACTGATCCAAATAATACAAGTACTAAGATTAGTGCTAATCTTCAGTCATAGTTGGGGGACAAATAAATAGATGTGAAAAATTGGGCAACATGAAAAGATACATCAGAGTCCTGTTTAGTTAGAAGAAGTGATAGATAAGCATTGTGCTCTGTACCACGTATTTTTTAAAATGGAATAAACAATTAAGATAGACATAGACATTATCTTGCCTATCTCTAACTAGGACTTAATGTGATAACATTAATCTGTAGGTGGACACAGACAAGATAATGAATAATATACAATGAAGACATGAATAATGAATAGTAAGAAAGTCACAACCAATGGATCTAATCCAATAAGTTGCAGCAGAGGAGATTTACAAGTAAATACTCAAAAATAAAATAAAAAACCTAAAGTATGTTCTGTTTCTGAGAAGCTCAAGAATTCCTGGAGACTTTGGAATTTAGAAGGCAGCTCACACTGATGTTTCATTGCACCTAGTCTTAAAAAAATAAACATCACTATAATAATGTTACATGTGCTACTTCATAAACAGCTATTCAAGCTTGTTTTGAGCTTCATGAAATGGTCTTGTTTTGTCTACTAAAACAAGTTTTGTTTCGTTTTATTTAAAGCTGTGCTTCTGTTATTCTCAATAAAAGCAAGAGGGCTGCAGAGAGGCGATTTCAAAAATAGAACCTAGGGGTGGGCTGTCCTGAACTAACAAAATCAGGTTCATCTTTCTCCCAATGTCTCTTTTACATTAACTCTTTGACTATGATTTAGACTGCAGGTTCACTCAGTTACTTTCCATTAAATACCACAAAACCAAAAGAAAAAAAAAGAAGGAAGGAAGGAAGGACCGACCAAGATTCTTTTGTTTACAAACAACCTAATATAAAATATCTAAGATTTTTTTCTGCATTTTACATTCAGGATAGAAACAAAGTATGAACAACAGAACTAGGTCCTGTGTTTATGTTGTACTGATTAAAAATAATAGTTGGAAAACACATATTTAAAAATCCATGCTTGATTCAGAAAGGTATGTATCACCTTTATTCTTCTAAAAAGATTTGCAATGGTTTCGGTTTGTGTGCAGTTGCTTTATTGACAGTGCCTAGAACGGAAGGTAATTAAAAATGTTCCAGGCTTGTGTAAAAGACAGAAAACAAAGCTGTTTAGCTGAAACTGAAAACTGAACATTCTGAAAAAAAATATCCTGCTGTCTTTTAGAGGCCAGATAGCTAGCCAGGAAATTGAATTGTTTCCATTTTATTAGTTGGGTTGCAACATGTACTTGTGAGTTTAAATTTTCTATTCCAACTGTAAGAAATCAGGGAAAGTAAAAAGATTGTCAATTTTTCTGGATATTTAGTGAGCAAAGTATGTAGCAGAATAATAGAAATAAAGATAACTATCAGTCCAATTTTATTGCTAGGCAATTACACTCAACAGTCAAGTTTAGAAATAATGAAATCTGCTGAAGTATTCCTTAATCAATTGGAGAAAGAAAATAGGAGACTTAACCCTAATGAAATATTTCCAAATCCAAGCTATGGTATGCATTTCCATAGGAAAATGGTACAGTGATGAATAAATTAAATGATATTTGCTGCATACATAGCCTGTAGATCTCTGGAAAACGAGATCTTTCTAGCTTTGAATTATAGGAGGAAGTTCTTGAATGCCAGTCCTACCAAAGACTAGGACTAGGACCTAGGGTTAATAATCCACCCATATTTCAAGATAGGAAATAATGGTCTGTTAAAGAATTGTAGATTTAAGTAGTAAGAAACCTGTCCTTTCATTAACAGCAGTTATGGTCATGTGCACATGACATGGCCAATCCAGCTTTCGCCATCTCCAGTTAATTGAATCAGCTCAATGTGCCAATATCATACAATCTAATTTGATTCTGATGGGCTCCAGGTTGATCCATCTTTCCATCCTTCTGAGGTTGGTAAAATGAGGACCCAAATTGTTGGGAGCAATCTGCTGACAATGTACAATGCTCAGACAGTGCTGTAAAGCACTATGGAGTAGTAGATAAGTCTAAGTGCTGTTGCTATTGCTATCTGGGATAATAAGGTCAGTCATTTCATATCCATTTTTTTAGTCCTCCTAGTCACTTCAAAAGCAGTTGATGAATGTCATTGACATTTTTCGTTAAAACAATTTTTAAAAAGAAATATGTGGTAGCTTGAAGGAAACTTGGTTCTTCTGAGGACAAAATTAGGAGAAGGATTTCTTTTTACTTTTTTACCCCATGTGGCTACAAGGTGGGGTGAGGAAGAAAATAAAAAACCCAGCGGACAAGGTTCTCTTTTTTTGTAGGATCCTTTAAGGACTTCCTTTGTCTTGAAAAGCAGCAATCAATTTTGTCTGCCATTTGGATGGCATGCCTAGTGGGGTAACTTAATTAAGTCCCAACCAATTCTAGAATATGTGGAGAATAAGCTAATTCCTTCTGGGCTAATTGTTTGGGTTAGTGTTTTGTACAACATGTGAATCTGGATCACATAATGTGAATTCCTGACATTAGTTGTGTGGGAATGATAACTAATTAACTTGCTTTTTGTCTTGCTTTAAATAGCTATCATTCAGTTAGGCTTTAAGTATTGTATCTAATACAGTTCTCAAAATTTCAAATCTTACACTCAAGCTTTCTAATATTGACCATAGACAAGATCTTCAGGAAAATGGCAAAAGGTACCATTAACTGCCTAAATTACATTATCTTAAATTTACAATGGATATTGTATTTTTTTAAAAAATTGTAAAGTTGAATACATTCCAATAACAATGAAGAACAAAACCATCCAGTGGGGAAAAGAAGCTCTTTCCTGCAAATGTCAGATATAATGAAAAATTTCCTTCAAAGCAGAAAACTGGAGTGCTAAAATATACACCTCAGACATGAATAGTTAACAGAGACTAAAAAGGAAGTAAGAAAAGTTCTGACAGACCTGAAAGTTTTACAAATAAACTGGGAAGATATTAACACAGATACATATATACATTTGTGGTAAAGTTTCCAATTTTAAAATTAAAAAAATCTGATAAGACAGTCCTGATTTGATTAAAGGATTTTCTAGAGCTATTTTTTAACTCTTTTGAAGTCAGTGATATAAGACAATGCCTTTCATAATCTCTGACAAAAATATGAAGTGACTTCCACCTGACATACCTAAATATTCAGGAAAACATTAATGCAAACTTTGATCTTTCTATTCTAGGATGCAAGGCTGAAGAAATCCGATTAAACTTGAAAAAACCTCTCCCTCATATTCATTTATAAATTCAGCACAATTTTAACAAAAATAAAAAATATGAGCCTGGGAGGGATTCTTTTTCATTGTAGATATCATATAATTTTCTATCTATGTATACATGGGAGGGCAATACCAGTGAAGAAATCCAGAAGTGGCCAATTTGGTTCATTTTGATCTTCTAAGCAAGAAACTGGAATAAATTGTCTGACTAGATAAGAATTACAAGAGAGACAAAATGAGGATTTTTATGAGTCTGGGAAAAGAGAGTTGTGTGAGATTAGAGCAACAGACATTGAATGGAAATTTGGAAATTCACAAGGGAGGGAGGGAGGGAGGGAGGAATTTCTGGAACTTGCTAATGATTTGGCAAAATTTGTTTTTCATATGTAGGGTTTTGTTTTTTCTTTTGTTTTTCTTTCTTTTTGATATGTGTAGTTTGTTTAAATCTGTATTGATTTAATAAGATGATGTATAAGTTAATGCTTAGTGTGCAGGAATCAAGACCTTAGATTTGGAGGAGGGGTAAGAAATCAAGGGTCTGCTGCATATGTTGGACTGCAACTCCTATTAGCTCTAATTAACATAGTTAGTTAATTTATTTGGCTTAAATGCTGCCATTGTTCAATCGATGGCTTCTAGATAAAAACAAAACAAAAAAATGTACAATCAGAAGAAAAAAATCTGTAACAGTAAGTATCATAGTGAATCTCATCAGCAACAAACATATGCACTCAACAAGGGGCTTCAACTATTCTAACCCATAGCTTGGTCTCCAAAACCTTATTCCAGAGGGCATGCTCTGTCATAGAGAAGGCATGCTTCTGGGGTCCTATGTATGACACTAGTTCATCAAAGCTATCCAGAATGTGCCAACTGTGTCAGATTAAATCAGGTTGACTCTATTGGAGATAGACAATGCCCCAAATAATCAGACCCTTTGCCACCTAGGGCTTTATGTATTACAACCAGCACCTTTAATTGCATCTTGAAGTAATTGGCAGCCCTTGCAACTCATGAAACAGAGGAATATATTACTGCTTGTACAGCTGCATTCTGGACATTTGAAAGTTTTGAATGATTCCCAAGGGTAGCTCCACAGGAAAAACTTTGCAGAAATTAACCCATGAGTTGACTAGGGCATAAGTGCTTATCTAGATCTAGGAAGTACAACTGGCACACCAGATGAAATTTCACAAAGATGTTTCTGACCACATCTGCCATCTGCTCATCAAACATAAGCTGTGAATCTTGGAAGACTCAGAGATAGCACTTCCCCATTCAATAGGGAACCTTGGATGTAATCTTATCCAAGGGTCCTTTTACAGGTCCTTTTAAATGTTGGGCCCATTTAAATGAACCAACATTCACCACCAACTGGTCTTAGTAAGACTTGGTAAATCAGAGAGTTTCCTTCCATTCGGACCCAAATAGCCTACAATCTCAGTTGGCTGCCCTGTGACTGAAAAATGTGACTTAATATTATCAGCATACTGATGATAACAGACCCCAAATGGTGAATGATTTCATTTGGCAATTTCATGTAGATGTTGAACACAATAGGCAAGAATGTCAAGGCCTGGCATATTCTACAAAAGAGGGATCTAAGGAGTGGCATTGTGGAAGATATAGTTAAAAACATCAAGAGTTACCAGCTTATCTAGTGCTACCTTAGATGAATTTATATTTCTAGGCTGGTATCTCCTAATATCTCAGTCTGCTTCCAATAGTGAGAGCAGCTTAGCAGTAGTGGGATTTTTAACTTACTTTGGGAAGGTGCATTAAAAGTCTTATGCCAGTTGCCAGTCCAAAATTCTTTGTGTTCCAACAGCACAATTATAACCCACTCCACTTGATACCACTTTAGAGATATTGCTAAAAAAAGAAATGTTGACTTACCAAGTAGAAAGAAAGTGGAATTGAACCTGTCCTGTTCCCATTCTGAATCCCACTGACTAAGCCTAATCCACTTAAGGAGCTCTCTCTAGTCTGCCGACATTATTTGGTTGCAGTTTTTCCTCCCTGAGCACAATTTTTCCCCTTTTGAGGTTGATGCTAATCCTCATTCTGCTATAGTCCTTAAACTAATAAAAGATTAGAATGACATTTCCAAAAGGGCATCACATTAGCAGCAACTTTCACCATCTCCACAGATCACATGGTGGAACACACCATTAGTGAACAGGCCATTAATCTTGTGGAAATGAAGGGTACAGGAATAATGAGGAGCCTGAATCTTAGTGCCACAGGTACCTTTGTCAGGCAAGAGAAGCTGCATATAATGCTGTGATATCACAAACAGCCCCTTGTCACCACAGCATTCTACAAGCAACAAAAGAGAACAAGCACCCACTCTGATCAGTCACCGTGTGTGTTGTCTGCAACTAATGAGCCTTCTCCTATGCTCTAATTAGTGGCATAAAACTGCTTTAACAACTCTGCCTTTGCTATAATGTGGAATCAATTAGGATTAACTGCAAAATAAAGAGTCTGTTTTCGTGGCTTTCCCACCAGGCTATAATCACTAGTGAAAGTAACCAACAAAAACCCTGACGATGGTTAGACATACTTCCTGAGACCTAATGACAGTTCTTTCAGTTGCACTATAGAGTTTGCTGAAACCAAGGTACTGCCTAATTAGTCAATACACCAACTAGCATAGAAAGCAACCGCCTGAATTTGATTCTATTCTCTTGCAAACCATGCAGTTCTAAACTGACAGTGCCAAACTGAGCTAATTATCCATCCTCCTGATTTCTTGTGTATTAACAATTTTCTCATGAAAGTCTGAGACTCTATAAGCAGTTTCTGGTTTCTCCCTACTTAAACTGCAATCCTTTTAAATATTACTATGTAGGGCAAGGGGTTCCCTTTTAAAGAGTAGGTGTTTGTGTAGACTTCTCTAGAGCACCATATATTGCCAGAACTTTGGGTACAGGAAAAGGCCCATCGGATTGCTTTGTTAACTTTCAGAGTGTCTTCATTGATATTATGGAGTACTTTCAAATAAGATTATTATTCTGCCGTGTCCTGCTACATTCATGAAATGATTTGGGAAGACTCTGTTGTCATCTTCTATTCAAAGCCCAACAAAATTGTCTTGCACTTTTTGACTTTTCTCTTAGCATTTATAAAACAATGTTAAAGATGGAAAACCAGAATAATTGCAGAAGGCCTCTGGGTTAGGCACTTCTAGGAACTGTTCATCAAAATGTGTCCCTCATGTGGCTGAAAATTTGCTGCATGCTTGAGTTTCCTATAGCAAACAATTGTAAAAAGTTGGATATGACATACAGTTTTTATGATTTGCTTTTCACTGCTGATCCCTTCTCTCCTTCCATGACCGCTATATGATATGTTATATATTTTTACTGTGGGGAGAGCCACTCTGGGTTTCTTTGAGAGGCACAGTGTGCATTTGTACCAGTAGAGTTGGACATTTAAAAAAAAACAGAAATGAAACAAACCACACACTAGTCTGATCTGGGATTTTCTCCATTAACCTATTACAAAGAGGTTGGAGAACATGCATGACTCATTCACATGTGTGTAGGAGAACAATCAATTTGTTTGGTAAGTAGGAATAACCTGAAACAAGTCTGCTTCAAGAAAATGTTTTTTAATTGTATCAAGCAATAGCTTTGTTTTTGTTTTTTAAATGCATTCATTCTGGATGTAGCTTGGCTTCCTTTACTACAATTTGCTCTATAGCCATCTTTGGCAGCACACATGCTGTTTATGACAGTAGCAGCAGGCAATCTGGGGAAGAAGCCAGGTGGTAAATTCATGATTTATCAACTGCCTCGTGGCCCCAAGGAAAGACAATCCAGCCACACAATTAAAAAATAACCACTAGACAATGTGATGCACAATTAAGGGTGTCATAATCACCTCCAGTTTTAAAAACGACTGACATGAACTAGTCTATTTTTCTACAGGAAATAGATTTGGATTAACTATTTGGTATAATTTCCTATAAGAACTGCCAATGGGGAGGAGGAGTGTTCAGTTGCCTCATTGTGTTATGTCTTCCTTTACTGGAGGCTGTCAAACAAATGCTGGGAAGCTATTTGTCCAAACTGCTTTAGCAGATAATGCATTCAGTGGTGAGTTGCGTTAGATGACTTCTGAGATCTTTTCAATTCTTTGATTCTTTGATTCTATGAATTCAACTGAAAACAATTAATTTCTAAAAGCTTTGTCTGAAAATGATGATGAAGAAAGAATCAAAATGTGCCCTCATTTTGGGGTGGGTGGAGATTGTTTCTCTTGCTAACTTTTCAATGCCTCTTGCTCTATAATCTAGTAAAAGCAGATCTCCAAAGTGGAAAACACATACGCTCTAAAATGGTAAATTATATTAATCTTATTAATATAATGCTAATGGTCTTTCTTTTTGACTGATTCTAAGTCAGTCAGACTTACCTGTATATAGTTGTAGGTGGAGCATTCACTGTGTCATAGATAAGTCTTACATGCCCTTGATACAATTCTAAAGCCAGGGGATCATTGTCCCCTTTGTATAATAAGATGCCATTGTCCTTATCAGTTGCTACCTTTAAATAGAAGAAAAAGAAAATTAATAATGATATAAAAACAAGCCGATATGTACATTCCTGTATTGTTAACTACATATTTTAATGGTTAACTAAGCATTAATTCCAAATTTACCCCATTGTTATTCAGTGTTGATAATTGGTCTATGGTTTCCCAAAGAAATATCCTCTGTACACACAAATATTAGGATGTAAGTTACATTTACTGTGATGCAAATTATAACTTTCTAAGTTTCCCTAGTATAAGTGCTCACATTTAATAAATGGAATACTGGCATCCCTTAGTCATGTCAGAAAGATAATTGGAACACTGGATTGTGGAGTGATGCTTGACTTAGATAAATACCCTTCAATTCAGTTTTGAAGAAAGTTATGAGCATAAGAGCTTGACATAAGTCTGTAGAGATTCTCAGTCATCCAGGTCATGGTTGTCCCAAAGGTGCTTTTTCAGGAGGTAACTGGACTTACTTGTTTTTTTCTTTTGAAGATGTTTTGCTTCTCATTCAAGAAGCTTCTTCAGCAGAATGGATGAGAAGTGAAACATCTTCAAAAGAAAAAACTAAAAAGTTCAGTTGCCTTCTGAAAAAGCACCTTTTGGACAACCATGATCTGGATGACTAAGAATCTCTACAGACTTGTAGCTATACAATTTGGGATGAACACCCTTTGAATGGTGTGGAAGTAGGAATGGATTTCCAGAGGAAAAAAAATTGCAGACTACAGGAACCAGGAGCACTACTCAGGTGACCTTTAGGATACAGATAAACTTCTAAGTTATTTCAATGACCAGCTGTCTGCAAGGAATATAAATCCTTCCATTCCCCACTATCCTGTCAGAGCTGAAGAAGTTCCTTGGATGAAAAGTGAAACATCTCCAAAAGAAAACACAAAAAAGTCCAGTTGCCTCATGAAAAAGCACCTTTGGAAAAGAGCTTGACATGTTGAGTGACTGCAGTACAGCAGAGGCTAAGTTAGAAATTCTGACTTTGCTTGTTCCTAGTTTTATGGTTCATCTTTTCCACCCCAAAGCTTGTGCACTAGCTAGCTGAGCTGTTGTAAAAGATGTAACTCAAACATAATTTTCCAACATGTATCTGGTAAGTTTAAATAATCCCTAGTGTTACTTGTGAAAGAACTTTCTTTCCCAACTATAAGAGATTTAGAGGCAACATAATATCTTTCTAGAAACTTTATTGACACGTAGACTCCTTATAAAAACAGCCACCTTACTGCAAGAATTTAGAAATTTTATAGTTTATATAGTCTGCACCAAAGGAAAGACTAGGTGTGGGTATATCTGGTGAGTTATAATACATTAAATCTTATAAAATATAAGAATAATAAAATAGCCCTCTCCCAATATAGATTCTTTTTGTGTGCTTTTAAAGTCAGACTTGATTTCTGCTGACTGCCTGAGCAAGTCCTTGTAGCTTTTTTGACAGGATTTCAGAAGTGGTTTGCCCATGCTTCCTTCCTAGTGCTGAGAGAGAGGGGTGGGCCTCATCCAGCTTGGGAGCCTAAGGTGAGTCACTCTAGAACTCACAGTTTTCTGATTTCCAGCCTGATGCCATAATAACTATTACACCAAACTGGCTCCAAGTAAGATATTAGTAATATTTAAATAGAGTTGATGGCTCAGCAAAAAAAGTGATTTTTAGAGATTTTTGACAATAAATGCCACAAGGTTGGGGACACAAAATGAGAGGACATCTCATCCATGTCCCTATAACATCAGATTTAGGAAGACTTTAAAAGATGAGATGTTCCCATAGAATGGGTACATTCAATTTTGGGAAGGTTGTATACATAGGACTGAAAGAGACTGAAGGATATAAATGTGATCAAGTGTTGCACATGTTTTGAAAATGATTCATAAGACATAATTTGGGTTCATAAGAACACAAAACTTCTATGATATATTTTTTAATCAGACTAACTTTTTCTGTTTGATTCTAAGCATAGATGCTTCTACTTTATGGAATAAAACTCCCCCTTGTCCCAACTTTGTGTGGCAAAGCAAAATCTATACTCACAAAGTGGGTAAAGCCAGAATTTATTTTTTTATGGGGACTCTCAAGTATTAATCATGTAGAGATTTAACAGAATAACTATTCTGTTAAATCTCTGCAAAACAGAAGGCCACCATTTTGGTCCCTAATAAACCCTAAATTCCCTCCTAAAAAAGAAAAGGTCTTTTCTTTTTTATTCTATCCATATGGAGGACCACTGGAGGGTAAAAAGATGCTGGCATGGTTCACATGATTCTGTGCCACACCTTGTCCCTCCATGTTTTAAGAGTACAAGTAACTAATTATATTAAACATACTTATTTCAGGATCTGGGTAATATTTTAAGCTTTTTTGTACAAGCTACTTACTGGCTTCTATATAGTTACACCGACTTGCTTTTAAAGAAAGGCCTTGAAATTAAACTCAATAATACTAGTACCAACTTCTACCAACAATACTTACATCTACCAGTAGAAGTACTTCTAGAATAGAATAGAATAGAATAGAATAGAACAGAATAGAACAGAATATAATTCTTTTTTGGCCAAGTGTGATTGGACATACAAGGAATTTGTCTTGGTGTATAAGCTCTCAGTGTACATAAAAGAAAAGATACATTCATCAAGAGTCAAGAATCATAAGTACACCACTTAGTAATAGTCATAGGGTACAATAAGCAATCAAATCATACTAGGAACCCGTCATTATAAATCGTAAGGATACAAGTGACAAAGTTACAGTCATACAATCACAAGTGGGAGGGGATGGGTGATAAAGAGTGATGAGAAGATTAATAGTAATAGTAGTGCAGACTTTGTAAATAGTTGGACAGTGTTGAGGGAATTATTTGTTTAGCAGAGTGATGGCATTCAGGGAAAAACTATCCTTGTGTCTAGTTGTTCTGGTGTGCAGTGCTCTATAGCGTTGTTTTGAGGGTACATGTTGAAACAGTTTATGTCTGGGATGTGAGGGTCTGTAAATATTTTCACAGCCCTCTTTTTGATTCGTGCAGCATACAGGTCCTCGATTGAAGGCAGGTTGGTAGTAATTGTTTTTTCTGCAGTCCTAATTATCCTCTGAAGTCTGTGTCTGTCCTGTTGGGTTGCAGAACCAAACCAGACAGTTATAGAGGTGGAGATGACAGACTCAATAATTCCTCTGTAGAACTGTATCAACAGCTCCTTGGGCAGTTGGTGCACAAAGAACATTCTTTGTTGTGCTTTTTTGATGACGTTTTTGATGTTAGGTATCCATTTTAGGTCTTGTGATATGATAGAACCTAGAAATTTGAAGATCTCTACTGTTGATACTGTGTTGTCTAATATTGTAAGAGGTGGTACTGTGGGAGGGTTTCTTCTAAAGTCTATCACCATTTCTATGGTTTTGAGTGTGTTCAGTTCCAGATTGTTCCAGTTACACCATGAGGCAAGTTATACAACCTCCTGTCTATATGCGGATTTGTCGTTTTCTCGAATGAGACCAATCACTGTTGTATCATCTGCAAACTTCAGTATTTTAACAAATGGATCATTTGAGATGCGGTCACTGGTATATAGGGAGAAGAGAAGTGGAGAAAGCACACTAATTGTACTAATTGTACAGATATCAGATGTGATTCTGCCTAGCTTCACCTGCTGCTTCCTGTCTGTTAGGAAGCTTATAATCCACTTACAAGTGTGTTTAGGTACCGCTAGCTGGTTTAGTTTAGTTAGAAGAATGTCTGGGATGATGGTATTGAATGCTGAACTGAAGTCTACAAAGAGGACTCTTGCGTAGGTATTTGGAGATTCAAGGTGTTGTAGGATGTAGTGCAGAGTCATATTAACAGCATCATCTGTTGATCTATTTGTTCAGTATGCAAACTGCATGCGATCTAACAGCGGATCCATGATGGTTTTTAGGTGGGACAGCATTAGCTTTCAAAGGTTTTCATAACTACAGATGTTAGAGCAACTGGTCTATAGTCATTCAGTTCCCTGATGGAGGGCTTCTTTGGCACTGGGATGATAGTGGACTGTTTGAAGCAAGAAGGAACATAGCACATCTCTAGTGATTTATTGAAGATTTGGTGATGGGGGCCAATTGGTCAGCACAGACTTTTAAGCAAGAAGGAGTTATCTTGTCTGGCCCTGATGCTTTTCCTGACTTTTGTCTGTAGATCTTGCACTTCTTTTTCTGTGATCACAGAGGTTGTGAAC
Source organism: Naja naja (assembly GCA_009733165.1). Lineage (NCBI taxonomy): Eukaryota > Metazoa > Chordata > Lepidosauria > Squamata > Elapidae > Naja > Naja naja. The sequence continues at coordinate 114,821,202 of CM019149.1, read as the reverse complement.
CCAATAGGTTGGGGTCAGTTGTAGGAGGCTTGGCTGCTGTTGGTGTATTTGAGATAGGGGTTGTGGAGACAGGTGGTTGTAGTTTCCTTTCAAACCTGCAGTAAAACACATGCAGCTCATCTGCTAGTTGTTGATTTCCTTCTGCCTGGGATGGAGGTTTGCTGTAACCAGTGATGTTACTATATTTTTATATTGTCACTATATTTTTGCAGGTTCCTTGTTGGTACACATAAGTCTTCGCAGAAGCTGACATATGATGTTACAGTATCTGTGAACTCATCTAGGTCTGCAGAGGTATCTTCAAAAGCATTCCAATCAGTCCAATCAAGACAAGCCTGGATCTTCAGCTTTGCCTCATCAGACCAAGTCCTCACTGATTTAATTGTTGGTTTCCTGGTCTTTGTCTGTAGACAGGTACAAGGTGAATCATGCAGTAATCAGAATGTCCCACAATATAGACCTATAAACATCTTTTACTGTTCTGTAGCAGTGATCTAAAGTATTTTTGACTCTGGTGGGACAATTTACATGATGGAAATATTTTGGGAGCTCTTTTCTTAAATTTGCTTGATTGAAATCTCCTAAAATGATGGGAAGGGAATCTGGGTGTTTGGCTTCAGCCTCCACAATTTGGTCAGCTAGAGTGTGTAATGCCTTGTTTACACAAGCTTGGGGAGGAACACACACAGCTATTAGGAGAAATGAAAGGAACTAACATGGAGAATAAAATGGCTTGCAGTTGATATGTAAAGACTCTAAATTTTCATCACACACATCTACTTCTACCAACAATAAATACTAGTTCCAATTATATCTGTCCTCTACTTTATTTTAGAAAATAAAGCTATATTTTACTTTACAAAATAAGTAATAAATATACTATATAAATGTTGTAAAAATCATATTTAAAAGAAAAGTATTTTTAAGCTTGTAAGCTGAAATTTATTTATCAGCTTTCCTTTCATTAGGAAAGACTTCTGAATCCTGTTTCAAGAGATGCTTACTTAAAACTAATTTTTTTTATATGAGTGGCAATTAACTACCAGATGGAGAAGCAATATTTTAACTGGAAAATAAGCTTTGAGAACACCATCTGTGTGAAATTCATGTAGTAAACAAGTCTGGCTTTCATATTATCATCCAAAATACATTTTTATCAGAATTATTTTCTGAAATAAATGTAAAATGTGAGCTATATAAACTGTGTCCTGAGCTCATAACTCATGTGACATATTTTACTCTTTTATACATGCAGAATTAAAGAAAAGGTCTTTAAAAAAAGCAAAACAAGATCATCTGTCTCCTTTCTGTGTTTTGGAGAAAAGTCTGTGATGAGGCAAAAAATAGACTAAGAGTTGTATAGGCTGCATATACAAATGGAACAGATTGATTTAATAAGCTGCTAAAAATATCAGTTATTACAGGTGATTTCTCAACTGTTTTTCCAGCAAAGTGAAGTAGGTAACTGTCCTTTGATCAAGGACTGTGTGTGTAGCTTTAAGTGACATATCAGAAGCTGTAGTTCTAAAAGTTGAACAATAAATAACTTAATTTTATGCAATTGATATGGTTATTTCCAACATATTTAATAATGTTACCTTTTGGCTACATTACAGAATACAATTCTGCACTGTTTAGGATTTGTGGGGACTGAATGAAACCCTAAGGCTTTAGGTTGTGTGCATCTTTCTAATTTATTTATTTATTTATTTGTGTTGCACACCAGGAATGAATGTAATGCTTTCACTGACCTTTGCATAAGCTCTTTGCAATAAGTGGGTTGAGAAAGGTTTATAATATTATCTGCATAGCTTACTTGAAGTGAGATGTTTGCTTGAGGACGGATTTTGGCTGGTGGAAGCTCAACGTAGGAATCCTTCCCAACAAAATTGACGGTAATGAGTTTCTCACACTTCTGGCCAGCAAAACCTGCCAGGCAACGACAGACTGGTTCCTGCTGCACAACAATACATTGCGCTCCATTTTGGCATTCATAATAATCACAAGGACTGGTTTGGAGGAGAACCATGGGTGGTGGATTTTCACAGAAGAGTCCACTTGAAAAATAGGAAATGGTCAATGTTAATTTGAGGCACAAAAGCATTAAACAGAAGTTTAGTGATATGTGATTTACATAAACATCTTTTGCTGCTGTAGCATACTTCAAGTTGACAAATATTGGCCCAAACATTACCATTTCCAATTAACATTTCAATATTTTAGGTGATTCTAAGAACAACTGCATATGGAATAGCTATACCACAATAGACACCACCTGATTTTGAAGAAAACATTTTGTACTAATGAAGAAATGTTCTAGGGAAAAACCATATGTTTATTACTGTAATTTATTCAATTTCTATAGCCATCCATCTCAAACAAGTGATTCTATGTGGTGAACAATCATATTGTGGGGATAACATATTTATTTTATATGAAAGCATAAAAATAATAAAAATTGTGTAAGGAAACTTTACATATTAATAATTTCTTATATAATAACAGTCCTCCAATTTTCCTGTTTCTTGCAGTGGAAAACTTTCCATTCACTTATGTCTTGACCAAACCAGGAAGGAGAAAAATTGTTCTATTAATAATGGTTACATTAAACAATGTATCTTGATTATTTGACTGTGAAACATTCAGTTAAGGCAGAGTAGTCTCCCTTTCTCTTTCCCTTCCAGATATATTGCAACTCTTTAAACCAGCCAAACTGCCATTATTCCCACTCTATCTGGAGGACCTCAGAAAGAAAGTTTGAATGAATGTGAGATTTATAAGAAAAAAAACCCTAATCTTTGAAAACTGAACTGTGTATTTCAAAAATTTCTTTAAAAATAAAACAGCTCTGAAATAAAGTAAAATAAAACCCTATGTGGAATGTTTTAATTTTTCAACAAAAACATACAGTTCCTTCTTATCAGTGTTTCTTAAGCATGGACTATACAGTTACCACACTTGTCTACTTTAGAAATACAACTCATTTTTAGTTTGTTCTATTTTGACTTTCCAATACCCATTATTTTCTTTTATTCTGATCAAAAACTGATCAGTCAATGTGAAACATGAATCTGACTCTTTTTTTTCTCAGTAACATCTGGACTTTTTTTAGTCAGTATTAACCAAACATCTTGTGCTGGCAATGTTGATATTCAACAAAAAATAGCTACAGCAAGAAATCTGAATTAGATTAGAAATGTTGCATTGGATGAGAAGGTCTTAAACATCATTCCAAAGGGATTCCCTACATTAAATTTTCAAGAAATAGAAAGTTCTTATTTTAACTTCCAAGAAAGATATAGTATATGTAGGCCACCACTATGTTTCTATGTGTACCAGGCTGCAGACCGAGGGTTGGGGACTCCTGTTCTAGAGGACACTTTATAATAATATTTATACTTTTTCATTCTTTTCTGCCTTAATGCTATCACTTCTCTGAATTGCTTTTCCAAGTAGTTTTCTAGTCACTGGTAGGCCAGTGGTGGATACTACAATAAAAATACACTTTTGCTGGATGAAATATGTGCAAAGAACAACTGTATTCATGTATAAACAGGTGACATGATTGTTCTTCCTGTAATCTTACTGTAATATTGTAATATTCTGTGCTGATATACTCATCCAATTTTCAAATCCTCCAAATGGAACACATTAATCAGGCAATGGTAAAGTAGAAAAGAGAAAGCCTAAGCTTTTTAAACTAAGTTTTTAAACAAAAGCATTCCAAAACTAGCCAATTTGCACAGCATAATGAGCATATCATTACAGGTAGGTCCTCAATTTACAACTAGTCACTTAGCAACCACAAAGTTATGACAGACTCCTCAGTACATATGACTTATTTGAGGCATGTGGCAAACAGCCTGCATATACAGTTGTTTGCAATGTCCCACAGTCATGTGATCATGATTTATATATATTTTTATGGGAAACAGGCCCATTGCCGATGGTAGGTTTGCTTGATGGTTCTGCATTCCCTTAATGACCATAGATTTTTTGCTGATGCAAAAAAAAGTCATAAAATTGGATCAGTCATATGATGATCCACTTTAATGACTGGTACAATTTACGGACATCATTCCAGGTTCAATTATGGTTGTAAGTCAATATAACCTACAACTTTTTTTTTGATCATTTGAAATCATTACAATTTTGGAATGATTAACACAATCAAAATCATGTCATTTGATTTGAAAGATGCTAAGCATATGTGTTTCCCAGTGAGGAGTGTAAACCAACTACCAGTACCAGGAACTGGGAGACAGCAGTGCAGTAATCTAGTTATGAGGCAATAGTGTCATGGATAATTATGGCCAGATCTGAGTAGCACAGATTTTATCAGCCTATTATATTTAATAGTGTCTCTATACTGTATTATGAAACTGCACCATTGCTAATGCTGATGTGCAGAACATATTCAAAACTACCAAGTCTCAAAGCTGCTCTGAAACCAGATCCGTTGCAAATGTAAATCAAACGAACAAAAGACTCCATACATTCTGTATCAAAATTCAGTCCTATTAATAGTATAAACAAAGGTAAAAAGTGAAGAAATCCTGACAGATGAAAACATAGTTAAAAAAATATTAGAATGTGCAGAGATGGATAGGCTAACATTGACAATTAAGGACAAGGAGGAAACTGAATATTTTTTGACATGGGACCTGTTTTTATCAATAGTTGGCTAATAAAAACAGAAGTTGAAAACATGGAAATGTAAGAAAAGAACTAATGTTATAAGGGATATTTGTTAAAATGGATAAGCAAATATTATTACTATAGAATTAATATCAGTGTTATGACTACTGCTGTAAATATTTTAATCATTGTTTTCTAAAATAACATGTACCCAGGCAACACACTGTTCAACTGAAATTGAAACTTTTATAGGTTATAAAAAAAACCTTTACAAAAAAACAGTACAGACAAAGGTAGTTAGAGATAACTAGTTAGAGTTACTGGAATAAATCCCAAGAACCCCAATACCAATTCTAGCATGTTCAGTGCTCTCACAGATCGATACACTATTTTCTTCAGATTCTATGTAAAAGCAAAATTCAAAACTATTTTCCAACACTTCTTACTTTACCTTTTGTAACTCAGCTATCTTCTTTCATATAAAACACAGTATGACCCTTTTTGAAATGCATTAGCATATTTCTTCATCTATCTCAAGTTAGTCTACACAGACATGCTCCAAAAGCTGCCTGAGAGAGTTACTTCACGTAGTTCCAACATAAAGTATAACTAATCTCAGTTAGGCCTATTCTTGCTCAGGTTTTGGACAGTCTGCTTTTGAAAGCTTTGTTACTGCCAGTTTTTTTAATTCAGTCACATTCTTGGAATGGATGTTCTGAAAAGCCAGGGCAATCTGACATTGATGCCACAGCTTAATACTAATAATGAAAATGATTTTTTTATTAGTGACCTAACGGGCATTGTAACCTTCTTCAACTTGGTGACTTCTGGGAATCTTTAACTTCTCCTATCAAGGGAAATCATCAAGTTGGGAAAAGGTAAGACAGTGAAAGTGCTAGAAAATTCTTCTTCCCAGTTTGTATTGTTTGTCATATCTGCTGGAATTTGTGGTGGTCAACATAGACCAATCACCTAGTTTCTTGTTAGTTAATAGAGTTCTTTACATAATGAGTAAACAAGAAGCAAAGGTCAGGTTTAAGCTATCTATTCTGTTTATTTTGTTTTTAATATGCAATTGAAAATCCTTTATTTTAAATCTTATTACATCTTGCATCTTTATCTCTATCTTAAATATAACAATAAACTTGCTATCTGGTTTGTCCAACCAGGAAACTTCATTATGTATCAATCAATAGGCCTGCAATTGATTTACTATTATATTACACCTCTGAGAGCTTTTCTTTTATTTCTTTTTCAAGCCAAAAAGGTGAGTAAATTAAAAGTGAATAAATACTTGTTTCCCAGATGATTGTAACAGCCCAATCCTAAACATGTAAATGGACTTTGTGATTTCATTGTTAACTACTCTCCTAGAATATATATATAGAATTGTGATTTGAATATTTAAGAGTAACTCAAAGAAACTGCTACAGAAAAAAACGGCCCTAGCTATGGATTGCTATAGTTTTAGCAACCCCGCACTTCCCTTCACCAAGTTGGTTTGTGCTGTCTTATCGTAATGGGGGAGGAGATATTCCTGGGCGAGATGATGAACATTGAGAGTGTATGCCAGGAATATATATTCCAAGTAGGATTAATCAGGCACAAAGGTCATCCCAGCTGCCCAGTTAAAGACGCAGACATCTATATTAGTTAGAGATATAGATCTTTTAATTACTGTATATAAGAAGATGCCAGAGGTGGATGATCATCTTAGTGACAATGGCAAAGACATAAATTCATATTAAGTGGCAGAAGCAATGGTAAACCACCCTTATAAGACAATCACATGGACATAAATGATAAAATGACTAATGACATAGTCCTGGATGAAGTGGTCCCTCAAGTCAGATGGCACTCAAGATGCTACCAAGGAAGAGCTGAAGATCTTTCAGAGTACTAATGGTATTTATAACAAGGCTTAATTAAAGCTTTTAGGAGTTGTTGATATTGTTGTTGATGTTATCATACATGAAAAGGAAATCTGGAGCCACTAAAAGAGAATTGCAATGGGAGCACTGACCCATAAAAAAACTGAACATAGGAAAAACTAAAACAGTGATAGATGAAATGAAATGACTACAAATTTACATCTTAGGCATCAGTGAATTAAGATGGACTGGAATGGCACACTTTCAGAAGATCACACTGTTTACTATTCAGGAGATGAAAAACAAAAAAATGAATAGCATTATTAGGAATTGTAAGTTAGAAAGGGTATACCAAGAATAGTGCAATCAATGATGGAATAATATCAATTAGACTTTGCAGACAACTCTTTTAATATGATTATCATCTAGGTTTATGCTCCAGCATTGATGTGGAAGAAAAGAGCTTAGTAGGAAATTAAGTGGGAGAATAACTTATAAATTTCTACCACTCCAATGGTTTCTTCATAGCTAACATTGTATTTAAGCAACCAAATATATGCCTCTATGTATAAACATTATTAGATAGAGCACATGGAAAACAAATTTACTATGTTATTACTTAAAGAAGATAAAGGCTCTCAGTTATGCATCAAGATATAGCCAGATGCCAACAATGAAAAAGATCACAAACTGCAAATGACCAAATTCCAAGTTTAACTAAAGCAGAAGAAGAAAGCCAACCAGTGTCTATTATATAATACTGACTACATATTCACTGGTTTTATGGAGATCATCATGAATCACTTTGAAGTCCTATAACTCATTAATAGAGAACTAGAGTTACCGTGAAATGTATTTAAAGAAGTTATGAAGGGTTCGTGTGAAACGTGATTGTCATGAATCATCAAAAGAAGAAAGCAAAATGGCTGTGAGAATAAATTACAGAAATTGCCAAGAGAAGAGAAGCCAAGCCCACTAAATACAAAAATTTCAGGAAGGAACTTAATAAAGAATTTCAAAGAGCTGTTACAAGAGGCAAGAAGCAGTACAACAACTGTAAAGATACTGATGGGAATGGACAAATCAAGGAAAGATTTTAAAAAGATCTCTGAACTAAAAAGGCTCCATTATCAAATTAGTATGCCAAATGGATAGATTCAAAAATAACTTATTCAAATTAAATCAAATAAAGATGGAAGGAGCATACTGAAATACTGTGATGAAGAAATGCCAACATCCAAATTAATTTAGAAGATACTCTAAGAAGATATTCCCAATTTACAATAATTTATAGTACTTACAGAAATTGAACTCAGATCAGCACTCCAGTTATTACTAAATTGGAAAGCTTCAAAAACTGATGGAATACCCACAGAAATATGGCAAGCAACAGAGGAAGAGTCAGTAAGGGTTAACCAAGCTGTGTAAGAAAAACAGGGCAACAACACAGTGGCCAACAGATTGGAATAGATCAAGGTATATTTCAATATCAAAAAAAGAAAAAGAAAAAAGAGAACTTCAGAGAGTGCAAATTATTATATCATATCCATAATTTCACAAATTAGCAAAAATAATGCTTAGGATCCTCCAGCCTAATGCCTTATATGAAATAGAATTGCCAAATGTTAAAGTGGATTTTAGAAAAAGCTGAGGAACATAATATATTGTCATAAATGCACATTAGATAATTGAGAAAACCAAATAATACAAAAATGAAGTCAGTATGTGCTTTATGGATTACATAAAGGCCTTTGATTAAGTTTATTTTGTCAAGCTATGGAATGTGATTAGAAGTATGAGAATCTTAGAAGATCTCATTGTTCATGTGAGAAGCATATCTACAGGTCAGGAAGTCATAGTATAGACAGAACATGGAAAAACAGACTGGTTCCAGTTTGGCAAAGGAGTAAGACAATGGTATATACTTTCCCTTTATTTATTCATCCAACATGCTGAATATATATTAAAGAAAGCAAGGTTAGAAAAACATGAGAATGGTTTTAAAATTGGAGGAAGAAACATCAATAACCTGCAGTATGCTGACAACTCTTTTCTGATAACTGAAAACGCCAAGGATCTGCAAGCTATAGTAAAAAAAAGTCAAGGAACAAAATGAAAAAAATGGGATTAAAATTAAATATAAAGAAGAGCTAACTAATGACAATAGGAACAACAATCAACCATAGCACTGACAATGAAGATATTGAAGTGATAGCTACTGTCGGCTTTTTAAGGTCAACCATTAATGAGCAATAAAGAAATATGCTACAGACCAGCACTTGTTAAAGCAGCTATGAAAGACATGGAAAAGATATTCAGATATGAAATTTATGTATACCCATAAAAATCATTATAATGCAAACCACGGTATTACCGGTGATGCTCCAGGAAAGTGAAAGTTGGACTTTGAAGAAACAGGATAGGAAGAATCCTGATCCTTTTAAAATATGTTGCTGGAGAAGATGCCTGAGAATATCATAGATAGTCAAGAAAACAAGTATCATCAAAGAAATCAATGCAGAATTTTCACTTGGGTCACAATGACCAGGCTCAAATTACCCTGTTTGGACATATTATACAAAGCCCTAACTCACTGGAAAAAGAGCCAAATTCTGGGAAAGGTGGAAAGAGAAAAGGATAAACTGCAGCAAGATGGATAGGCTCATTTACAGTAATGATAGTGATGAGTGCACTTTTGGAAGAGCCGAAAGGCCACGTTAAGGACTTCATCATGGAGCAAATATATATATCTATGTGACCACTAATAGTCAACATGTCATTAATCAATCAGTCATGATGATAATGATGATGATGATATTAATCTTACCCAATGTGAGGATGGTTTTACAGATCTAGATTTCATTTATAAATATCATAAAAATTTGTTAGAGGCACTTTTTGTACTTTCAACAAAAAAAATTTCAATTTGACATCTGTTGCCAGCTTGACTGGAAAGTTTATGGCTACAGATTTGTTTTATATACTGTGGAATGTTCTATGTTTACTTAAATGATTGCTGCTCAGATTCCTTATTCTTCTTGCTCAATATCACAATGGGGAAAGCTACACAAGAAGAAATAAAATATTATGAGAGTTCAGCATGTATAAAATGTGTTGTTGTTTTTTTGCCAGTGACATCTATCATTAAAAATAGTGGATTGCTAAAGAAAAAGGCATGGTTTCTAGGGGTTCTTGAATTTCAGAAAGAGTTCATTAAACATATGCATATGCAGAGACAGATAGAATAAATGTTTGGAAAGGAGAGAACAAAGATAATAAGTATTTGAAAAATGTCTAGATTAATAAAATAAAGATTCCTAGATTGTCTGTACAGCAGCTATCTACATATAACTAATAACTGTACTACTGATCTGGAAAGCATAAACTGAAATCCACTAAAGTGTGATTTAAGTGAAAATATAGTAATATTTTTGCATGACAGTTCTATAAATTTAGCTCCCAATTCCTTCATCTTCATTTTTCTTTAAGACTGGGAAATTTCCACACTGAGGATTCTCCAAGTTAGAAGGAACATTAGATAAAAGATATCAAATGCATTGGTTTGCTTTGAGCCCAAGCAAAGGGAAACTTGGACTACTTCCCCCTCTGACTCCCTGAAGTATAAGAGTGATCAGACTTGTGTGAATCTGTTACTGTAGCCTAGTGGTTCCCAAAGTGGGCGGTACTGCCCACTTTGGGGGCGGTGGGATGTCTTAGGGGAGCGCTAAGAGGCAGTAGGGGGCGCTGGAGGTGGGCCCCTCGCAGGGCACAATTCAGGGGTGAGAAAGAATCCTGCCCCCGCCGCTGCGTTCGAGGCAAGGCCCTGCAGGATCACCATTGACTTGCACGCTCCGGTGCAAGGGGCTCAATGGGGTGATCCTGCAGGGCCTTGCCCTAAACACAGCATTCAGAAAGGAGAGCAAACCAGAGTGGCTTTGCTCTCCTTTTCAAACGTCCCACCGCTGCCCCTTGCACCAGAGCGTGCAAGGCAATGGGGTGATCCTGCGGGGCCTTGCCCTGAACACGGTGGCGGCGGGATGTTTGAAAAGGAGAGCAAAGCCGCTTTGGTTCGCTCTCCTTTCCCAATGCTGCGTTCGGGGTGAGGTCCCGCAGGATCACCCCATTGAGCCCCTTGCACTGGAGCGTGCAAGTCAATGGGGTGATCCTGCGGGGCTTTGCCCTGAACGCGGTGGTGGCGGGATGTTTGAAAAGGAGAGCAAAGCCACTCTGGTTTGCTCTCCTTTCCCAATGCTGCATTCGGGGTGACGCCCCACAGGATCACTCCATTGAGCCTCTTGCACTGGAGACACCTGCCCAAGCAAGTCCGAACGGAGCGGTGTACGAAGTCAATGGGGTGAGCCTGGGAGAGGGAAAGAGAGAGGAAAGAGAGAGAGAGAGAGAAAGAGAGAAGGAAGAAGAAAAAGAGAAAAGGGACAGAAAGAAAATGGGACAGACAAAGAAAGAGGGGGGGAATGGAAGGAAGGGACAAAAAGAAAAAGAAATAAAGAGGGAGGGAGGGAGGAGAAATATAATGTGATATCTATTCTAGTCCAATCACCTGCTCCAGCCGGGTTAGAAGGGAATGTGTATGTGTGTGTGTGTGTGTGTGTGTGTGTGTGTGTTCTTCTAATTTACCAGTACATTTTGGTTTTGCCTTCTTCAAAATTGGCACTGTAATACATTGGGGAAAAGTAATTTTTTAGGGTGGAAGTCTGATCCAATGGATCCTGTTTAAAGCCTCAACAAAATGTGAGAGTTTCCTGAAATGGCCATGTTTTGTCCACAAAACTTTTAATTAATAGAAGCCAAAGATGCTTCAATGTGCTGGCAAAGATGCTGGCAAAGATGTTTCAATGTGGAACAGGGCCTCTAAACTAGGCCTAATTTCAATCTCAATGCAATTCAGCAACATAAAATAAAATACAAATAAAACAAATCTTACTGCGTCAGCTCGGGGGGGTTGGGAGTGAGAGGCACCGTTTTGTGGTGGTTCTCATCCTATCTCTCAGGTCATTCACAGTTTGTGTTGGCAGGAGGGCAGAGATCGACGCCGAGGCCATTCACTTGTGAGGTGCCCCAGGGGTCGGTTCTCTCGCCTCTCCTGTTCAACATTTATATGAAGCCGCTGGGTGAGATCATCCGTGGTTTCGGGGTGCGGTATCATCAGTATGCTGATGATACCCAATTATACATCTCCACCCCAAACCACCCCAACAATGCCCTTGATGTGATGTCCCGGTGCCTGGAGGCTGTTCGGATCTGGATGGGAATGAACTCAACCCTTCCAAGACTGAGTGGCTGTGGTTTCCGGTGGCCCGGTTGGGTCAAGTTATTCCATCAATGACGATCAGGGGTGAGACCTTGACCCCCTCGGAGAAGGCCCGCAACTTGGGTGTCCTCCTGGACACGTGGCTATCTTTAGAGGACCATCTCTCGGCCGTCGCCAGGGGGGCTTTCTATCAGGTGCGCCTGATTTACCAGTTGTGTCCCTTTCTGGACCGGAATGCCCTACGCACAGTCACTCATGCCCTTGTTGCCTCCCGGTTGGACTGCTGTAATGCTCTCTACATGGGGCTCCCCTTGAAGAGCACCTGGAGGCTCCAACTGGTACAGAATGAGGCCGCGCGGGTTATTTATGGGATGCCTCAGCATGCCCATGTAACACCTCTCCTGCGCGGCTTGCACTGGCTACCGGTGGTCTTCCGGGTGCAATTCAAGGTTATGGTTATAATCTTCAAAGTGCTCCATGGCTTAGGCCCAGGGTATCTGCGAGACCACCTACTGCCGATGACAGCCTCCCACCTATCAGTGCAGGCCCACAGAGTTGGTCTCCTCAGGGTGCCGTCGGCCAAACAATGTCGGCTGGTGACTCCCAGGGGGAGGGCCTTCTCTGTGGTGGCCCCTGCCCTCTGGAATGAGCTACTGTTAGAGATCCAGATTGTCCCCGACCTGAGAGCCTTTCGCTGCACCCTTAAAACATGGCTATTTGAGCAGGCTGATCTATCCCCATGAGAACTATTTTTAATTATTAATTTTTGATTGGAATTATTGTTTTAAATTCTCAAATTTATTGTTGGTTGGGCTTAAATTCTAGTTTAATATTTATTTTAATTTTTGTACTGTGCGTTTTTATTGGCCTGTAAACCGCCCTGAGTCCTTCTGGGAGAAGGGTGGTATATAAAACTAATAAAACTTAAATTTAAATCAACAAGAATCGGCAAAGCATCTCTGATTAGATTCTATTCACTTCTAGAATCTAATCAGAGATGCTTTGCCAATTCTAGTCCAATGACCTCTCCAGCAGGGTAAGAAGGGAATGTGTGTGTATGTATGTGTGTGTGCATGGGTGTCAAAACTCCAAAAACAGGTCAAGTAGTTCTGGGAAGGCCAGTCATAAATTAGAACACTTGCTAAGCAACCGGTCATTAAGTAAGGACCACTTGTATTTGGTTTGCCAGTAACCAAACCACACCCACCCAGTCACGTGACCAGCAAGCCACATGACCAGGAAACCACACCCTCAAATTAGGCCACACCCACAGAAATTTGAATCCTGCCCCTAGTGGGGGGCATTGAGGATGAGTTTGTAGCACCAAGGGGGCGGTGGACTGAAAAGTTTGGGAACCACTGCTGTAGACCTTCTTACTAAAATATAGTACTAGTCTTCTTGGAATCTGCTTCCTGATCTGTAGGGCTGACAGATGTATATTGGGCAATATACAAAATAGACACAGGAAGGAAGCAATTTCAAAGCTTACTGAACACAAAATAATAAGTACTGTACGCAAGCTGAGGAGATATAAATATTCAAACTATTAAGGCTTGGGTTTTTTTTTACAACGCCATATTTGTGCTATATTTCAGTTCTGTAGATTAAATCTAAACTATTCTATTCTGTTGCTTTTGTTCCTGATGTATTTTGGGAGGATCATATTTCATTTCTGCATTTCTAACTCAAGGATGGCTGCAGACTATCCTAAAAACAAATGTTTACCAAGCCACAGTCCCTGTTTTTGATACATATTATGTTCCTGCTACAAGGAAAGTTTGTTCTTTAAACATCTGTTGCTGGCAGATTATTTTTTAAGAATGGCATATTTTCCAGGAACAAACAATATGCCATCAGCAAGCAGGAATTTTTAGGAACATTGGCAAGTTTCACAAATGTATCTATTTTTTTCTTTGCAATCAGAATACAGTCAAGAGAACATAGAAGGAAAAGACAGAATATGCATGACTGATAAAGAAATATATTTGTAGATCAGGGTTGAAATGAGGGGTTCTTGGTTGTTTTCTTGCAAGACGTTTCACTACCCAAACTAAGTAACATCATCAGTGCTAGTGACTATCACTGATGATGTTACCTAGCTTGGTAATGAAATGTCTGTAAGAAAACAACCAAGCTCCAACTGGGACCCTTCAGAACAGATATGAAAGATAAAAACTCTATTTCTTTTCTTCTATTTTATAATTATCATAACTTTTAAATCAAGCTTTATAACTGTAAGAAACAATGTTTGTTCTTCAAAATAATCTCTACTAAATGCACTAATGTATTAGTGTATGTAATAGTGTAATATGTCACAAAGAATAGATGAATAGAAAAGAGGAAAAATTCTGAGAAAACATGGATTCAGTGACCAAGCTGAAGGTCCAAAATGCTTCTATATCTTTTCAAATATTGTAATTTTTGTTTGTTTGTTTGCTTCCAGATGCTATTGCTATCTTGCTCTGTGGATCTGTTCCAAGTACAGAAAATACTTTCCTGAAGAAAAGCAATAACTAGGTAATGCACTTCCTGAGGCAATGATTAATGAATCCATTTGGCGGAATAGCTTATCTTTGACATTCAGGGAGATTTTCCACATAGTCGGCCGATTGGCAGCTGTCAGAGTTAAACTTCAGAGTGTTAAGTAATACCACAGAGATTGTATATATCAAAAGCAAAATATCATTATGACAACCAGACTGTCATCCAGGCTAATGAGGCAAAATCTCTCATATTGCTTATAAATTCAGCTTAAAGGTTGGGAATCTTTTCAATCTCTTAAAAGTAGTCAGTATAGAAGACACAATGACTGTTTGGAAATAAGCATATTTGAATGATGAGTTTGCTAGGGTATCCACATCAATCAACAGGATATAGCAATAGCACTTAGACTTATATACTGCTTCACAGTGCTTTACAACCCTCTCTAAGCAGTTTACAGAATCCTAATATTGCCCCCAACAATTTGGGTCCTCATTTTACCAACCTTGGAAGGATGGAAGGCTGAGTCAACCTTGAGCCTGGTGGGATTTGAACTGCAGTCAGCCAGCAGTCAGCAGAAGTAGCCTGCGGTACTGCACTCTAACCACTGTGCCACCGAGGCTCCTATCTGAAATACACACTTCTGTCCTGTAGCACAAGAGGCTGAGTATGCACAGGACTGATTAGAAATCCTATGATAACTATCCCCATCCCCTTTAACTTAAAAACATTGAATAAAGTATGGCACAAAAATGTTTAACTATAGGGGCTTCCAGGGAATGTATAGTGAAATAAAGATGGCTCTGTGTAGTGGAGCTGATAACCTCAGCAAAGACCAAGGAATCAAAGTCTGTTTTTTTAAGCTCTCCAGATAAAGAGAGGATGATATATTACCATATGTACTCCTCTTCATTTTCATTTTCTAATTACTTTTAGATAAAGCAATTGGAGACATTTGGAATGTCAGGTTTGAAAAGTCTTCATTGGGTAAGTTTATTTTCAACTCTGAACAAAAGAAAAATTACAAGCCGAAGATCTTAAAGAATTAGAAATAAACAGCAAAAGTTATAAATGAATTAAGGATTGAAATAAATTTTGAAATTTTATTATTAGAATTAAGTATTTGCTTCTCATGGGACACACACTTATTTTGGTAATCCTGGCAACTGCAAGTCATAAAAAAAGATAATTGATGATTTTAGAAACTGGACACTAGAAGAGACTAAAGATTCTAAGCAGAAGAAAAAAATAAACAGTATTTAACCCTGACGTCAGTTAATATTGGGATTACAAAATGACATAAACATTGAAAATATCAGGAATATTAAAGGAGAATCTTTGAAGAATGGAGCAAGAAATTAGCAACCAGAATATCAACATTCTCAGTAATGATGTCTGCTTCTATGGACAGATTATGTCTAAAACAAATTAATGAAGAAATGACAAATGTGGAAAAATTTTTACTTATAAGATAAAGTATAAAATATGGAAATAGAAATGAAAGGAAAGAGAATGATTTAGAAAAAATGCTCTGCTGGATATACAAACTAAACCAGCTAAAGTTTTAAAAACTAAAAGGGAAATACAAAAGATAAATCAAGAAGATGACCTGAAAAATATTATTGGATCTACAAAGGGTGCTTATTAAAAAAATATGTGTAATGGAATAAAGAATTAAAGATAGATCAACTCCTACATGATATTTGAATTAAAGATTAAGAATGTTAGAAATTAAAGGAAAAAAAAGATATAAAGAACAAGGTTGAAATAAAACTTTTTTTTGCAGTGTTCAAAAACGCTGACCCTTTATGGACCTTTTGTTGACATCCAGATTGAAAAGTGGATATTTTATAGATTTATTTGTAGATAAGGGATGAGATATGGGATGAAGAGTTATCTATTTAACCTTATACGGGTTAAATGATATTAAATATGTTTTTATTTGTTGTGATAAATGTTGGAAGTCCCTTCTTTATATATTGATTTTTCTTATTATTTCTTTTCTTTATTATATTCTTTTTTCCTCCATCATTTCTTCATTTCTACTCTCTTCTTTTTCTGTAAGTTTAGTGTGTATTACTTTTTACTATTACAATTAAAATTATTAATAAAATTATATATACATATTTTTAAAAAGATTTAACTACAACATACTATACATAGTGCCAGGGCAAGTATGAGGTTGGTAAGTTTTGAAGCATGAAGAAGAAATGAAATGATCATGGTTTAATAAATTCCTCTGCATATTACATATGAATGGGATCAGTATACATACATCTGGCATTTGAAAAACAAAACTAGAGAGAAACTGAGTAGAAAGTAACCATCTGTTTGCAGTTGTTTCCTGAAGGGTAATCATATGAATCTGCTACAACAACAATATGAACAAAAAGCCTTATGGCATTTAAAAATGTAAGCCACACAGGACTATTTTGCTTGTGCCTATTTATAGCAATGTTTGTACACATTTAAAACATATTTTCATCATAATAAATCAATAGTCAATGATTAGCATTACACCTAAAACATGTGATGCCTGTCCTTATTTGAAAATTAAATATTTGTTTACATAGCGAAAGGGCTAATCTTCAAAAGCAAGGTTTAACCTTACATTTGTTTCTTCGTGGGATGATAGGTTATAGCAGTGGTGAGGTTCAAATTTTTTTACTATCGGTTCTGTGGGCTAACTACTCAAAATTTCCACTACTAGTTCTCCAGAACTGGTCAGAACCTACTGAATACCACCTCTGGATTATAGGGGGTATGAGAGATCCCTGAGAAATGAACTGCTCCAATTTGCAACCTCACACCCTCAAATACCCCAGAACATGCAATCATGCATGCACGTATACACACACACGCACATTAAAATCTTTCAACTCTCTCTCTCTCTCTCTCTCTCTCTCTCTCTCTCTCTCTCTCTCTCTCTCTCTCTCTCTCTCACACACACACACACACACACACTTTCAATCCTGTTCCTTCTCTGTTAGTAATGGCTTCCTAAAGCCTTTTAGCAGGTCAGGAAGATCAGAATGGCATCCAATCTTTTAGAAGTTGCCTATTTCTGATAGAGTATTATGGATGTAGAGAGCATCTTCATAAAATGAGAATGCAAATCTATCTCCCAGGACAAAGGAGACAAAAGAAGAAAAGAAGTTGAGGCAGAGATACAGAATGGAAGAATATACCACTTCAATAATATCTAACTATTTTTCACCATCTAATTTTTTTTGGTGTTATATTGTGTTATAGGAACCCAGTCATTGTCTTCGCTTAGCATACTTATCTTAAACTGTAACTCTTATCTGACAACTGAATAATTCCATAATGAATCAAGAAAGCATTAAAAACCATATACCATAGTATGCCTTTCAAAATGTACAGTACAGCCTTATGTTTTAAAACTTCCAATTAGATCTGCTAAGAATTAGGACATTCTTAATTTGTTTAATAACTTATTTTGTCCCTGACTTTTCAAGTGCCTAAAAGAATAAAATAAAGAATATTTCTGACAAAAATAACCATCTCAGTAAATGGTGAACACTGTCAAAAGGCTTGCTGAATGAAGTCACCCTGAAGTAACATACTATGTTTTCATAAATACCTCAGAGTAGATCAAGACATTATTCTTACCTAAATCCTTGAGGACAAATGCAGGTGTATCCATTTACAGCATCTACACACATGGCACCATGGCGGCATTTGTGTCCCCTGCAGTCATCATCATCTGTTTCACAGTGCTTCCCACTGTAGCCAGGTAAGCATTCACACCTGCAACAAGACCATTAAGGACTCCATTAATACAAAGTTGCATACTAGATTGTATCTCCCAAACCTGTTCACAGCATGCATGTATATGAAACAGATAGCCAACCCAAAATAAAATGGCACTCTAAGTCTTACACATCAGAGATGAAGCGCATTAACTGGTATTTCTTTCGTTTTTCCCAATGAGAGGAAAAATGCTTTCTAGTTTATTTCCATGTGTGCATAAGTTTGAAAGCTGGTTGATAAAGCACAGTGTCTCTCAGCAGTGTCTCTCAGCCTTGGCAATTTGAAGATATCTGGACTTCAAGTCCCAGAATTCCTTAGCCAATACGTGCTCTTGGCTGAAACTTGGCTTTTAAATTTACAGGCTAGAGAGAGCAGATATCTCCAGAAAACTGGGCAGTATCTCAAAATCTTCAACGTGTTCTGGAATAGCCTAAAATATACAGTAAAAGCCACATTTCAAGCCTCCCTGGAAAATAATGAACATATTCCAACCAGTGCAAAAGAAATAGAGTTCCTAGATTAATATTTAACATTTCTGAAAAAGGTATTTCCATATACTTTTGGGCTATAGTTATAACCCTCTTTCTTAGAGTTAGAGTAAAAGATTGGAACAGAAAATGAGACAGAATTGCATCAAAGTTAAGAAGATTATGTTTCATCGACCTAAGTGCATTACATACATAGAAAACAACTTATAGGACCAGTTCAAGCATTACCAAAATCTAAATGGCTGAAAGTGTGTGTGCATGTGTGTGAATGCAGCTGTACTAATAGACATTTTATTTAATGTATACTTCTAACAAATATACAAGAGATGTATCAAAACCTAGAGCTGACATTAGAATAAAACACTGCAATAATCAATACAAGACATTTTCTAATATAATGATATAAATGTGTCCTAATGCTAGCAGAAGTTTAGTACAGTGAATAATGTAAAGTTTTTTATAGGTTTATAAAAGTCTTGCAAAAAATGACATTTTTAAATCTGCATAGATCAGACACCAGGCATTTTATTTAAAGGCAAGTCAATTTCAGAGATCAGGAATTATATGGGAGAAAATCCTCTAAAATCTGAAGAGGCTATTTTATGGAAGGAAAAACTAATTGACCTTGATTGTACAATTTAGCTGGTCTCAATGGAACATTAATTATAATTTAGTGATTCAGATAATAAAGAATTTAAATGGATAATGTTCCTGAAGACTCAGCTGATATAGGGATTGGCAAAAAGTAGCTATTTATGATACCAGGAGAGATCTAGGTTGCCTAAATTGCATTACAGGTAGTCCTCAACTTATGACCATAATTGAGTCCAAAATTTTGGTTGTTAAGTGAGATATTTGTTAAGTGGTTTTTGCCCCGTTTTACGACCTTTCTTGCCACAGTTAAATGAATTATGGGAGTGAAAAGTTAGGTTGTTAAGTGAATCTGGCTTCCCCATTGACTCTACTTGTCAGAAAGTCACAAAAGATGATCACAGCAATGGTCATAAGTATGAATTCAGTTGCCAAGCATTTGAATTTTGATCAAATGATCATGGGGATGCTTCAAAGATTATAATTGTGAAAAACGGTCATATGTCACATTTTTTTCCAGTGCCGGTGTAATTTTGAATTGTCACTAAATGAACTGTTGTAAGTTGAGGACTACCTGTACTGTAAACCCAAACAAGAGGATGGAGAATTGGAAAGATCTACCAACAAACTATAAATTCAGGCAGGACATCACTAAGTTCAAAGGTAATTACTTAAACTTTATGAAGTTTGATATGAACAAATTTCCCTTCTACTGGGGATTTCTTTAAATAAATCACTAAAGGTAGATTTCCAATTCTTAGTCCAAATAAAATTGATCGTTCTACCATAATACTAAACCTATTTTTATTTCCTTTTTCATTACTTTGCAATTTAAACCCGGTTACTTTTGAAGGAATTCAGCTGAATAGGTATTCAGGCAGTGGTGGGATTCAATTTTTTTTATTACCAGTTCTGTGGGCATGGCCTGGTGGGCGTGGCTTGGTGGGTGTGGCAAAATCCCCATTCCCTCCCCACCCCACTAACCTGCTTTCCAGCTCCATTCTCCTGTGCAGGGCAACAAAAGAAGACCCAGTCAATCAGCTGGGACTCAGGAGGCAGAGTCAGAGGTGGGGCGGGGCTAGTCAGAGGTGGTATTTGCTGGTTCTTCAAACTACTCAAAATTTCCACTACCAGTTCTCCAGAACTGGTCAGAACCTGCTAAAAACCACCTCTGCATTCAGGCCTTTGTCAGTTTTGCAGCTAAATTTTATGGAGGAAATCAAGTATTAGCTTGCCTCTCAATCTAATAGCATCATAATCTCTGATAAGATCATTCATGGTTGGTCTCCTCACTGCTGGAATTCATCCACACTGGATCCCTTGCCAATCAATAAATATTCAGATCATCTCTGTTTGCATGGAATCTGTTCAAACTGAATTCCTAAATAATTACTTCAACTGATATTATAGTAGTTGCCGTTATTCTATACAACATCTCATATCAGTTGCAGCTATTCCTCTATAACTTTGAATTGAAAAAAGGGAGATTGTCTCTTATTAAATCCAAAGTTTACTGTTCTTTAAAAAAGTTTTGAAACAGCATAGCAGCCAATGTTTCAGGCATACTGGCAAGGAAATGGTGTTCATAATAATTTGCTGCAGGAGGAAATAGCAACATTTAATCCTTTTGCTTTATTGATCCCTGTTGCCCCAAATAAAATGATGTAATAACAAATGATGCACACATCCTTATTCAGAGCTGCCATGGATCACATTTTTGACATATATTGGCTATTATCATAATGATAGAAACACTACTTTTCTTGGAAGACAGCATTAAATCAATGCTTTAACTTTTGTCAGTAATTCCATGCTACAGAATAATAAAGTTTATTTATAACTGTGCTCTAACACATCGGGAAGTTGAACAACAGCTTCCTTCCCTGGAAAGATATATTGAATTAATGTGTGTGTGTATGTGTATGTGTGTATATATATCTCTCAATGGAAGATTTCATGAAAAATTGTATGGAAAAAAGTTATTACATAACCAAGATCCTTAAATGTTAGAGCAATAGGGAATTGTGTTAAATACTACCTCTGGTTATCTTCATTTCAGACCACTTTTATTGGTTTTGGCCTCAGGTTTATTGAAGGATCACAAACCTGAAGCCAAAACCAATATAAGTAGTCTGAAATGAAGGTAACCAGAAAATATTGTTATTGCACTCAATACTTTAAATTATTTAAGTTATTATTTTCTTCTCTTTTTCATTTTTCATTCCTGAATTTATGTGCTCTCTCCTTCAATCATTGCTGATCATGAATTTTCAGATTTCTTTCATTTCCGCAAGTGATAAATCAGAAGGTAGCATCTTTTCCAAGGAATAAAAGCTATAATAAGAGGCAGCTCACTTTATCAAGTGCATAGACTGATACAAGATTTAAACTGGAAGGTCCACTTAGCTTTATTAAAACTTTATTGCTTAATTAAGATAGAAGTTTTTATTAATGCTAATTCTAATCTAACAGCAGCTTTATGGAATTCCCCAATTTATTGCTATGGTGCACCTTTTGGATCAAACCCACATATCAAACCAAAGAAATTAAAGGCATAAGATAAAAAAAGAAAAAAAATGTAGCTAAATCTAATTTATATCAGTACCTTTTACTATATCTCTACATCCTTGCAAACTATCCTTGCTTCCTTTATTTCCATATACCAATTCATACAATGTCTTTTGTTGCTAATTTTTTAATCTCTTTATTCTTGAGGAATTTCTTAACTCTGTCCAACCACAACATTGCCCTTCCCATTTCTTCATTCAAATATTTGTTTTGTGGTTTTGATTCTCATTCTCTCTACATGATCAGATGTCATCAATAAGCTTCTTTCGTAACTGGTCAGTAATTTCTGAGACTAAGCAAAAATCAATGTTTGTTTCGGTTCTTCCTTAGAAAAGATCATTTCAAACAACACTTTAGATAATTCAACTATTTTATTTCACCTTATGGCTTCATCCTATTTCTTTTGATTGGAAGCAAACCAGAAGTCATTATACATGCCTTTTGGTTCCAGTAAGCAAACCACAACTATAAATTGGCATAAAGGAAAACACTTTGGTGGGCAACGTAATAGGGACACAAAAGGAGACCCAACTGGGCATCCTCTGGGCAACTGGTAATGTTACCAGTTGATCCTTTCACCATGGGAGAGGTTCGGTACTTCTGAAATGGAAGAACAGCATAAGGAAAATATTTTCTTCGTTTTTTGTAACTTGCATTACACTGAATTGAAATATAAGGAATCACACCTATCATTTGAACAACAAATCCCAATTTCACTTGCAAATACAATAGTTATATTTAACAACTACAATTAATGAATGGATGTGCAGTTTACTTTCTTCCCAGGCTTGCTTGAAATACAGTGTGCAATGGGGAGAGATTATATGTTTGTTAGTTTGGTCTGGAATGAGGTGCTCTCTCTGGATTTGGTTGTTTTCTTGCATAGAAAACACTGGAAGGTGGCAATTAGTTAATAAAGTAACTCATTAGGCTTATACAGTATTTTAATAATATACAGTATTTTAACATGTCAACAGTACATACTTACTTATACTCTCTATCAAGAGAAATGCATTTGGCTTCATGTTTGCAAGGGTTGAGTTCAGGCACGCAATGGTTGATTACTTCATCACAAAGTTCTCCTGAAATAAAAATAAAATTAAGAGAGCTTTTATATAAATTTAGTAGAAGTTTAGTTGCCTGAATTATAATCAGAACTGAGGAATGAAAAATGCTTACAAAGAAGCTATTGAGGACAATGATATTACAACCCTTTGTTTAAAAAAGAAATTAATGGCATACCCATGATTAAAACTTTTATTGTGGTTTAAGACTAGTCAATGCAGCAAAAAAACTACAGATACCTTAAACAAACAATGCATTGTATATGAAACAGGTTGCAACACTAGAAGATTTGAGGTCTTTATGAATGTTATGAATATTAATGTTGTTCTAAAACAAAATAAATAAATAATTGTTTATCATCAGAAACACATTTAGAGATGGCTGTATAACCCAAAATGAATACATTTATCTTTGGTTGTTCCATAGAGGGTAAAAACAGGAAGTTTTTGCTAGAGGATGTAATAAATTGAGTGCCATACTGTATCCAGAATTCTGTCTTTGCCTTGTTAGTTTGATTGTAACTCAATGTTACAAGGCTTGCCTTAATAAAAAAAACCTTATAAGGCTAGTTTATATGTAATGCTTGACTTTCAGTGAACAAAAGCCATCTCCAATTATTACAGAAATTATTGTATTTCTAGTTTCTAATAATGAACAATTGATTCACAATGATCAAAGCCACAATCTTCTGAATAATAGTGTTATGATAAAATTCCCTTCTTGTAATATCCCAGCTTTTTTTTTTACTAATCTCTTACATTTCCTGAACAATTTCAGCTGCACTGTAAGATTTCATATCAAATGATTCCTGCACCGAGATTCTGAAATGCATTTCAGTCCAACATTTCATTTCATTTACAGTCTTGTACATGTGTGCGCACACATGCACATACCCATACTAATAACATAACTCTTAATGGCCAAAATTAAACTGTAAAATATGTTATCAGAATTTTTATTGTGCTAATTATTACCTTAGTAGTTAAAAAAAACCCCGTCATTTGCTGATTTCCAGCACCAAAATCAAGTAACAGCACCTTCATTATTGCCAATTACCATTATCACTGCAGTCCCAAGTTGGCTTAATTATTAATTGCAAAAGATTCCTCCCAAAACTTCACCAGAAACACATGGAGTTCCTCCATAAATTATTTATGGCTGCCATTCCCTAGTATAGAAACAGTGTTAACAAGTGTTCCAATGAGTATCCAAGAAGCACAGAACTGTGTGTTTCTACAATATGACTCTCCCAGCTACTTTCAGTTTAGTTCATAGCTTGTTGGCCATTATGCAAATGTAAAGAAAGAGCTTTGTTCTTTATTTTTAAATTAGGGTCTCAGTCAAAATGGGCCTTGGTGGCTCAGGCTGTTAATTGCCTGCACTTAAGTTCCAGCTGCCTACAACTGCTATAGGCTCGAATCCCACCAGGCTCAAGGTTGACTCAGCCTTCCATCCTCTCGGGGTAGGTAAATTGAGGACCCAAGATTGTTGGGGGCAATTAGCTGACTTTGTAAAAATGCCGCTTAGTAATAAGCAGGCATATACAATGGAATGAAGGCTATTGCTGAGCACACTGGGTTGTATCCCAAAATTGTAAGCCCTGAGTCTCCGGAGAAGGGCGGCATATAAATGTAATTAAAAAAAATGGAACATTATGGAGTTGAGCCTTAATCATTGTTAATTATTTGTGACAACTGAAAGAAAATAAATGCTGACATTTTAGATTTTATCAGCAATGTATACAAATGCTAATACAATTTTTTTTGAGATTGCAATGAACCTTTCAGGTATATTCTGTCAAAATGTAACATAAATCACACAATAATGGCCTTAACATGATGCATTGTATTTTTTTTAATGTCCAGAATTTATACATACACACACACACACACACACACACCTAAATCTGTAGACACACAATATATACACACAATTTACATATATTTTACATATACATATTTACAAATTACACATGTATACACACACAAATACACAAGACATGTATGTATGTGTATACACACCCACACACCCACACCATATATACTATGTATAATTATAGGTATGTATGACTTTGCTTCTTTAAAATGAAGCTAAGTTAACACAATGAGGAATCCAGATTTGAAAGCATTATGACATTCATTTTCATGTATATATTACATATACTTTAAGTCAAATAACAGGATGATATCATGAATTTTTGTTTTTTGATGAGTTGCAATTTAAGTATAATCTTCCAAAAAGCAGCCAGTGTGATATATGTGGATATTCTGATGTTTAGATATAGGGCCCACAGCCTTAAGTGCCTCCAATCCCATTCTAGCATGTAAGGATATAATACTTTCTTTACAAATTAATAAGGATGTAATAACTGAATGCATTAACTTAGATATTTAAGACTATAGGAAGGTAAAGAATAAAGAATCAGAACGGCTGATACATAATCCTGAACAGAAGTCACATTGGCATCATTGTTACTTTCATATAGGTTTAAAATGAAATCTACAAATACTTAAGATTTACATGTATTGGACACCCATATCTGTATCTTCAGGAAGTAATTGATAGGATCAGCTAATTATTGGAGTTATAATGCTTAAAATTAACATTGTTTCATATGATATTGCCATATGCTATTATAGCCATAATTTCATATATTAATTTAGTGAAGTCTCAGTTTATATTGTGTAAGCTTGTATTCTCTTGAATTATTTACTAATGATTTCAATTTGAAATAGATAAGTGTATGCTGTGATACAGAAATAATAATCTTACAAGAATGGAAGGATATACATTTTCTATTAATTATACAGTGATTTAGAAAACTTTCAAATAATTTACAAATATTTCTTATAAATAATTTAATGTCAAGCTTTTAAAATTCGGAATGTGTGTAGGAGTTTGTGTTTCATTTTTCATACTTAAAGTTTAAATTTGGGATGATATATATTTGAAGCAATGCTAGTTTTTGATTACTGTATGGTGGTGAGAATGGCGCTGTTTGTGGCTAGCCCTTGGCCTTTATTTAGTTCAGAGGGCCAATGTGACACTGGGGCTGTCCCGGGTATGGCCTGGAATACAGCAGGAAGCATAACCGGTCCTGGGTCAGCTGTTATGGGCAGAGGTCCTGGCCCCGTCCTAGGGCTGTTAAGGGCTGCGATGTTTCCATCTATGGTGTTGGAGGCGATGGTGGTGACGCCCTTTTCCTGCTGTTTCTTATGGCCTGACTCTGGACTTTTCCATCGACCATTGTGTTTGGTCATTTTGCCTCATTTGTGTTACTGCTTCCACTTATACCATCTGCTCCATCTTCGCCAATTACAAGGTACTCTAATTACTGGGACTGAACCATCTATACTGTGCCATAGGCCACAGAGGGGTGAGCTTGGACACCCTAGTGACCTGGGCCCGGATTCCCAGTGCCGACTGTACACCCTTGAACTTGGTTTACGGCTACCAGATCTTGTTGTTTCCCTTGCCGTGGTGAGAGAACGGCAGTGGGGACTCACTTTCTCT
This sequence comes from Naja naja, assembly GCA_009733165.1. NCBI lineage: Eukaryota > Metazoa > Chordata > Lepidosauria > Squamata > Elapidae > Naja > Naja naja. The sequence continues at coordinate 114,794,944 of CM019149.1, read as the reverse complement.
CTAGACAGCCATTTAACATCTGTTTACCAACTGTCCAATTGGTGCCCATGGGGATACCTGTGAGAGCGGGACTTGATCCGAGGAGGGTCTTAAACATCGACCACAGGTCTGTTGTGAGAGGGCAGCCTGGTTCCTGGACCCCCTGACGGGCAGTACCTAGGACTTTACCAAGTTCCTATATTCCGGACTTTATTGTTTCCACCTACAGACCCTTCTGCCGGTTCCTTGACATCCTTGGATCTGTAATATTCGAACTTTTACAGCAGCAGAGCTTCAGGCCTTCATGGCCTGCTACACTATCACCGGCCTACCTCGAGGATGGGTTATGGAACCCAGAGAGATGGCATGGAGGAGAGTTGGGTTGGGGTTGGGGCTCTAAGAAGGTAAAAAAGAGGGTCACTAGGGCCCCTTTAATTAAATTTTTAAATAAATTTTTAAGTAGGCTAGGGAAGAGGGTGGGAAAATGATGTCGGGGGTGGACTGCAGCCCGGGTCGTGGCGGGGGGGTTGGGGGCCAGTGGTGGCCCGGAGTGCGGGCCAGGGAACATGATTCCTAGGGTGGTTGGGATCGGTGGGAGACGACGAGGCATAGGGCCAGATCATGTGTTGGGAGCGCGCCCTCGCTAACTTCGAGTGGTGTCGCGCTCTGACCCTATGACCTCCTCCCCTAGGGGCAGGGGAATGGGGACCCCTGGGCTCAAGCTGGTGTATTTTAATGCCAGGTCTGTGGCTAATAAGTCTTCCCTCCTCCACGAGGTGATTGAGGAGGAGGCTGCGAACCTGGCTTGCATCACCGAGACCTGGTTGGGCCCAGAGGGAGGAGTCCTTCTGGTTGATTTATGCCCCCCAGGTTTCCGGATTTTGCACCGGGCACGGGCTCAGGGGAGGGGTGGTGGAGTGGCTGTGGTTATTTGGGAGACCCTGATTCCAAGGGAGGTCACTGTTCCTGAGACAGGTGGAAGTGAGACCCTCCTCCTGAGGTGGGGGCCTGGTGGTCAGGTGGGTTTGCTGCTGACATACCTTTCCCCCAGCTGTGTGGCAGCAACCCTGCCTGGGTTTCTCGGCTCTCTCGGGGTGGCGGTGGATCTCCCGGGGCTTATGGTCCTGGGTGATTTTAATCTGCCTTCCCTTGGGGGAACGTCGGGTTTGGCCCAGGAATTCATGGACTCCATGGGGACCATGGGCCTGACCCAGTTAATTCAAGGCCCGACTCACGAGGGGGGAAACACTCTCGACCTGGTTTTTGTCTCGAACAGTGGTAGTGATATAGGGCAGGCGAGTTGTACAACACTGCCCGTCCCATGGTCTGATCACTATCTCCTACGGCTGCTCCCCACTGCTGGGATGAGGAGCCACCTAGATGGTTCCGCCCCAGACGCCTAATGGACCCTGAAAGGTTCCAGGCAGAACTGGTTTTTCCCCATTTCCCTTGCCCACAACTCTGCCGAGGACCTGGCGGCTGCTTGGCAGCAGGCCGCTGAGGCTGCCCTCGACAGGATTGTCCCCATGCGTCCCCTCACGTGCTGTGGATCCCGGGTAGCTCCTTGGTATACTGAGGAGCTCCGGGAGATGAAGCGCTGATGAAGGGGTTTAGAGAGCTGGTGGAGGGCCACCCGCTCCCAAGCCGATTGAGCTCAGTTAAGAGCCCATATAAGGACTTACCTGGTAGCTATGGGGGTGGCGAGAAGGTCTTATCTCTCCACCCTCATAGCGTCTGCAGATAACCGCCCAGCCGCCCTGTTTAGAGCCACCCGCTCCCTCTTACATCCGGGGGACGTGGTGGAACCTCTCCGGAGAAGGGCTGAGGAATTTGGTCAATATCTGTCAGATAAGATCGCGGATTCGGGCGGTTGTGCCCACCTTGCAGTGGTCTGAGGATCGTGGTGCAAGTAGTCTGGCTGATGTGATCTGGGCTGAGTTCGACCCTGTTTCTGAGGATGAAGTGGACAGGATTATGCGGCGTCTGAGTTCCACCACATGTTTGTTGGACCCATGCCCTTCCTGGCTGGCTTATGCCGCCAGGGAGGTCACCTGCGGTTGGCTCCGGGCAGTGGTCAATGCTTCGTTAAAGGAGGGTGTTTTTCCCTCCGCCTTGAAAGAGGCGGTGGTGAGGCCCCTCCTGAAGAAGCCTGCCCTGGACCCGACCGTGTTAGACAACTTCCGTCCAGTCTCCAACCTTCGTTTTTTGGCGAAGGTTGTTGAGAGTGTGGTGGCTCAACAGTTTCCACTTTTCCTGGATGAAGCAGACTACCTAGATCCCAATCGGGCTTCCGCCTGGTTTCAGCATGGAGACGGCATTGGTTGCACTGATGGATGATCTCTGGAGGGCCCAGGACAGGGGTTTTTCCTCTGTCCTGGTCCTATTAGACCTCTCAGAGGCTTTCGATACCATTGACCATGGTATCCTTTGCACTGAGGGGCTGGGAGTGGGGGCACTGTTCTTCGGTGGCTCTCCTCCTACCTCCGGGTCAATCGGTGTTGACAGGGGACAGAGGTTGGCCCCGGGCTCACTTGTGGGGTCCCTCAGGGGTCAGTCCTCTCCCCCCTTTTATTTAATATCTACATGAAACCGCTGGGTGAGATCATTCATGGTTTTGGGGTGAGGTATCACCAGTATGCTAATGATACCCAGTTATACATCTCTACCCCAAACCAAATCAGTGATGCCCTCTCCGTGATGACTCGCTGTCTGGATGCGGTACAGATCTGGATGGACGGAAACATGCTTCAGCTCAACCCGGCCAAGACTGAGTGGCTGTACATACCAGCATCTCGGTCCAGTCAAGAGTGTCCATCGTTGACCATAGGGGGAGTGGTGTTGCCCCCTGTGGAGAGGGCATGGAACCTGGGGGTTCTCCTGGACGCTCGGCTCCAGTTGGAGGAGAAGGTGGGGGGCCGCCAGGGGGCCTTTGCCCAGGTCTGGCTGGTTCGCCAGCTTTGCCCGTTTCTGGACCGAGATGCCCTGTGTACAGTCACTCATGCCCTTGTTACCTCGCGACTCGACTACTGCAACGCTCTCTACTTAGGACTGCCCTTGCACACCATCCGGAGGTTACAGCTGGTGCAGAATGCTGCTGCATGGGTTGTGATGGGAGTTACCTGATTCTCCCATATTACCCCCCTCCTGCGCGGCTTGCATTGGTTGCCGGTTACACTCCAGGTGAGGTTCAAGGTTTTGGCTTTAACATTCAAAGTCCTACATGACATGGGTCCACAATATTTAAGGAGCGATCCTACCGATATCGGGACCAACCGCCCTGTACGGGCACACAGGCAGGGGCTCCTTGGGGTCCCGTCGGCAAGCCAATGTTGGCTGGCGGTCCCCAGACAGCGAGCCTACTCTGTGGCGGCCCCCGACTTATGGAATCAACTGCCTCTGGACCTCCGCCTGGCCCCTGACCTCCGCACCTTCCGCCGCGATTTGAAGACCTGGCTATTTGACCAAGTCGGGCTGTGATTACCTCACCGGGGGTATGGGATAGTTTTAATTTTTAATTCGGTTTTATTGGACCTTATAGTGATTTAATTTCTTTTTAATTATTTATTGTATTTGTATGTTTTAACTGTGAGCAGAGTCTTCGGAGATGGGGTGGCATATAAGTCCAATAAAATAAATAAATACATAAATAAATTTCCTTGCACGTAAATGAAAATACTTTTTCTTTTTGAAATTAAATATGCTTTATATTAGCCAAACCTATGTAAGTTATATTGGTGAATAGGAATAAGCAAAGCTTCCTCAACCTTTTATCATTGAGATGCAGATGACTTTGGGCCACTTCGTCTTTCCCAGGCTTGGGAAGAAGGCAAATCCATTTCTTAATTACTTTTCAAACTATTGTACTTTGTTCTGGTTTAATTTATTGTGTTTTTCAGGGAGACATATGCAGCAAAAATCTCTGACTTGTTCACAGGATTAGGATAACTTCTTAATTTAAGAGACATTTCACTTTAACAGACATCCCACTGTCTTATGAGCCTGTTAAACTAAACTATTACTTTTAATGAAATATGATCCAGATAATTCTGACACTATAATTATCCATATTACACTCGAGGGCTAGTGGATACAACTACATTTTAAAGGCACTCTTTGGATTACTGCCTTTCTTGGGGTACCCAGTTTGTACCAAGTCTGGTAAAAAAATTTTTTTTAGCAAAGGCTTGGATGCAACTTGGTATATTTAAAAAAATTGTTAAAGACTGAGTTTGTTCAATCTGGGTTCCTATGAAATTTACTCAAGTGTCTTGGTCTGTGTCCAGTGCTTTTCTTCATACAGGAGTCTTAAAGCTGAAGCTAGTATGGTACATGTATCAGTGTCTTCAAATTTTCACCATTTTTCAAAAATGGGAGAAAGCAGCTGAAGGAAAAGTCGCATTATCAGTTTCTTCCCTCACACATTGATTATAACAGGGCATGACTCAGTCAAAAAGAATGTAGGCAAGTATTTTGTATGAAACTACAGATTGAGAACATCTAATTCTTGCTGATATCTATTTAAGTAATCAGGTCACCAGATTTAATCCTGCGTATATCTCAATTAAATAACTATGCCAAAATTCTGAACAGCTCTGACATCTGCATTCTGTAATGCCTTACAAACTGTTGTTTTTGGAAGGGAAAAATCCAGAAAATCCCATAAACTGAGGGAATAGGCATTGTAAGTCAAGAGCAATTTATCATTATAAATCAGGAACAATTGAAATAAAAGGTGCATATTACTTCCATTATACCATGAAGTTCACACAAAGTTATTGTGCCCTTATTACAGGTGCTTGTCAACTTATAACCAAAGTTACAATGGATTTCCCTAGGGGTACTTATTTATTTATTTATTTATTTATTGGACTTGTATGCCGCCCCATCTCCGAAGACTCGGGGCAGCGCACAACTAAAAACAGCAACAATAAATACTTTAAAAGAAATTAAACTAATTTCACAAGCCCAAAAATACAAAAACTAAAATTTACAGTGGTTAAAATAATTAAGAAACCCATCCCCCCCCCCAAGGAGGGGTCACAGCCCGGATTGGTTGAACAACCAGGTCTTCAAATCATGGCGGAAGGTGTGGAGGTCAGGGGCCAGGCGGAGCCCCAAGGGCAGTTGGTTCCAGAGGTCAGGGGCTGCAACAGAATAGGCTCGTCGCCGGGGGACCGCCAGCCAGCATTGGCCTGCCGACGGGACCCCGAGAAGTCCTTGCCTGTTATGGACATACAATTTTATATGAGTATGTATATATCTTAATTTACAATGTTATTAAAGATTTGTATTCAGCAGGAGTAGATGCTGCTGCTCAGCATATTCAGAGTACTAAAAAAGTATTGAATAATTCAGTAACAGAATGTCCTATTAAAAAATACAACATTCTTATAATGTCTTGAATGCAGAGTATGAGCCTGGCTCAGCTGTCAATTAATGCCAACAGGTATTTATTGTATTTGAAGAAAAAAAGTTTTATTAGAAAATACATGAGGATAAGAATGGTTATCTATACATTGAAGAGAAGGAAAAAGATTCAGGAGGTTTTCAAATTAATTCAACATACAGGCTGATTTAAGTTTAAGTAACTATAGTTCAATAAGATGCAAGGGACAGATTCTTTCCTTTATCACTTGCCATTTGTTCTAGTGGTTAAAAAAAGCTCATAGATGCAAACCGATGATGGATTTCCTAAGAAAGCTTTGGTAACAATTTTATAAATAGTCTATATTTTCTTTACAGATGGACTGTTTTATATAGGTGCCACTTTCCAAACCCATCCCTCTTGTGGGGTCTTTGGTGTAGCAAATATATACTCCTCCTCTTAATTCAATGAAGAAAAAATATTGTGCACTTAATTACCAAACACTAGAATTCACAAATGTATTCTGTTATGATAATTCCATTGTGGAAACCATAATAATTAAATGAAATCAAATGTATGCAAATATTTTCTAGCCTGCTGGGCTAGCTTTTGTTTTGTAGTCATTAGAGGCCATAATGAATCAGCATTGACATATGTTCCTAGCAGTTAATCCTACATGGATTAAAGGCCTGGAGACCCTCTCATGTTTCATTTGCCAAAGAACAATGCATTTCTCACTAAGGAAAATTTGCTTTCCAAAACTCTCTTCTGTCAAAAACACTTCCAGGCTTATAAGTTATTTCAGGAAGCAAAGATGGTCACAAAGAAAAGAACAGGTACACATTCATCACATATTAAAAATTAATGCTGGTATAACTACACACTTGATAGAAACAAAACAAAAACCAGCCTACTGAATTTAGTGGGCATCATTTCTGAAGAGCCATGCACTATAAATAGTAGAAGTCCTACTTGTGTAAAAAAACATCCCTTTATATTTTAACAGGTTTTTATTTAATAGCTGGGATAAACTTTTGACAATATACAAAAGAAAGTATTTTTTTCCAGTGAATATATATAATTTTTATTAGAAGAAAAATTTAAAAGAAGAAACACAACATAGAAATGTTGAAAGACAAGGGCAGGGGTGTCAAACTGTAGGCCCACAGGCCAGATGCGTCATGCACAGGTCATGCCCACCTCAGATCCACGAATAAGAAAAACATTGTGAAACGTCACATGATGGCAACATGATGTGGCGAGTTTGACACCCATGGAGAAGGGTAAGGAAATGAAAAAAAAAGTAAGTGAAAAAATGCAGATAAAGGAAAAGTTATAAAAAAGCACTTGCTGGTTTATTAACAGCAGTTACAATTTTAATTTTGCTACTTTAAGGTTACTCATCTACTGACATTTTAGATAAGTTTAGATTCTTTCTATCAAACACATACACTCCAGCAGAAATTAATAAATATCCAAGACATTCTTAAAATTTAATCATGAGAGACCAGTTGTAACAATTATATAATTCTCTTGGAGAAAATTTCTTCTTTCTAACTAGCAATATTATAGTTGCTTCAAATAGGAGTAGAAGCAGAACTTGGCAATTGCTTTTAGAGTAAGACAATTATCTAAAAGGGAAAAAAATTCTCCCAGGAATCTATGCAGGTTAATCTGCATTCTACTTTAAAATAATGTGTATTTCATTAAACTATATATAACTGTGATAGCGGCATGATTTAATTCAAAGATGAGGCTTCCAAAACATCTCTACAAGCAGAAATTCTACTGTTCCTGGGCAGAGGTGGTATTCAGCAGGTTCTGTCCAATTCTGGAGAAGCGTAGGGGAAATTTTGAGTAGTTCGGAGAACCGGCAAATACCACCTCTGACTGGAGATTCTACAGTATCCTTCCCCTGCCACGCCCACCAAGCCATGCCCACAGAACTGGTAGTAAAACAATTTGAACCCACCACTGTTCCTGGGGGAAAACAGTTTCAGGAGAATCCAAAACTTTTTTCAAATATAGCTGACAGAATGGTTCAAAGCCGTATCTTACTAACAAAGCACTAATAAAATCAGATTTACCAGTATTATCAAGAAAGACTTCCTTGAACAAAGCAATGATCTATGTAACATAAATGAAAATCTGAGCCCTGCAACTTAAACAATGAAGGGAACAGTTAAGCATCTAAGCCAACCTCAAGAGGCTTGCAAGTGAGCATAGATATGAAACTAGGAACAAATCACAAGCAACCTTCCTTCTAGGCTGATTTTTTTTTGTACTGAAATTGAGTGATTCTAATTAAAGACAATAATATTCTCTAGAAACCATTATCAGATTGAAATAATTATCCAAGCTCTGGAAAACTGCTACTGGTTAGTTCAAGGTATTCCTAGAGTAAAGTTTAAATTTAAATTGGTACCAGTATTAGTTGGGGCAGTATTTCCCATATGCTATCAGTTTTATTTTATTGGATATTTCTTATTTTTTCCAAAGAAAGATTTAATATAGTGCACAATATAATTTTACAAATTAGTTAGCAAAGTAATTTATAGGTAATACAGATTAGAGCCTTGTATGGAAAAGGAGATGCCAAATGTTTATGCTAGTTTTAGAAAGGGCCAAAGAGCAAAAGACATTACTGCTGATGCATATTGGATGACTGAGAAAGCCATATAAACCGCAAAAGAAAATAGATACTTTAATGATTATAAAAAGGTTTTACATTGAATTAGGAATGTACTTAGGACAAGGGTCTCCAAACTTGGCAAGTTTAAGACTTGTGGACTTCAACTCCCAGAATTCCTGAGCTAACATGACTGGAGGAGGAATTCTGGGAATTGAAGTTCACAAGTCTAAAAGCTGTCAGGCTTGAAGACCTCTGGCTTAGGAGAATGGAAACAGCAAGGGTCACCCATATGTTTGTTCCACAGAGAATCTCTCTGAAAAGAGATTCAGTGATCCAGTGGATCTGAGAATTTTGGGAGGGGGGAAGAGGAAATCATTTTGCCTAAACCATGTTTCGGTGTTTCCAAATTGGACACTGGGTTTACTCACTTCCTCTTTTAACTATTTATAAGGAAGCTGTTTATCATTAAACCAACCTGTAGGGCAATATTTCATGGGATTAATTATCAAGAAAGTAAACAAAAGGAATTTAAAGTGGACTTATTTGGTCAAGGTTAATGTATATGTTGTGGTTTCTGATAGCTATTATTGGGTTGTTGTTGTTTTTTACCAGGATTGAATGACTAGGCTTTAAAGATCAATTTATAAGTGGGGAGAGAATTGTTGCTTCATTTTTTTAGCGAAAGTGATAAATTGGAATACAAAATGGATTAGATTCAAATTAAAATATAATATGTTCGCTCTTAATAGTCTTTGGCTGATTAGAACTAAATGATGAGTTTTTATCAATTGATTATTTATAAAGGAAGAAGACGTTTTTATACTGAAATATTAGAGAAAGTGGTTTATACTTGTCTGGGAGGAAGAGAGATTCCTTATAACTGGAGATACTAGGAATTGAACCTTCAAAGGGCAGAGTACATGGCCTACTAAAAGCTACTTTTTTCAAATAAACAGGAGACTCTTTTCTTGGAGTAAAAGGGCAATGTTAGCAAACTGCAAAACTGTTGATCTACCTCTTATTAGAAAGGCAGGCAATAATTCTCTAAATTACTAGCATTGCTGAACATCCAGTCACTTGTTGCTGTGGTTGGACACAGTCTGATTCTTTCATTAGAGTGAAATTATGCCCAATTTGAGCAAGATCACATGTTTTCTCAAATCACATTTCAATAGATACAACTTATTCTCTTCCATGCCTGCCTCCTTTTCCACTACTGAGGAAGTAAAAATATATTCACTCTGATTTAGGGAAGTTTGCTGTTCTGTACCTTATGTCTAAAATTCTAAACAAAGGTGCCTCATGTGGTTTACAATGCAGTCAAAGCCTATAAAGCAAGATTAAACAAAATTATGAACCAAAAAGTAAAAGAAGCCACAGAGGTCAAAAATAGAGAATATTAATCTGAATGATTTGTCCCTGCCATGTTTCAATCATAAAAACAGATCAACACAGCATTGAAATGAACCTGAATTTCAACTAGATCAGTTACACTCAAGTAGTTCCTCATATTGGAAAGAAATTTGATTTTAACGTATGTTTAGGAGTATAGTTATGGTTAACATATACAAAGATGATAAGGAAAGAATGTTGAAGCCTGCCATGCTGCAACATGTGAATACAAGACCTAATTTCAAAGATTGCTCTGCTAAAAATGATAAATTTTTGAATAAAGACTAATTCTAAAGGTGTAGACCTATAGTATCCTGACACTTGGAAAATATAGGAAGATAATTTTTTTTATTTTTGTACGCTGATTACTATTGCTGTACTGCTTACGGTAATTTGCCTTATTTTCAGGGGTGGAATTCTACTGGTTCTGTCCACTTCTGTAGAATCAATAAAATCACCGAACCGGTAGTTACACTGGTAGGATCCCACCCCTGCTTATTTTCCTAAGAAACATATTTTTATTGATTATTAGATTACTTATTGAAAATTCAGCATTAAATAAAACTTTTATGTCTTATGTTTATTTAGATTTAACCACTTCTTTCAGGGTAATCATTTTCTAAAATTTAGAATTTTGGGGAGCAATAAGACAATATATCTAATAAAATATATTCTGCTTACAGACAAATAATTGATACTGTAAAACAAAGGAAAAAAGGTAGAAAACAATACCTTATTTATTTAGTAAAATAAGCCTGCATCTTATTTTTACCTATTAAGAAAGAACAATAACAAAAATATACCTATACCAAATATACCCTTTTCGTTCATTACAAATTTAATTAATTTGTTAATTAATATGCACTATTCATATATAGGGGATCATATTGTGAGAACCATTGGCTCAGAGTTTCTCTGCGGTCAGGTTCAACCATTACAAAAATTTCTGGCAAAAATATGGCTAATTGCAGCAGTTCTTTTTCAATCAGGATGAAGGTTTTCTAAGCCAACTATTTACATAAGCATCCCAAAAGAGCCCAACAAAACATTTCAAGTTTGAGAAATTTTAGATTTTCTTACCAGCTCACTCAAACATGACACTGATTGAATCCCATGTTACGTAGCTTATAAGGGGCCTTTCTCTAAGTGTCCAGAGCTCAGAGAGTAACATGGCCAGTTCACATTTTCATATTTAAAAGAATATAGAATTTTTTTCATCACCGTACTGCGAATGTAACAGCTTATGATTTGGTGGCTTATATTCTTAAATTGTTGGATAAATGCAATTACAGTTTCTAAAATCAGGGAGCAGTGTTGAGGAAGAGAAAAATTGACGAAACTTCTTCAAACTTTGGAGATTTTGCATTGTGTGAAATAGGGCATGACTGCTAAAAATATCATGTATCAGAGTAAAGGTGCTCATTTAAGCACAAGCATATATATTATTATTTTCTGTATTGCTTTTTGTTTTCTTCTAAGGAACAATTGAACAAAATGCTTTGATGTTCCGTATAGTTTTCAAATGGATATGGATGTTAATGTGAAGGCAATAAAACAAATAAATGTAGAGTTGCTTGCTGAAATACCTGACATGTACAGATAGTTAGATTACTTACTGGAAATCTCTGTTTTTGAACAGGAACCATGTTGTCAGTATTATTATATGTGCTATTCCCCAAACCTTACAATAAGTGGCATCACATCAAGGTGCAAATTTAGAACATGCAAGCCGAAAGAGCACCACTGAAGGAAACTAAAGGCCCATTAAATCCTGCATAAATGAATACAATATGTTTTTATTATGACCAATGATCCAGTCACATCTTAAAGTGGCCTAAAACAGAGGAAAAGTAGCAATTATATTCCCACACTGAACTTTTGCAATATCTGCCTCTATTTGTGGTGTTGGATTAATACAGTATAGTTACTGTGGACTAATTTGCAATATGATGAAGACAGTTATGAAAACATCACAATTTACAAAAATAAGTCTATGAATATGTATGTATGTATGTATGCATGCATATATGTATGTATGTATGGTTCTATTACTCTTACATGCTACCAAAAACCTCAGGGGTCCCAGAATGCTGAGATTGAATTACAGTAAGACAAGAAAATGATGAGACTTTCAGAAGATTGCAATGATGACAAAGCTCTAAGGCAAAGTAGCCACACTTCAATGCTTTGTAGTGAAGAGCGTATCTCTTAAGCAATAACTAATATACCAACATTTTAGATTCAGAAATGCATACATATATAAACCCAACTTTTCTGGATACTTTAGTTTGATATCAGTATCACGGGTGAGATTTGTATAGTACTAAGAAAAGAAAATTTCCTGCCAACAAACACCATAACTACTTTCCTAAATATCTGAAACCAGCCATTTTTAAAAAGCGTAACCTTCAACTTTTTTTTTTTTTGCTAGGATAAGAATCCTCTCTTTTCTATGCTACACTGATGTCCAACTCAAATTTTCTAAATTATCCTTGGTGGAAAATATTCCTAACTTGTTTCCTTTTTCTAATGCACTTTTGACATTATTTGCTGCACCTGTTTAGATGGGGAACCACACTCCAAAAGCTGAAGTTGCTGTAACTGAAGAATAATTAAAACTACATGAATTAATATAATGATTCTCCATGTGTTTTGCTCCCTCTCCTGAGGGAAGCTGCAAGCAATTCAGATTGTGGCATCTTATAAAGTTGGTCCCGTTCCCACTCACACCCAGTGAGTTAAGCAAATCCTCCTAGTGCGAAAAAAGATCAGTTAAGATATCTGAGACTCTATGTGTCATCTGGAGATGTTTTTTTCTAAAATTTTTCAAAATGATAGGCTGACCTGTATAGTTGGGTAGGCAAAGGCAAGCGTAATTGTTTATTCCATCCATACAAGTTGAGTTGTTCTCACAATCATTATCTTCACAGTCATCTGGATTCAGTTCACATTTCTTCCCTTCAAATCCAGTAGGGCAGGAACAGCTTTTAACAAAGGAATAAAGGAGATATGGGCATTAACTGGCATGTTGGGGCTAAACTGACTTAGAAACAGGAACTGCGTATACAAACACACATACAAACAAGTGGGGAAGCCTCTGAAAATCAAGGGATACTAAATTAGAAAGTTTATGCAGATTCTAACTTCAGCACATAAGCAAAAGTTTCTCAGGCTGAGTTAATTTTTCATCATTTAATATTTACATTTCATGACAGAAATTAAATCTGGGGAGCAGGACTGTAAAAAAAGGGGATAAGAAAATACCATTAAAGAAGAATAGTGGATCATTTAATTAAGATACATAGCTACATCTGGGATTGCCCGGATCTTTTCAATTCTGCCATATGATGCAGTTTAGCAATTCAATGGGCATATGACAAGTCCGGATGCATACAGATGGCAGATCAGCTTCAGTGAATTTTGTAGTTCATTCCAGATTCATGCTTCACAATTCTGGCAGTACACATAATTGCAGATATATTCAATTGTTTTTTTCTGGATACCCAATAAGAAGGCCAATTCATGCCTTAGTAGTAAATCTTCCCTGGATTATGTAACTTTATGCATCAAGGCTATATGTATGTGTTCTGTTACATTTTATTGTTCTATTACACAAAGCCACACAGCTACAGCCACACACATCACACACACACACACACACACACACACAAACACAGAAACAATATCCATAATGTTTAGAAGTAAACATGTATACAGTAGAAATAGCAGGAATAGTTTTTTTTTCTGGGTCAAAACTAAATTGGAGAATACTGCTAAGGTGCGATAAGCATGACTTGAGAAAAGCCATATTTATAAATTTAACAATCTGGCATTATTTATATAATAATGTCAGTAGTGCTGAACTTTACTGATGAATTTAAAGGTACTAAATATTCTGATGATAATTACTTCTGAAAACACCAATTTCCCTTTTACAATTTTATTTTGAAAACATATATACTGCAAAAGAAGAAGAAATACAATACCACAAATGTAACCATGAAATATTGTAAGGCCTGGGTGGAAAACTATGTTTTAGTCCCTGTTGTACCAAAACAAGAAAGGAATTTGCTTTGACTTCAGTCACCATTTCTTCCATAATATGGGATCCAACCCAGAAAAAAGTAATTAGTTATTGGCAGGATCTGCACAAGGTACCATGCTTGTTCAGAAAGACTATGTGGAAGAGGAAGTCCTCTAAATACTTTAGGCCTAAGCTATATAAGTCTTTATATATAATTGTATGCATACTGCATTGAGCTCAGAAAACAATAAACAGTTAGTGAAACTGCTTCAATAGGGACATAGTGTATATAGGATTTCCAAGAGACATTGCCTATTTTTTGTGCTGCTGTTTCCAATTTGCACAATAGCTTCAAATGCTGTTCCAAGAAAAGCATGTTACAATAACACAATTCTCAAGTTTTAGCACAAAGGACAGGACCTTTTCCCCAGGAGGGGATGCCCCATTATTATGTGGCTGTTCAACATTAGTGATGGATTAGGAAGACCTTCCCCCTGCTGAAAATGTGTGACTTTATTTCTTCAAGTTCATGTTTGGGATTTTTTTTGTGTTAAATTTCCCATCTTCATTCTTCATTTTGTTTTATTTTTTCTGTTATATTGTTTTTAATGCATTTTTATCTGTAATTGCCTTGGGAGTGGGAAATCATAGCTATTTAAATTACAACAAAATACTTGAGAAAATTGGAACCTTGTCTGTCGACTCCTAAGTCAAGCCCCCAACAGCAGTAAAAGTTCTGCCTTCTCCATGTTTAGTTTGGATTGTTATTTCACATTTGCTCCTTCATTGGTTTGGAGACCCTCAGAGGCCTGGGAGATGTGCAGTCCCAGTTTCACAGAAAAGGAAAGAGAGAACATGATCTAAGAATGAAAACTGGTAAGGTGAGAATCTGTGATTCCCAGCCAAGAGAAGTTATAACACTGTTATGAATCAACTACCTATGCAGGCTGCCTTGTATCCATTGATTCAAGTAGAAAATCTGAAGAATTATACATTTTAAACTCTGGATCCAAAACATAGTTACATTTTTTACAGTGAAATGGCCAATGATTCATTGTTGAGGATTATTATCAGTAAATAAAGGTACTGATCTACCTGCCAATGAAGGATTAAGTTAGGGACCTTTGATTTTTGAACCCTGGTATGAGGTCTGATAACTTGACAGACTTTCCTACAGCCTTTACTATAGCAAGTGATCTGATGCCTAGGGATCATGAATGTAGACTCTCTAGGGATTCTATTATCAATGAAGGTGCTGGTCTCTTGCTCTAGTTCCAAAACCAAGCAAGTAAACAAGAAACAGATGGCAGAAATCTTCAAGGTTGGGAAATAAGCATCCATGTAGCCATTGATTCAAATATGCAGAAGGAAGAAGATTCATATTTTGGAATTAAAGGGAAAGAGTCCTAGATGTTGTGAAGTGAGAACTTTTAAGTATGGCTCCCTAATTCTCAACAGTAAATCAACTTACCTAACTCTCTTGAGTTTACTTGGGATATGGAACAGGAAACATCTAATCACTGTCCCTGGGAGATTTTGCATGGATAGCCCAACAATGAGGATGAATCAATCACAACCAATGGTCCCTCCCTCCCATTACCAGTCTGCCAAAGATTCTGAGGTCATTGTAGAAGCAACTGCAACAGTTGCAATCTTCCAATACTAAGTATTTCCTTTCCTCATCAGTATGGGAATCTGATCAAATTTACTGACTTCCTCACTCAATATGAATTATACATCTTCCTAAATTCAAATTGTTTCCTTATCAAGTGAACCACGATGGGATTTATAATTAGCCTAATGTCTGAGGGATGTATAAAATGAACAACCCAGTACAGTTCAGATCTAGTTGGTGCAACTAGAACATTTCATGGTATACCTGAGAACTAACTTTAAAGATCTTGTCAAGAAAGTGACTTGAGACTGTGAAAACCATTATCTATGACAAGTGAAGCATTTACAGAGGAAATATATTGATGAGATACCTATTAGTTCAGAACTAATAGAATGAAAGGGGCTGAACTGACTACCAGACAAAATAGAGGAGACAGTCATTTATCAAGGCGCCTGATTAACTTTGACAGCATTAATCCAGATCTGCTTGAACATAAACAAAAGAGTAAAGGAATTGCAGCAGAATATTAGAATATGTTAGTGGGAAGAGTAGACATCATTATTGTCTTTCATTCCTTCTATCTCCACACAGACTTTCTCTAACCCTGAATATCAGAAAAAGAAAACACTGTACATACAATATACAATGTATATTGTATATACTGTACAATATCTTCCAACAAAATGGATATCAGTGCAACTTCATCAAAAAGTGCCTGACCACTCAATCCAATATAACACAGCTAGCAGAAGCTCTGAAGAGGATTAGCAGCTTAAAGCAATTTATCACAAAATTTACAAGTTACTTTCCCTTCCCCCTTTCCAGCCTGTCCTCCTAACATTTTGTTAAGATGGTGGTTTCCTATCTCCATTCCACAGAACTATGCAATCCTTAGATGTCACTACACTCATCCCTTCATCCCTTTCTTAACTCTTAGAATGGTTGTGGAAGACATGCATTTTTATCAAATTGGATCTCAGAGGGCTCTATGGTCTATTTTTCATGAAAGAGAAACTTTAATAATTAACAGCTTTTGACTCTCACTATGAGAATCCTGAATATATGGTAATGTTGTTCAAGTTGGTGTGCAACCTCTTGGTCTTTCAAAGATTTATGAAATATATTTTAAGTGACTTTTGGACAAGATTTTACCTGTCTCTTTAGATGAGTTGCTGATTTATTCAAAAGATCCTACACAATTCAGTTTTGTCAATTCAACCAAAATGTATAGTTGGATCACTTTTGTGACTTAGCCCCATATTAAGATAGAGAAATATTTTTTTGATTTGCCTTTATTAGACTACTGGAACTCTATCAGCTAAGATATGATTCATCATCTCTTGGAGTCACTCTATAGTATTTTGCCTAAGTTTACCATAAATTAATTCTTAATCTTACTGGACCTTTTAAAACCTCAACATTTCCTTACTTGAACATGCATTCACTTCTCAACCCAAATTTCATCTTCCATATCCTACCTTCCTCTCTCTTATACAGACTGGTTTTTTCCTGAGAACTGTGTTTCTACAATCCATACCAGATTTTGAGTACAGCACATTTTCCAGAATCTCCTGGAACTGAAGGGATCAATAATGACCAAACCAAGATCTTCACGCTACCAAGGTCCCTGTACTCAAGTAAGCTTCCCTAAAGCTTTCTTAGGGTTTTGCAGATGTCAGCTCATGAGTTATCTTAACCAGCACTTATATTTTAAGATGGGAACCAGAAAGTAATTAATCCCAAAGTTGATTTATGCAGACCTCTGCTTTAATGTGTATTTTCATTGTAAGAAGAAAATCTAACCTGTTTATTGAAATAAAATGATTAACATTTGACATCATTACTGATCATCACTTATTATAAGACTATATAAGACTGCTCTTCATAGTTGGCAGGACCTTATATTCTGTCCCCAGTGCTGTTCAGATAAACTTGGCTGAAGTAGGTTGTGCGGTCCTCATTTGTCTGTTGGGTAATGGAGAATTTTCCCTTCATTAAAAAAAAGGAAGTACATTCTCTGTATAATCAATATAACTGAATAAAAAGGGCAACAATAATTGCAAAATAAAAACAAGCAACTGTATGGAAGTTACTCCTGCTAAGTCAGGCACATTTGATTATCTCTTATTGAGCTGGCAAGACAATCCACTTCTCACCTTAGCAAAAGGAAGAAGTCACTCCTCCCTCCACCTTTTTTAGGAGAATAAGTTCAATGAGGTGGATAGCTGTGCAGCAGAACAAAGCAGTGCTTTACCGAAGCATACTTTTTTTAAGTGCCATAAAATGATGTGAAAGGATTATACAGAAGAGCTGCTTGCACTATTCATCTTACAGTGATTGCTCATAAGCCATAACATTGGAAGGAATGGGGATATAACTTTAGAAAGGATGAAGGAAAACAAACTGCTTGAATCAATTCTGTTTAAAGGGCACTCAATCTGTATGAAATATTTTCTTTGCCTGTCGGCTATCTCATTAGAACCAATAAAATATGTCTTCTGTCTGACCTGGTGGTGATTCAAGAGATCACAAGAGGCAGATAGAGAAGTGAAGAAGAGCTGGCGCAGCATCTTTTTTTGCCAGGAAAAAAGTAACAGGATAAAAGAACTCTAATTAAATAAAGTGATCCATTAATCATGTCTTCCGTTTCCATTACAAAATCGTCTTTTTCAGGAGCTTATAACTCAGCCATAAAATTGTGCTTTATACGACAACATGGCATACAAGGTCTCAGTTTAGAAGGGCAGATTATTTCTTTCAGTTTAGAAGACAAATGGGGTGACCTGGTTGGTTATTTTTATTTTCTGGTTCTGTGTGCCACCTGCCTGAACGTATATAGGCAGACAATTAAAAGTTTACCATTAAATGAAGGACTGCAGTCTTTCACACAGGATGTTTATGCATCGCAAATTTTCATTGCATTGATTTTAATTGCAGATAATGGGCAACGACAATACCTGTGACCAGAATTTACACCATTAAGCAATGTTTAATTTACAGTGCAATGCCATGTGATTAGTGATGGTAATCCCAGGATGCCTTGTTGCCATCATCAAGTGAAGAACCCAGGTTGGTAAGTGAGGATCTCCTTGCAACTTGCTGCCAGAACAAGCCAGCAGGAAGTTGCAAGTCCCAGGCTTGCAAGCAGGTTTGTGGGCAGGTAAGTGGCTGCTACTGGCTATGTGAAAATGCAAAAGGGGCTGGTGTGGCATCATGAGTAGGGTGGAGCTTGTGGGTGTCTACTGCAGGGTTTTGGAGGGTGCCGGAAGCTACCAGAGTGATTGCACAGATGTAGCAGGATTTGGGGGTTGATGTTGCATGAGGGTGTGTAAAGGGTTGACATGAGAATGTGAGTTGGTAGGGCTTGGGGTGGATACTTAGGCTGCTGGCAAGCCACAACAAAAGCCTGGGGGTGGCTGCTGGTGTATGTGAGGTGTGTGGAGAGATGCAGTACATGTGTGGCAGAGCTGAAGGTGACCTGCAGGATGTGGGAGTCTTACCACAACCACTTTCCATCTTCCCTGCTGGTTTCCCCAAATGACCTTTTTTTGGGAAGCCAGCAGGTAAGGTCGTAAATGGCAATCATGTGACTGTGGGACATTGCAACCATTGTTAGTGCAAGCTAGTTGCCAAACACCCAGATCATGATTACATGGCTGTATGGGGATGCTGGGACAGCTGTGACCTGTCATTCATAGCGCCGATATAACCTTGAATGGTCACCAGATGAATGATCATTAACTGAGTGACTACCTGCACTGAATTTACCAAAAATTCTCCTTGGCGTTCTTTTTATTTCTCAGAGAATTCAACACATAGTTTAGATACTATATATACATTCTTTGTCGATGTGATATGGGTTCAGAGCAGTGGTGGGATTCAAAATTTTTACTATTGGTTCTGTGGGCATGGCCATGTGATTGGGTGGGCGTGGCTTTTTTGCAGCACCACCCCCACCACTCTGTTTTTTGGGCCTTCCTGGCCTCAGGGGGGTCTCTGAGGGAGGCATTTTTGCTCCAGAAGGTTCCCCTGGGGCTCAGGAAGAAAAAAACCAGAGCATAGAAAGGGCATGTAGCACCCCTCCATGCTCCATTTTGGAGCCTTCCTGGCCTCAGAGGAGCCTCTGGGGGGGGGCTTTGTGCTCCCAGAAGGCTTCCCTGGGACTCAGGAAGAAAAAAAATGGAGCATAGGAGGAGCAAGCAGCACCCCCCATGCTCTGCTTTGGGGCCTTTCTGGCCTCAGAGGAGCCTCTACGGGAGCATTTTAGCTCCCAGGAAGCTTCCCTGGGGCCCAGGAAGGTAAAATATGGAGGGGGCTGCCCCCCCCTTGTTTTTTGCCTTCCTGGGCCTCTGGGAAGCCTCCTGGGTGAAGCAGTAAGAAGCAAGGGGAATCCTGGCACAGCTGATTGTTGGGAGATTAAAAAAAAGAAATACCTTAAGGAGTGACTGGGCGGGCAAGCATCGGGCAGATGGGGTGAGTGAGCATTGGGGATCGGGCAGGCGGGGCAAGCAAGCAAGCTGCGACCGGACGACCGGGTTGGGGGCGTGGCCAACAAGAAATTATTATTGGTTCGGTGACCCATGCCAAATGCTTGCTACTGGTTCGCCTGAAGCGATGGAAATGGGCTGAATACCACCACTAGTTCAGAGGTACAATCAGCTTGAGACTACTTGGAAAAAAATCTTCAAAAAGTATGTGAATTCTTTCAGTCATTTCCATCATGCGATTGGCATTTCATGAAATGCAAACCATATTTGCTTGTCAAACCAAGGCTTCAATAAGCAAATGTGATCAACTGAAAGGTAGATTCCCAGGCATAGTGGTGTGACTCAAAATATGGAAAAACAGGATCAAGATGTTTGGAGTTTCTGAAGATGAAAATATCTTTGGTCATGGACAGTCAGTAGGATAATAAAGGAGTTATACATTTGAAGCCACCTGTACTGAATTCACCAATTCATCAAAAAGCTAATAAAGTTATGCCCCTCCTCCCTCTCCAACTGTGATAAAAATACAGATAGATTAAATAGATGATAGATAGACAAAATAAAGAAAAAGAAAGAAAGAGAGAGAGAGAGAGAGAGAGAAGGAATGAAGGAAGGAAGGAAGATGGATGGATAGATATATGATTAGATAGATAGATAGATAGATAGATAGATAGATAGATAGATAGATAGGTAGGTAGATATAGATATTCTGCATATGCCCATTACTATTATTGAACTTGGCCAAATCTATTAGGAGATTCATGTAGTTTCCCAACTAAACTAATCCCAACTAAACCTTTGATTTTGATCGGTATCAGTGCTATCACCTAAAAACCATTTGGTCCTGCCTTTACAGTATGATAACACATTTATATATCCTTTTCACTCAGAAATTGCACTACAACAAAAGGGCATAAATAAACTGTACAAAATGTAATGCTATTTTAGGGTCAGCTCTTTTGGTATATTTTGATGTGACTATACATATTGGAAGTGCTAAATTATATTAGCTTGCTCTGAACAAGTAATTTAGTCTGGATGATGTACATGCTAGCCAGATGTATTTGGTTTACAAATCAGCTGTTGTATTCAAACATTTTTCTCTCTCCAGCAAATGTTTTAAAGCCTTTGGCTAAATAATTATATGTACCTGCATATCAATTGGACAGATTCAATAGTCCATAAACATTGAACTTATCCATCAACTATGGAACATTAACACAGTAAAAAAATCTATCAGCCTAGCTTTTTCTCCCCAAATAAGTTCTTAAGTGAATGTTGTGCTACTGGAAGTAAAAGGCAGATTTAACACCCTCAAATTGATATGCTCCAGCTACAAAAATAAAATTTCCAATAAACAGAGGAGCTGTGAGGGCTTCTCTACAATGGGCATGACTCAGTCAGAATGAAATATTCCTGAACTCTATTTTCTTCAGTGAAAAATACTATTAAATTGTCAGCAGCAATTAAATGGTATGAAAGTGTGATTCCTTTGCTCATCATTTTGAGCTGAGAGAGCTAAAGGGGATAAGCAAATCTTTTTGCTATTATTTGTTTTAGTCGTAAAATAAACAGAAATTATGTCAAAAGCTATTTTTATATCCAATTCTATTATATTCTATATCTCAAGATGAAAGGCTAAGACCAAACTTTACAATTTTGAAAAAAAAAGTAGGAGATGAAAAGGCTGAGCCCAAGAGAGGGGTCAAACGCGTTGTAAGTCATGAGTCCCTGCATGCCTGCAAGAAATCGAAGTCCAGCCCATCTTGAATGCCTTCTTAACTCTCGCTCATTTCCCTTGATCATTAGTAGCTCAGATTTTTATCGAGAACTTAAGCTTGCAATAAATCTTTACACTCTTTTGAACTGCCTGAATCTCCTGTTTTCCCTGACATTATATGCGTTAATAATTTCAGGATGTTAGAAATAGCATTCTTTATGTCCTTACTTCTGGAGGATGGAAAGAGAACAGTAATGTTTACTATAAATATTATTTTATGCAAAATAAAAAGAAGAGCAAATGGTTACAAAGAGAAAGCAGCATTTGAGACCAACTCGTTTATCATTAAATGAATTATGGAATGATACAGTTGGAAGGTACATTAGGCCAATAAATCCAGCCTCCAGTTCAGCACAGGAATTCAAATTAAAGCATCTATGACAATAGCCCCTTCTTAAACACATCATTGATTCCAGAACTGGCTTGTTCATATTTTGAGGTCATTTTACTAAAATTCAGTTAGATTCTGCCTCCCTGTTGCTTAAGGCCTTTATTCTTTTTCCTGTACTCAGAAGTGATAGAAAACAAATGTAAAACATTTTTTGTATGAATTCCTAATAGATATTTACAATACCCTTCCCTTCTCTGAACATTCCTAGTTCTTTTAGTCTCTTCATGAAAACTTCTAGTCACCTAATCATCATTGCTGCTCTTCTCTGACCATGTTCCAATTTCTCTGAGGTTTTACTTTTTCTGAATTCTAGTGCCCTGTTTGCAATTAATTGCTTTTCCAAGATGTTTTGTATTCTATATATCTAGCAGACTTGCCTCAACTAAATATTATTTCATTACTTTCAGCAAATTTCTCTATTCAGCAAATATGAAGATTATTTTCAATTTTATATCTGCCTTCCAGGACAATCGTTTTTCCACACAATTTTGGACCATATTCAAATTTGGTAAGCATTCTCTCACCATCTTCATACAAGACATCAATAAGCTATTGAAGAGTAAATGGTTTAGGATTGAACCCTAGGGCACAATACCTCTCAGGATCACTTTATCTTAAGTTTTTCCTACTTCCACTTCACCATCTGAGTTTTTCTATTGGTTACTATCAAGTTAGGAAGAGTTTATCCTTTTGTGTCTTCCTCTGTCCTTTGAATAAAAATGGCATCATCAGATCAAGTCAACGATTTCCTGGAAGATCTATGCTTGACAAAGTTTGTCACCCAAACTTCCAGATCATTTGTCCTTTATGTCTTGCAATTTGCTTTTGGACAGCATCACCTACAGGGTAGCAGCCACCAATAACAGTATTGCTTTAATTCATTCCTCCAGTCCAGAGCATTGTCAAATTGATTCATTAGGATTTCTGAGTAGGAGTGGATAATTTTAATACAGAGAGCAACTTGCCCTCCTTTCTCTTAGTTCTGTTCCTTTGAACAAATCATATCCTTCATCTTCTCTGTTCTAATCATGAGATTCAACCCACCAACAAGTGTCTATTTTTTTAAAATTCATATTTATATGCCGCCCTTCTCCGGAGACTCAGGGAGGCTTACAATTTTTGGAGCACAACCCAATGCGCTCAGCAATAGCCTTCATTCCATTGTATATGCCTGCTTATTACTAAGCGGCATTTTTACAAAGTCAGCTTATTGCCCCCAACAATCTTGGGTCCTCAATTTACCTATCCCAAGGGATGGAAGGCTGAGTCAACCTTCAGCCTGGTGGGATTCGAGCCCAATTGCAGGCAGCTGGAACTTATTTTAATTGTTTTAATTATTTTAACTGACTGTTTAGACTTGTATTTGTTTAATTATTTTTTATTGTAATTGTATGAGATTTTTAATGTTCGCCGCCCTGAGTCCTTACGGAGAAGGGCAGCATACAAGTCTAATAAATTATTATTATTATTAAGTGCTAGACATTTAACAGCCTGCACCACCAAGGTTATTATACATATGAAATCAAATTTTCCTTTCTATAGTAAGAGTTTTAGCACTTCTTGTTTGTTACCCATATTCTGAGCATTATTATATAGACAATGCAAGCTAAGAATTTTATGAACTAATTTTTAATTAGGTAGGTTAATAGGCCCTATAAATAATAATTTCATTTCTTTCTGGAGTAATCATCCTTATTTAAGTCAAAGAAAGGCATATTGTTTAAGACTTCCACCTGACCCCATGCCTTTTTTTTTAATTACATTTATATGCCGCCCTTCTCCAAAGACTCAGGGCGGCTTACAATTTTTGGGATACAACCCAGTGTGCTCAGCAATAGCCTTCATTCCATTGTATATGCCTGCTTATTACTAAGCGGCATTTTTACAAGGTCAGCTAATTGCCCCCAACAATCTTGGGTCCTCAATTTACCTACCCTGAGAGGATAGAAGGCTGAGTCAACCTTGAGCCTGGTGGGATTCGAGCTGGAACTTAAGTGCAGGCAATTAACAGCCTGAGCCACCCAAGGCCCTTTTACTGACACTGTTGTGGTAGCATGTTACAACAACAAATATGAAAAGCAGTATTACCTGCTATTTGGGCCCTTTATGCAAGCTAAGCACAGCTTGAACAGGAAGGGTATCAGAATGGAGTTCCAGTCAAAACAGAGTGAATTTCCTGGCTTATGTCACTACTCTGCTATTATTTAGAAGATAATTTTTCTTGTCTGTGACTACAGAATCCTTCAAGTTAAATCACTTGGCATTTCATATGGAAGAATGTTTTGGCTTAAATTTATAAAAGCAAAGAGTTGACAAGTTTGGCAGCTGAGCATGTGTATTAATATATTTCAGTGGGAGAAAGATATATAGAAAATATAATTTCTTTCACAGGCCATAACAACAGAACATTCCAAAGACAGCTTCCATATAACATTTCATGCTCATCAATGTTACTTACAGATTATCCCCAAAGATATGATTCATTTTGAAGTGCAATGGAAAAAGAAATGAACTACATGAGAATAGAACACCAACATTCTTTGTAACTGGATGCTAGGAATAAGACCACCCTTTGGCCCAGACTGATATCAAGAGGGACAGAAAGTATTTCTTCCAATCTTTGTTTGCCTAGCTGTTTAGCTGCTTATTTATGTATAAAAAACTTCTTTCTTACAGGATCAACCACAATATTATGTATTGTGACATATTCCTGACATAGGCCATCATCCCAGGATTTCTTATCTTCCTGGATTGAAGCTTAAAATGAACTTAAATGAATACTAAACTATGAGGTTGGTATCACTATCAAAAATGTCGAATTTGAAACTGCCCTGGTCTTCTCTAAATAGACAAGAGACATTGAAAATAGCCTGGATAATGATGAAGTAAGATGAAAATATAGTAGGAAATATGGTGAAAGGGAGAAACCTAGAATTTCAGGAAAAGGTAGGCAGATCAATGACTAGCCTCAGTTCTTTCCTGGTTGCAGCATGAACAAGGAAGTCAAACCGACAGCAGTGGTGGACCTGCAATGCCAGATCAATTAGTGATAAAACACTGATTATTCTGGATGAACACATTGACTTGTCACATCATAAAGACTTGGCAGTCAACAACCGGAGAAGTTCATCTCTCAGCAAAATCTATGATCTGCTAGTCATGGACTGAAGAGAAGGGAAAGTGGAAGGTATTTACCAATTCTGAAGTCATGCTGTTGCATTTGGCAGGCCAAGATACTTTTGGGTTTCTATTAATGTGCTGATCAACCAGCTAGCAAGGAACCTCTCCTCTTGCCCTAGATGTAGCATTACTCTAGACTCCTTGTCTTGGGGGATTTTCATTTCCACACAAATTGTGTTCACCAGTTGGCAATAATTATCATTTTGCCCCTATGAGTATCAAGGTGCTAGCAAGCAGCAAAATAAATGTTCTCTATGGTATTCTGTTGAAATGAGATTGATGATCTGAACATGGAGGAGCTCTGTACAATGGAGAGATAATTGCCATTTGATAAATCTATGGAAGAGTGAAGGGCTGGTTAAAGTGGCCCAATGAATCTGGATAACTGGGCAATAGCTTGCCAATAAGAGAACATCTTTAAAAATGTGTCCACTCTCACAGGCTTGTCTATAAGGTAATTAGATGAGTTTCTTCTGCATTACTTCTGTGCATGTGGATTTGTGAGTTTTGAAGTGTAGGTGTGTATGGTGATCACCATCTCAATGATAAACTACGAATTTAAAGTAAGGATACTAAAACCATAAAATAGCAATGACAGCAAATAATTAAAATAATTAGAATAAATATTAACAGTTAAAGCCCTATACAAAACAATGATTTTTAAAAAGATCTAATAAAATAGTTATGCCTAATCAATTGAAGTTTCTTTATTAGATCTAAGTATGCTTTACTGTGGTCACCCTGGGAGGTTACCAGTTCATGAATCATAGTTTTATGATCATTGTTTTCCAGAAAGGGTAAAGTTGGCAAATCAACTAAAGCTAACAAAATGTGTTCCTAATAGTTTCTTCAATCTAGGAAACCAAAGAAATATTTGTAACCAAAAGTCTACTTCAGGGAGGATAAAATCCCATTCAGAACAGCTGATCTATCATCTCCCCTGAATTATAATAACCCTTATAATAAGCTTCTTTGCCTTCTCTGGATTCAATTTCAATTTTTCTCTCATTTACCCTATTACTGTTTGCAGACAGGCATTCAGAGGAGCCACAGCAGTTCCTGAAGAATAAATCTTGATGTCGTCAGCTTACTGATAGAACACAATTCCAAAACTTCTGATCCCCTTCAGTAGTTTCTTGTAGAAAATTAAAGTGTTGGAGACTGAATAATGGAACCATTACAAAACTATGCCTTTTTTTCGAGGCAATGATATCAAAGAACCCTGACAGATCAAAAAGAACCAACAGGCTGTGTTCCCTCTGTCAATCCCAAGACAAAAATAATAATATATCAACCTAATCAAGGCAATCTCAATTATGTAGCCCATTTGAAGTCATTTTAAATTTGTCACAATAATTTGCTTCCCCCAGGTCTGCCTGCAATTGAAAAACATCTATCAGCCACCTGTCTAACCATAGGAGTTACAGATTGGCTCATAATCACCCATCTTTAAGAGATCCAGGCAAGCTTCTTAAGAAGAGCACTAACAACTGATTCTGTTAAACAAGGATACATTCCGCTATTTCTTAGAGTAATGGACTGTAAAAGTAACTTTGAGGAACAGGTGGGAGAGTTAGAACTAAGACAATGTTAGGCAGAAGAAATTTTAAGTTGAAAACTCTCTCCAGTTTTCTGAAACATAATGAAGGAAGGGGAAGTGCATTCAGACTTGCAAGATTCTGTTCATAAAAATGTAGTACTGGCATTCTTCACATTCTTAGTCTGTTCTACTTTGAAGGACTGACAAAGAAGTATGATGTGAACTATAGCACCTTTAATATACTACTGGCTAGAACTTATGAGCCACCTTTGAGAAAGATCCAGTGGTGGAACATATTGTTCCAAGAATCTGTCTACATCCCCAGATATCACATATTGAAATGTATCCTATTTAAGTATAGTACAAGGAGTCAGTAGATATACTCATAGTTAGCTTTTCATCAAAGGTGCCATCTGGATTGGTCACCAGAGATATTTTCCTCAAAAACCTCACATAAAGTGTTATAACAATCCTCTGAGGATTTTGTAAAATAATTCTGGGAGAAGGAGACAGGAGTACAAGTTAGACTGCTCACAACCCTGTATGACTTGGGGCCAGGATATAGGACAAACTGTGTTTCCCCAAGTTAAGTCTACTTTCCAGAGTGGAAAGGCTGTTATAGGTTCCATCTATTAAGGAAGTACACCTAATGGAATCTAGAAGAAGTTCTTGTCTGTAGTGGTTCCCTCCTTTTGGAACACCATTCCCCTGGAAATAAGGTTGATCCCCTCCTTCTGGAATGCCATGAAGATATGGTTTTGCCAGTGGGCTTGGGGATCCCAGGCTGATTTGCAGCTGATCAAGTGGCTTGTAAAATTGAGTTTGTCACTACCATGATGTGTGTGTGTGTGTGTGTGTGTACGCGCGTGTGCACGCACGTGCATTCTGGGGCTTTTATATTGTTGATTTTTAATGTGTATGCTGCCTGGAGTTATCATGTATGAGTTAGATGCCCTATAAATCTATTTAATAAACAAATAAATCTAAAATAATTCTGTATGCCTTGAGTTTGTTGGTGCAATAAAAGCAGAGGAAAAAGCAAAGCCTGCATACGCTTACTGTTGTGCCTTATCATATTCAAGTCAGGACCTGCAGTTCTTTCATGTGTTATAGAATCATCTTTGAAGTATGTTGAAAAACCAATTTAGAAAAATCTTGACAGCCCTCCTACTTCTATCTCCTAGTAGATAGAATTTCTGTCTATCAAACAGAAATTGACAGAATCATTTGCAGAACCAGCCCAAACACTTCTGAGACCCCTTAGAATCCAATTGGAAGCTACCCTAAAATTCCACTTTAAACAATCTACAATGAATGCTTTAAACTTGGAAGTTGTAGGGATTTAATAAGAGAAATGGCAATAGATAAAGGACATGTTAACTGTTTAATATAGCACCTGTCTGCAAATCTTTGAAATCATTGCTTTGTGCTCTGAAAAGATTTGACTTACAAGCTCTTGTAAAGAACTGCTATACCACACTCCCATATGCTCCAGAGCACATAATTAGAATCAAAATGGGATGACTGCATGCATGCAATCTGCCCAGCCCTGACCCAAATATAATTCTTTGTTTCAGATGAAGGTCTTGGTAAAGACAAAGTTAAATACTTTTAAGTCCTCTGGTTTTAAACAGGAAAGATCTAAGTGCATGTATCACTTTCTCATTCAAAGCAATTGGGCCAATGATTTAATTTGCCAATCTAAACCATGCTTTAATTTAATTTCTCTGGGATGGTTTTGTACAGTAGCCTTTTATGCATCAAAGTAGTGAAAACAAGTTGCTTTATCCATTGCCATCATTGGTTTTAATCACACTTTGTTGTTGGTTACCTGAATCCGTCTTGATTTGTGTCAGTAGGATGGCAATTCCCCCCATTCTGGCATGGATTCCGAATGCAAGCATGAATAGGTGTACTGCAATCTCGACCCTATCAGTAAAAGTTAAACAGGAAACATTAGTCATTTTCTATTACTGACTGGGAAGTTCACTCTGTTTTCCTAACCTGGCCTTCGCAGGCACAAAGAATGTATCCTTCAGAATCAGAACACTTGTTCTTATTCAATGAAACTATTTTTTTCCCTATTAAAGCAGCGCAAACAGCGAGAAGATAATAAATATATGAGTATCGGAACTGCATGGTGAAAGACATTTTATCATTCAGTTTTTGAATACGTGGTCCAGATTATGTCCTTGTAAAGTACTCAACATGAACAATAAACATTTATATGAAAAGAGACATACAGCCATTTATAGGGTCTTAGGTTGTTGGGTTAATCAAAGCAACATCAGTTAGAAAAATCGCCTCTCCAAAGTATGTTTGAAAAAAAACCGCGCAGCACTTTAAAAATTTTTTATTGTAGAGTTAAATCATCATTTTCCAAGGACAGTATTATTTCTTTCTAACAGAGATTTCAGGATAAACTGCTACGCTTGAGGAACATATTGTCCACAAACTGATTCTTTGCATGAAATACAGGAAGAGATTCTGCTAGTTAATGCTTGTACATTGTACATAGAAGTCATATTAAATGTACTATGAAACTGCTATAAAGATGTAAAATAAAATGAACCCATTGTCTTTTACAATATTAAAATCTATTCAGACAAAGAGCTTTGGCTCTTCATATTTTTACAATTCAGTCAAAAACTTTATTTCCAGAAGTTTTTTCCTTGAACAATTTAATGTATATTAAAATACAACTTTATCCAAGTTAGGACCCCCTTTAACTAAAGTGGTTTTACTCCAAGATGACTGTGCATACCATGGTATAGACAATAGCAATAAGACTTATATACCACTTCACAGTGCTTTACAGCCCTCTCTAAGCAGTTTACAGCGTCAGCATATTGCCCCCAACAATCTGGGTCCTCATTTTACCCACCTCGGAAGGATGGAAGCCTGAGTCAACCTTGAGCCTGGTGAGATGTGAACTGTCAAATTGCAGTCAGCTGGCAGTCATCAGAAATAGCCTGCAGTACTGCACTCTAACCATTGCACCACCATGGCTCATAATATAACAATACAAAATTGTAAAAATGCTAAAAATGCCAGTATATTTACACTCTTACTATATATACTTTATTTTGCAATCAATAAAGGTACATTAAAACAAGGACTATTCTTTATGAATTCTCCAATAAGCATTGTCATTGCTAAAAAGTCAATGTCCATATATCTAAAGAGCATCCTGGTTAGAGAAGACTATTTATTTATTTATTTATTTATTTATTTATTTATTTATTTATTTATCTACCTATCTATCTATCTGATTCATGCCCTTCCTTATGTATGTTGCCTCAAGAACTCAAGGCAACATACATAATATCTCTCTTCTCATTTTCCACGCAACAATAACTTGCTTAATGTTTGATTAAGGAAGAGTGACTGGTCCAAATATACCTAGTTCAGGTTCAGGCTAGGTTCAGGTTTCACTCATACCAGCCCAGACATAACAATATTCTCTAAGATAAATGAAAAAAGTCAAATGAATAATTTATAATTGAGGACAGAATGTACAGATCAGGAAAGGGATTGAAATGAGAGATTGAAAGTAAAATATAGAGAGAGACATGGGGGAGATATTTTAGTAGCTCAGCGCACACTTGAAAATTATTTGGAAAAAGTAATTTGGATCTCATGCAAATACAGTACTTCTCGGCTATTTTTGAAAATAGCCAGACTATTTTCAAGTTTCCCAGTGAGCCTGGGGGAAATGGTGGCCAGGATGGAGTATAGCTTTAATAATTAATAATTAATAATAATTATAATTTAAGATGGACTTCTTAATCACATCTTCCAAATATTTTTGAAATATGCATAGCCCTGATTTTATTTTCTTTAGTTTTTTTCCCCTCAAGCAAATTTTAAAATTCCATCTCAAACCAATAGTTTGGTCCAGCGGTCCCCAACCTCCCAGGGGAGGGGGTGGACAGGAGAAGGGAACTGGCCTATGCAAGTGGTGGGCTGATGTGTTTGTGCACACACTGGCCTGCTGCTCATGTGAGTTGAACTGCACGCAATGCACACTGGCTTGCTACTCACTTCCAAACCAGCAACAGCACAGTCATGAGCCGGAGCTCAGGAGTTGGGGACCCCTAGTTTAGTCTACTAAAGAGAGTCAGTCTGCAAACAATAACATTTTCCTTCTTACTGAAAAAGCAAAAGTTTTTGTCTTCATGTCCCACAGTTAAGACATCTCTTAACTTTACTGAGAAAAGGTATATCTCAATCCTAGATCCCAAATAATTCCTCTCTTACACAGTTTAAAAAAACATGTTTGGAAAATCAGTTAATTATAGGAGAAATGACATTGGGAAAAAACCAAACAGAAAAGTGGTTTTCTCTATAATTTAGAAAAATTTGCACATATTTCTTTTGATATATACTCTTTTATAATTTCTTTGGATTGTATACTTTTGAAAGTCATTTTCATATCTATGACACTTCTAATAAATAAAATTCTTACAAATATGCAAGGGCACAATTTATTTTAATAGAGGAAGAGCATGTTCTTGATTTCACAAAGTGTCTAGACTCAAATGCTTAATGCTTCCAAATTTCAAACAAAATAAATTGTCTAATCACATTTTTCCTTGCTGCCCTTAAAATCGACTTTCAATAAGGTTACCAAGAATATGTTCATGTAGGTTTAATAGATGGATGGATAAAAGATTTTTTTATCATTGCTACTGTGGTGCAAGAATATATATATATGCTATGTATAGCTGGCATCAGTTGCTTTCTACAACTGGAATCTCTATTTAAGATTTTATGACTTTATCCAGCATATCCTATTGAATTATGTCATCTCTGGTTTTAATCATATCATTTCCTTTGTAGTAATGCATGTGACTGAAAACCTGCTGTGATTATCAAATTATATATTTCAGAAAAAGATAGAATTGCCTTGCCATTGACTATTCAATAAAACTCAGTCTTGCCCAATCATACCTGAATTAAGGTTCCCACAGCCTATTGATATAGCTGTGAACTTTTCCATAGAAAGTTTACTCCATATCTACATCAAACAAGGAATAACAATGCTGAGTGGGCAGGTTTGGGATAATTTATCAAGGTAATAGACTCCAGATGAACAGCCATGTTTGAAGCTGACTGGTGAGAAGGAAGAAAGGCATTGTTCCTAAATTAGCATGATATTTTAGTGGGGAAGAGCTTAGTATAAAAAGAATGCTCTTTTCATAACGTTCACATCTGAACTTGTCAAAAGTTACTTTTTTTCAATAAAGTATGTCACAGTTGTAGAGATATTTTTCAGATATTGAAGCAAGCTTACTTGGCTTTATACAATGTTCCTTGTGTTTGTGCTCCTAGCTTTTGATGTTGTTGTTTTTTCTTCTACTTTTCCATCCCTCGTGATCTGTAAGCATTTCACTTCTCAATCTTATACTGTTTTAGGCACACATTATACAATGTAACATACTCAGGCACAGGAACTACTTGTTCTGCTTTGTAAAAATCTGTACATTCGCTCAGAAAAACAAGTGTTTGAGATGTAGGACCACGTATAATGTCATTGTTCACTAAGCAGCTTGAACAGCACTTGTTTTCCTTCAGTGCAATCTTATTATGTGATAAGATTGCCCTATATTATGTGATTGTTGGTGGCAACATGCTGACTCTGTAAACCACTTAGAGAGGGCTGTAAAGCATTATGAAGCAGTTTACAAGTCTAAGTGCTATTGCTATTCCATGCTGAAATGCATTTATTATCAATTAGCCTACCTTGTAGCCAAATGGGCAAGAACATCGGTAAAAATCCACGGGATCATTGTTGCAAGTCCCATTATTTTTACAGGGAGTAGATAGGCAAGGGTTACATTTGGACACAATGCTGATGTCAACAACTCCTGCAATAAAACAAGAATACATCTGAAAAAGTTTGAAAACAATTTAAAACATTTTCAAGACATTGCTTCATATACAAGAATATTACTCAAGAGTCTTTGGTGCATGGTGCATATAAACACATGTATATAAATACATAAATACATTCTCTTGGAAGTTTAAGTGCTGCTACTGTATTATGTATCAGCAACCTTAGTGCACTTCAAGTACAAACACTGTGCTGGAACAAAGCTAACTTGCAAAAAAATACTATCTTAAGAAGGATTCATTTCATCATGCTATAAAAGCAAAATAAATGAAAGAAATAAATGTCAACCCTTTGAGGTAGCTTGGGTCATGAAACTCTAGAAACTCCATACACTTTCCTGTTTTAAGAAAATGCTAAGGGTTAAGCTCAAGTGTTACAAAGAATTGCCATATTTCTTTCAAAGTCATGCCTGTACTATCTTTTGGAGCATTCTATCAAGATAAAGCTCTGACATGACATAAAATTATTTTATCTCACTGGGGAAACGAGAACTATGTATATCATCTCTTGCTCCCGTAATGACTGAATGTGTAATAGATAAATAAACTAAAAATTAGTCAGGTAGAGAAAAAAAAATCCCACACATTTCAAACATGACCATCATCAAACTTGAATAGTAAACTGATGTAAATTTCAGTAAAATTCTGAGATAAAGATATATGCTTGTCATATCCTGCTCACACCCAAATCTTTTCTTATGGATCACCTGGATCCTTAACATAATTGTCTTTGACAGGCATATGAGTGACTCTTTAATGATCAGTGGGCAGAAAATGGAACATCACAAATATTGGAAAGGAAAGAGAATCCTTTAATATACAGGGAAATAATAGATTTAAGGGCAACAGAAATGCAAAATTAAAAGAAAGTACCATGTGTATACAGTGGTTTATTAACCATTAAGGAGACTAAGCACGTGCTTAGGGCACCAGGCCCAAAGGTAGCGCCATAAAAATTATGTAGCCTAAACTTGGCTTTGTTTGTACAGTAGGCACAAAGGAGAGGGGCACAAAGATTTGTCAGTGCTTAGGGCACCAGTGAGCCTTAATCCGCCACTGTATGCATGTCACAATAAAGTTTTTGGAAACAGGGAATTTTTAGGCAGAAGAAAAGTATATAGCTTCTGTTTAGTTTAGAGTTTATGAGGGCAAATTAGGATTGAATAATGGCACACATTCATCACCAAGTTTTAATTCTTTACCTTCTTCAAATTTCAATTCTTTATCCTCAAAAGTAAAGGCCGTGTCCAATGTGTCCATGTTTTTTCCATTAGAAGTAGTACGGTAGAAAAGTGGGTTGCAATTGCATTCTTACACAATTATTTTAAAAAAAATTTTTTTTTTCCAGGTCTATAGTATACTGGAATTTTCTGGTGATCTCCTATCTAATTATAGAGGACCAAGAATTAGACCTACCTTTGCACTGGAAATGCTGAGTTGGTGTTGTTAGTAAAAGCCTGTCGGTCATGTCATCTGGACTACTACATCGTGCAATGCCAGGCTCTTTGTAGCCTGCCTTTACCCACTCTGAAAGCCAGCGCAGGCTGCAGTCACAATGTAAAGGATTTGTACCAAGTGCTCTAAATTGGGGTTTTAAAAAAAGAGAAGGAAAAAGACATTTGTCCGATTACATGACTCCTTTCTTTATGCAGGTACAATTAGAAGAAAATTCCTTGATTTATAAATCCAGTTCTTAATACCAGTTCTTGGTCTATGATATCTGCCAACATCCGCCAGTATTTACAGTCCCATTCTTTTTGTACCTAGAGTTGTGCAAGAATTTCAATGCATATCCTCACCTTAATGTATGGGAACTAAATGGAGGATCAGGATTATCTAAAAAAGGTAATTGAAATTGGAAGTAGATAGCCACAGAATAAGGAGATGAGACAGAAGGACAGAAGGTATTTTTTTTAGCAATCTTCAATCTAGTTTCACCACTCAGGGCAGCTTGGAACAAGATCTAATGTATAGCTCCAGATAAAAGATGGTTAAATTTAATTTGAATATAAGTCACGTAGAATCCCTATCTATTCCTGTAACTTCAAGAACTTATCAAGATTCTCATCTCAAAAACTCTAAGCAACTCTAGATCAGTATCTTTTAATTTCTGGTTGGAAGCCATCATACCTTACATAAAAAGCAAATGATTCTTCTCCCTTTGGTGAAAAGACAAATTTGTGTATGGTGGTCTGATCACTGATTACACAAATGTAAGTAAGGATAATGAAAAAAATGACTAAACATCAGAATACACATTAATCTTTTCCCAATTTCTGTTTATTTATTCTTCACTCCACAGTCACCCATCTCTTTCTCTTAGAAAGCATGTTGCATCCAACTCTATAGAGGATATGCCACTCTAATTATTACATTATGATTGAATAACTTTCTAAACAACTTTTGGTTTTCTACAAGTAGTCTTTAACTTACAACAGTTCATTTAGTAACTGTTCAAAAATACAACAGCACTGAAAAAAGTTACATACATTGTGGTTGTAAGTTGAGGACTATCTGTATTGCCATTTTATCCTTGTATTTTGTTCTTAGAGTATATATTAAGTATTTAATGCATTGCTTGCAAGCGAAGAGTTTAAATA
This sequence comes from Naja naja, assembly GCA_009733165.1. Taxonomy (NCBI): domain Eukaryota; kingdom Metazoa; phylum Chordata; class Lepidosauria; order Squamata; family Elapidae; genus Naja; species Naja naja. The sequence continues at coordinate 114,760,064 of CM019149.1, read as the reverse complement.
TCTTATTTTGTAGATAAACATAATTTCCCTGCTATGATTATGGAATAAGGAAATGATTTAAATAATTCTGATAATATTATCACAATTATTAAAATGTTAGTATTTTTAAAGAACAGGTGTTTAACATAATGATTAGAAATAATTTTATTTACAGTGCGATATATGCTTCTGCTAAGAAATAAACACCATTGAACAATGGATGTTATTCCCAGAAGAATATGGAAAGTCAGCTTTATAACAGGAACTTTTCAGAAGTTTCATTAAATTCAGTAGGGTTTATTCCCAGATAAATGAATATGGAACCAAGACATTAACATAGTAAGACTTTTTTTATCAAGTGAATCAATCTTATATCTATTAACTTCTTAAGATCAGTGAGTTTATTCCAGCAGGTGTTGAGAACCATTGTAAAGTAATTTTTACTGTCCTGAACTGGACCTGGTAAAACTCAAGATTTAAATCAAGACCCAATCACAGAATTAATTGGGTGGCTTTGGCTGAAAGAAATTGAACCTAATTCATTGATTTGTGGTTTGACCTAATTCATTGATTTGTGGTTATGTGTATAAAATGAGGGATGATTCTTTCTTAAAAATTTTAAAAGAAAGACGTAAAATAATGAAATAAATACTAGGTATTATATTGGATTGATTGACATATGATGATTTTTATGTTCCTCTTTTGACTTTTTAGAAAAGTTTCTTACAACACGTAATGGTTGCAAATTTTTAGAGAAGTTGAAATATTTAAGAAATGTCCATTTCAATGGCTTTTGAACATATTTTCTAGATCCATCTTTCTGTAAAGGTTCTGTTTTAATATAAGGTTTAAGAGTTCAGAAACTCTTGAAGTTCAAGAATAATTTTTTTAGGATAATGGACTAAAGGTTAAGTGAGACTGCTTTTGACATTAAATGTTTTACTTAAAGCTGAGAAATTGTTCCTGTGGAGAAGAAAATATTAGTTCGATTTGGCCCCTGGAGAGAAAGTTAGAAAATTATTTACAAAAAGAATGATCAAAAGATAATTCTGGATGTTGACTTTTTCTTTACAGATAACATAAATATGTTTTAGTAAAGGAGTCGATATTAAAAATGATTTACTAAGGAAAAAAGCAGATGGAATACTGATGGATAAAATTATAAACTAAAGTTGTTGATATAAAACCACAGACATGACTGATTAAACAAGCTTGCCCTAGACAAACTCATGCTGAGAGTTCATGAGTTGAATTACTGGCAAGAGTTCATACATTAAAATTAAATAAGAAGAACAAAGTTTCCTTAAAGGGACCTAGTTTATATCTTGTCTGTATTTTCACACAGACGAAGATTATTTGGACTGACTATATATGAGCTCATGTACATACAACATACAAATCTATACACTTAAGTTATCTCTAGTTTCCTATACAAATGTGTTTGAACAGCTGTTTTGGACCAATAAAAATCCAATTGGTCAACAGTATGTTACACTAATAATTTAGTCTTCAAACATTTCCCCAAAATAGGACAAAGCACCAAATAAAAAGAGGAATATCAGTTCCATCATTTTAATTTCATGTCCTTTCTCCCATTGCTAGCACCTTTTTTCAATTGACAGTGTGATTGCATTATCTGCTTTGCTCTTTCACTTATTTTAAACTTGTAGATTTAAATGTTATTGTTAAACAACAAGAGAATGACATTTATTGAGAGTGGGGCACACAAAACTGATAATAAATTATGTTTATTTTATCAGGTTATTCCAAAAATATCATTGAAAAGACAAAAAAAAAACCCTAGACTTTTTCCATGGATGTTACATAACACAAAATAACATTTTTAAGATAAGAAAGCAACCTTAAAAATAGTTGAATAATAAAATAAATAGTTGAAGAGGAAATGGAAATGAGCCATAACAGAGAAAATAATGGACAAGCCATTTTCATTAGTTATTGTATGCATTGTTGTAAGCTTTTTGAAATAGATTCCTAAGATGTAATTTAAAATATGTAAATATTGTTCTTGCTGGCCACTGCACACTATCCAGAGGTTGATAACAACTACAATTTACAAATATTGTCTCCATCCAAAAGCTTTAATCAAAGTACACCATGATTTTGAATCCTAAATTGCAAATAAAATTGTTTAAATTAGTTCAATATTGGTATGCACATCTTTTTATTGTACTAATTGAAAGAGCCTTGGTGGCTCAGGCTATGAAACGCCTAGCACTTAGTTCCAGCTGCCTGCAATTATTGCAGGCTCGAATCCCACCAGGCTCAAGGTTGACTCAGCCTTCCATCCTCTCGGGGTAGGTAAACTGAGGACCCAAGATTTATTTTATTTATTTATTATTTATTTATTAATGGGACTTGTATGCCGCCCCATCTCCGAAGACTCGGGGCGGCTCACAGTTAAAAGACAATAACAATAAATAGTTAAAAGAAATTAAACTAACAAGCCCCAAGACAAAATACAAATTTAAAATCAATACACGATCTAAAACCACCCCACCCAAGGGTCACAGCCCAGATTGGTTAAACAACCAGGTCTTCAGATCATGGCGGAAAGTGCAGAGGTCAGGGGCCAGGCGGAGCTCCAAGGGAAGCTGATTCCAGAGGTCAGGGGCCGCGACAGAATAGGCACGTCGTCAGGGACCGCCAGCCGGCATTGCCCGCCGACGGACTCAAGGAGTCCCTGTCTGTGAGCTCGCACAGGGCGGTTAATATTCGATGTTGGCAGGAGTTGCTCCCTTAGATAATAAGGACCCATGTCATGTAGGACTTTGTATGTTACAGTTAGAACCTTGAACCTTGATTGTTGGGGACAATAACCTGACTTTGTAAAAATGCCGCTTAGTAATAAGCAGGCATATACAATGGAATGAAGGCTATTGCTGACCACATTGGGTTGTGCTCCAAACATTGTAAGCTGCCCTGAGTCTCAGGAGAAGGGCGGCATATAAATATGAATTAAAAAAATAAAAAATAAAATAATTGTAATGGCAGAATGTTTGAATATGTTGAAAAAGTTGAATTCATATTCATCTCATTTTGTAAAATTCCATGGAAGAGTTGGAGCTTTCTCCTGTTCAAGAACATTGACAGCTATAACATATTTGAAGGCAGTTACTTTGTTTGGGTAGAATATATTAATTATATGGCCAAGGCTCGGTGCTATAACTATATATAGAAATATAATATAATATAAAGGATATTTTAAAATTAACTAAATTTAAAGGACACAGATTAGGATAGGTAAGGTAGGATGAATTTATGGATCACAATCAGTCATGATCTACCCCAAATTTTTAAGGACTGTAGTCTTTTACAAACATAAATACATTTGAACTGGGGAACTTTACTATTTGATTGTTTCCATTTTGCAAGGTTCCAATTGATGTAGTCTAAATATTACATACTATTTTCAAACATCAGTAGGTAGTAATAAGGTCATAATATTCATTTATAAGGAGATATAATACATACTTAGCATGTCATCAAAACATTCTGTAAACAATATATGTGATTGCTGTTGGCAGCCAAGATAATTAATGGACCCAGAATTTATTATTTCAGAAGAAAATACCATACTTTTACATTTACTGTATGCAGTGATGCAGAACGAATGAAGAAGGATGAATGACTGTCAAGTGGCATATTAGTGGCTGAGGTTATAGAAACCTTATGAAAAATGGGGAAAAAAATCTTGTAAGACTATTTTTCTTTGTTCCTGGCTTCTCTGTTGGACAATTCTTTCTTTGCACAACAGTTTCTTGAAGATCATTTATAGCTGGTAACTGCTATTGTAATAATTATAATGAAAATTATTATATAATCCCCCAAATGGAACAGTGTGTTTATCCAATAGGATTTACCTCAAAATCCTATTTACAGTAGGTTTGTATGTTACTTTTGCTGATAAGAATAAACTAAGCTGTTAAAAACCAAAGAAGATGATAGAGGAGCAAACTGCAGCTACAAAGCTTAGGTACCTTTGGAAAGTAGGCTGAACTGCTACCAGGGAATAGCTACTGGCCTGGTCTCTTTCCATTCATTTCCTGTCCTGCCACTTGTGTCTCTCATCTTATTTTATCCAGTGCTGTTTTGCTTTGTTTCTCCTTTATCTTATTGTATCTCCATCCTGTATTTTTATTTTTTGCAGTTTCTCTAAAAGGAGAGTTAACAGTAGATATGTGTGGTACTTTTGTGTTCCATATCCGGTAGTTTTTGTGTTGAGAGGTTTTTTTAGGATTTTTTTACAGACTATTATTTTAATCAGTAGTTATGAATTCACCTAGTAGAGAGGCATAAATACGTAAACACAAACATATATTAATTGCTTTTATTTAAGTGAATGTGACAAATTAAGTTTATTTTTAGTAGAATTTAAACTGACTAGAAATTGTTTTGACTTTAATAATGCCATAAACATGACCATTAATAAAGCATTATCATGTTCATTAGTAAGTATCGTACTGCACAAATAACATATATTCATTTTAAAAAATAGATGCTATTTGGGCAATGGACACAAGTTTAAAAAAGACTGAAATATTTATAAATTTAAACATGTATTTTAATTCCTAAAGTGAATACATATATAATATAGGCTAACACTAATTCCTTATTGGGCTTATGTTATTTGGAAAACTGTTTCAAAATGCCATTCTTCCCAAAATACCCTGATACAGCAAATGGGAAATATAGGAATCTAAATGGAGTGTGAAGAAACTATAATATAACATGGTTCATAAAGCATAATCGTGATGGTATCTTTCCAGCAACTGTATGTCCCTATGTGGCTTTTAACTTGTCCTTTTTTCTTTCTTTTTTTTTTTAGCAATGTCAATTCTCTTTGGAATGAAGAATTGGAGACCAATCCTATTTAAATAGGTGAAAAATATTCTGGAAAGTTAAGGACCAGGTCTACTACTGAACACATTAAGAACCAATAGCATGTGCTTGCTTGATCATTTATCCATATATATTTTCATCATTTAGGTTAAAATAAGTTTTTTTATATTTTGCTGAAAATTTGCTTTGGAGTCTAACTTAGATATAAATAGACTTAACAAATGATCTATTTTCTGTTTGAGATTGAGGTAAGTTTTTTTCACATTTGCTTGGAAAATAGAAATTATCTAAATAAAATACATATAACAATAATTGTAGCATGAGGTAAAAATTTCCCATAGCAATCTCCCATATCTACAGAGTTAATAATCTTTTGATGATAACAATACTTACAGGTGAGAAAGTGACACCAGATCATTAAAAGACCCTTCAGGGACACTGGATATATCATTGCCATGAAGCGTTCTAGGAGAAGAAAGAGTAGCATTATGTTTGAATACAGTTACAATATAAAAAGAGTTTAAGTTAGCTTTTAGTATCTATTGACTAAATAACTTAAGAAGCAATATAGTTCATGTTCTCCACTATTTTGTCAAGGAAAGATATTACAAGGAAGCATTGCATCACAATGCTGCCGAGGTGCTTCTGACACAAGTGCAATGCAATTGGATGCGATACAACCAAGGTGCTTCTGAGTTGAAAGGATTAGCTGGTGACATCACCATTGCCCAGGAACACCAGTTGGGTTCATGTCTCTGAAAGCACCTGGAGCGAAAGACAAGAACTCACCCAACCATGGCAGCACTTGGGTTTCGAACACAGGCTTGTTAACTTCCAACCCAGCATCCTAACCATGAAAGCCACCATACAATCTTTTCATTAAGATTGGAAATAAAGATAACAGGCTCTTTACAGACACTTTGATACCTTTCTTTAATAAAAAAGGAGTAGTTTATTTATTTATAGCTTTTTTTTTTTTTTGAGTCAATGTTAATGGAAATGGTTCGCTATTGCTTGTCTTAGTGAGAGTGGAGGTCACTGAACTAATTTCATGCCTAAAGTGGGACTGGCACATACAGACACACCAATTCTATCCTAACCTTAATTAATAGACCAAAATGGCTCCCTTAATAAAGAGTACCAGTGACTTTTTCAAAAAAAAATGAACATAATTGAATCAGAATAAGCAATTTAGAATAATTAGACAACAGGACAACATTCTGATAAGTTATTCAATCCTTGATCTAGACAAATAGGAAGTATTAATTTTTTTCTTTTATTTTTTTCTGAGACAAATGTAATAGAGAAAATTGATAGTGACAGCATTTTGCCAACATCTACTATTCTTTCTAATAATACAGTGCTACATAGATCAGACTACTGAGAGTAAAAATTTAAAAAGCTCACTGCTTTTTGACCATATCCTTTCCTATGTGATTTTGACTCTCTAGAGGAGATTCATTTTTAAAATTTGTATGTATTATGTCTGAATAACTGCTGGATTTGACAAAAATGATTCCTGAGGTCTTAGAATATAAACCATGAAACACACTATTTTCTTACTAATATTGTATTATTTTTCTCACTGTTAAACTGCAAGTATACTTTGTGATTTTTATGAAATTCTAAAATAAATAGTGAAATCCCTGAAAAACTAAACTTGGGAACTGAACTTGAACTACTGGAAAGGGAACCAAAAATAAATCTGCAAAATACTGTCACACTGAATCACAAAATTTGTGTTTAATAAGGACATAGAAGCACTTTCATCATTTTTATAATTATGTATATTTTACATGGGTATTCTGGCAGTTCTATATCTTTTGATGCCTGGTTCGAAAAAAACCCTAATCTATGCATGGAAAAACCACCTTAAAACATGGTGTGTAAAGATATGCTAACAGAAATTAAGACTTTGAGTTGCTGAAACAAGGCATATGTTATGACACCGATTATTATGTTTGGTAGCCAGAGACATATTCTGACTGATAGGATAATTTTTCTATTTAATAGTAATAGGGGAAATTTCCCAGGAAGGAAAGCAATTAGAGAAGGGGCTCATGCATAAACGGGATCTGTTAACTGCACATCAAACCTAGACAGATTTCAAGCTATGTGTCCTTTTAAAAAAAAGGTGTAAAAACTTGGATACGCTTTTGCTGATTATTTCTAACGGAGGTTCTCTTGGGAATTCTGATAATAAATAAATGACAGTAACAGATTGCATGCTGTCGCTTGGAAACACTTCCTCCCCCAGGAGAATTGATTTTTAATAACAATGTAGATGACATGTGGCAAGGGTTGTCGCTGACACTAGAATTTTGTAGACCATAATAAATCAAATGAAACTGGAGGCTTCCAAATACACACAACCCAGAAAGAGAGACTCTCATTCATGCTTCATTTAACTTTTGCACAGAAATATAAGGTGTTATTTTTCTCTGAGAAAATACCTATTTCAAAATATGATTAAGTAGATCTTCTAAATAAATAGAGGTAGCAAATGGATTTATAAAACGGATATGTTGTTGCCTTTGAGAATAAAGCTAATCTAGGTTTGCTTGCAATTTAAACAAAAACACATATGGATCAGTCACAAAATATGAAACCAATGCTTTCTTGAAGTTCTTATGCAATGGGTTAAAATATATTGTGAAATTAACATTTGTGTATTATTTCAAACAGCACCATCAACTGGAATATTATGCACTATGTTCAACTACAAACAAATTGGCTGCCACTTAACTACCCTTTTCTATATTATTCATACAATATATAGCCCTAAACATGCAACATGTTTAAAAGTTAGTGAACTCATTTTAATTTTCAGCATTTCTGTATAAGTATGAGCTAAACATGATCTGTTTCTCATAAAGAGATAAAAGAAAATCCAATTAAAAATGAGTCAAAAACATGTTTATTAATTCACTTATAGAAGATAATGACCTAAAGCTCCATATTCGTGTATAGTAAAAATGCATGAGCCTATGGATCTCAGTAACTTCTATGAAGAATACCTGCAAGTAAAAGTTACAATTTAGTTGAGCAGCAATTACTACAATTGGTGGGCAGGAACAACTGCCATTAAACATTTCTAATAACGGTTGATTAATCTTACACATCAGCTTGGAGGAATTTTAATTCATTCCTCTTTACAGAACAGCTTCAACTCAGAGATATTGGTGGATTTTCTCACATGAACTACCAGCTTCAGGTCGTCGCACAACAGGTCAGGACTTTGACTTGATTATTCCAAAGCATTAATTTTCTTCTGCTTTAATAATTCTTTTGTACGATTTCAATGTTGTGGGTTCTTGTCTTGCTGCATGACCCACTTCTTCTGGCACTACAATTCACAGACATGTACTTAATATGCTCCTGTTGAATTTGCTGGTACAATTCAGAATTCATAGTTCCATCAGTGTTGACAAGCTGTTCTGTTCCCCTCCCTTCATTCCCACTCCTTGCCCCATTTCTGGGCTTATCACAAGAGAGTAAAAAGAAAGGAAAGTGCTGGTTTTATGATTCAGTATGCTCAGCACTTCTCAACTCCTTTCCCTGGATTTGCTTGGCTGATCATAGACTGCTTCTCCACTGTTGGGAGAAGAACCTGTCTTGATGTCTTCTGCCCAATCCTTCTGCAAATCCTTTGGCTTTGTCAAAGGCAGTTTCTCCCTCCTTCCCATCTTGGACCTGGGGTGAAGATGTTATCTCTCTAGAGCTTTACTTCTCTTACTCTAGGGAAGTTACTCAGGACTTTTTTCTCTGATCAGGAACTTAAATACATTAACAATATTATGCTTTCTAATTTTTATCTTCAATCACTCTGTTTTACATAGTATTTTTCTCTCTCCTAATTTTCTCCCCTCTGTCTGTCTGTTTGTATCTCATTTTTAATCAGACTGGAAACATTAGCCCAGCAACTGAGGAGGTAGGAGCCTGATCAGAGCTCTAGTCCCCAGTACAAGTCTGGATCAATGGAAATGCTGTCTACCTCTCCCCACAACAGCCCTGGCTAGAAGCTATGTCAGCTCATCAGCCCTTGTGACACCAGAGCTGCACTTCAAGGCTAGAATTGTAGTTCTTCCTTTCTCTCTACATTTGTTGACATATGCCAGCACAACCGCAGTCATAAAAGGGTACTAAAAACCATATGTCACAGCCTAAAGTGTTAATTGTAATGGTATGTGAGAATGATCTTAGGAAATTGGGCCCGGAAACTCTGCTTAGGGAAAAGTCTCATAAAAGAAAGCATAGTCTGCAACTAGATCATTAATGGGACAAGAGGTTCAGAAGAGACCCTTCCCAATTTCTTGAGATGCAAAGAAGACACAGAGAATTATACTTTCAGACCTGCATATTTCTGTTAATGTAGCCTTATATTAAAATAGAATTAGTTCATTGTCTGTGTTTCTGTCTGATCTATCTGGTAGGGTTGATACTAAACAAGGAGGTACAATGATGAAGCAAACATGGACTTCATCCTAAGTAATGCTTATGATTTTTCATAAAAAGTAAGTATAAATGAATCACTCAAGAGAATTATTAAATATCATTACGTTCAATATTCTTGAAAAGAAACATTTGAAAAAATGTCTACTATAGGCACATTAAAGAAAAGAAACGAAAGTTGGAAAAACAGGTGAAGTATACGTAAAAAGTCTCCCAAAGTCTTGGATATGATTAAATTCACACAGAATCCCAATTAGAATTTTAGCTCAAAGTATGGAATGATACACTAAATCCAAGAATGCGTCAAAGTGATTAATGAGCAAGTTACAACTGAGAAGTCTTCCTTCAAGAATATGTCTTAGTCAAATAGGCTAGCCTATATTTTAACAGCAGCCTTTTAAAAAAAGAAAGAATTCCAAAATGAAAAATCATCTTAAGACATTAAATCACTAACAAAATGTTAACATCTGAACTCACATTTATAGGCTACTTTACATCTTGATATAAATAGAAAAGTGCAAATGACTAGAAATGGCTGCAAAACAGAGAATCAGAGGAAAGCACTGATTTTAACAATTTTGATGTCACTTTTTAAAATTTAACTCCAGAACAGTGAATGAGCAATACTTACAACACTCGGAGAGATTTAAGGCCATTAAATGCATGAACTGGAATGCACCGTAACTTGTTGTAGCTTAGGATCCTAGGGGAATAAAAGATCACAGTTTATATTACTTTGCAATAAGCAACTGGAGCAGGGGCAGAGAAGAATACATTAACAAAAAAAATTAAATACTTGCTACTTAATGGAACTTACTTTACAATAAATACTAATTAGAACCTATGACAGAATCACTGGGTACTTACAGAGTTGATAGCTGTGTCATATTACTGAAGGTATAATTGGCCAACATGCTGATACTATTGTTGCTCAAGTCACTGAAAAAAGATAACACAAAATATTCACTGATGCAATGAAAAATATACATATTTCATTGGTGCAATGAAAACAGAACTTTTCTTAAATTCAGAGCAAAACCAAAAAGCATAAACAAGTTATTACCAACTAATATTATTCTTGGGGATTATAATTACATACTTTTAAAAATATTTCTTAAGATTTACTGATTACACTAAGGCAAGCAGCTTTTAGGAAAATTCATAAAAGCACAAATAAAATCAGAAAGATTTATTTTTAAAAAATTAAAAAGAGAGTTTAAAATATAATAAATATCAAGCCATTTTACTATCTAGAATCAACAAGGCATAAAACCAGAAACAATAGTGGACAAGAAGTAAAAATTGTGAGAAGTGGATACTTCAAACTTTTCCAGGGAAGGCACTAAATAGTAGAGATGCTACTTATGCTTGTAAATACTGTGGTATCACTGTGAACTCGTATCACTGGTATCACTGTGACTCACAAGCTCTTTGTATTTAAAGTAGACTTCTATTAATTAAGTTTGCAATAAATTCTGCATCTTAATTATATAAAGACACGAAAAGAATTATATAAAAGAAATGCTCTCTATTATAGCTGGCACACTGGCTGGGTAGGGTAACCTCCCAGCTATAAAATAATAAAATACTGCCATGTAAAACTTTTTAAGGTAATGGGATAAATACATTAGTATTAAACTGTGTTTAATGACATTCATGAAATAATTTAAATATTTTTTTAATTTTTGTAAAATTTAAACCTAAATTGGAATTTAAAATAAAATCATATATATTTGAATAAGACACAACATTGAACACTATAAGTAAGCAAGATCTACCAATGATTGTTTCTACCAAAATTGAGGTATTATGCTTGCTTTCTACTTACGTGTGATAAATAGAAGATTGGTCCAAAAAAACTGAATTGTATTAAAAAAATCTCAAAGTAGTAATTTACTGATTATCTCTTTTAAAAGTGTGTGTGTACACTGCATTTCCATAAAAAATAAATCTCACAATACAAGCAATGTTTTTGTGTTTCCTCAAACATTGTATGAAGCTACAGTATCTGGCAATCAAGCTATAACTGCACTGCAACACCCAATGCCACAACATTTGTGTATTCCTATATTGTTGCTGACATGAAATGTTGATATACTTACATTAATGTTAAGTGTCGGAACATGGAAAGTTCTTTTGGCACAGCAGATAAATGGTTTCCTTCCAGGTATCTGAAAATCAGTTATATTTGATAAACAGTTGAGAATATTCATTGGTTCTTCGCATAAAGAAAAACAAAACAAGCTGAATTATTACAGTTGACTTCAAGCATGTCAGAAAGATTTAATTGCAAACTACAGTATAAATTCCATCAATAAAAATGAAAAAAAAAAGAGGTAGACTATGCATTTAAGGGTTTGGACTAGGATCTTCAGCCAAAGAAATTCACAAGGTCCCTTTGGGCCAGTTTTCATAATTGTGCACAACCTATACTGTAGTTGAAATGAATTGCTGTTTGATAGTAGAATGAATTATTCAATAGATGATAGGTTCCCAAGGTTCATGTGGTGGGGAGGATTAAAGAAGCAAAAACTACACAGATTTCTGTCATACTTGGAAATGAATCGGAATTTACCACTTTTATTAATACTGAATTAATTAAGGTGGAGTCTTTTTTAAGATATTGAGATGGCTTTTTTTCTCAGATTTTTCCCCACCTGAAGTGTGTTGCTATTTATCAAATCAAATCTTTATTACAAATAAAGACCAGCATAGCTGCTTATGAGATAAACTGTCCACTGACTTGCCAGCTATTTCTTCCATTCCCATCCCAGGCTTGCTTCAACTTCATACACAGATTCTCCTTCACTATATATTGATATAGAGGAAGGATAATCTGTTGATGGTGCTTTGATTTGGAACATGGAACTGAATTTGATCTCCTTCCTTCCTATGGCCTTTTGTTGAAACTGATCATTAAATAAATTTGTTAGTCATGATTCCTCCCCATTATGTTGCCCCCCCTCCTGCACTGCCTACATTGGTTGCCAGTCGCGCTCCGGGTGAGATTCAAGGTTTTAACTTTAACATACAAAGTCCTACATGACATGGGTCCTCAGTATCTAAGGGAGTGACTGCTGCCGACATCGAATATTAACCGCCCTGTGCGAGCTCATAGACAGGGACTTCTTGGAGTCCCGTTGGCCGGGCAATGCCGGCTGGTGGTCCCCCGATGACGTGCCTATTCTGCCGCAGTCCCTGACCTCTGGAATCAGCTCCCCTTGGAGCTCCGCCTGGCCCTGACCTGCGCACTTTCCGCCATGATCTGAAGACCTGGTTGTTTAACCAATCTGGGCTGTGACCCTTGGGTGGGGTGGTTTTAGATTGTGCATTGATTTTAAGTTTGTATTTTGTCTTGGGGCTTGTTAGTTTAATTTCTTTTTAACTATTTATTGTTATTGTCTTTTAACTGTGAGCCGCCCCGAGTCTTCGGAGATGGGGCGGCATACAAGTCCCATTAATAAATAAATTATCTTATTCAGTGAGAATATTAAGAAGCAAAATGGATCATTGCAACACAAAAGAAATACATAAATACATAAATGTGCATGTACGCATACAAACACTTTGTCTTTGTCTCTCTCTCTGTCTCTTTTTTTTCCTCTGTCTTTCACACATACACATACACAGAGATGAACATGTTAGACGCTTCTTTTCCAAAGGGACCATGTATCTTCTTGAATTTAATAAAAAGAACAAAACAAGCAGCATCAATTTGAATTCACATTAATATAGTATTGCATGTGTCAGGTTGGTGGCATAGTCTCCTGACTTTCCTTCTGCCTCTTTTCTAAATTTGGTGCATAAGTGCACCGAAGTGCCTACCATCCCTGTCCTATTGTTTCTTTTATTTTCTTATATGTATCCATGTATTTATAACTATGCTTATACTTATACCTATTATCTTGTAAGCAATTGACTAATCAAATAAATAAAAAATAAATAAAAAATAAATGTATGGGCTCATAGGAAAATGCTGGTGTTCTTTTGTTATGTTCTTTGTTTTAGACAGCAGACTATGAAGATCAGATGCATCTTTTACAAAACAATTGGGGGGAAAAATCCTCACTCCAGTAGTTCTCTCAGAGATCATATTAACAAAGGGACTGGGGAGGGGAACTCACACATGTCCTTGCTGTAAGGTTGTGCTTAATTAAAGCTACTAAAAAGAACTCCAAATGCTAATTGACCTCATTAGAATTATTCTTGCCCTCTGACTGCAAATTGCTCAGGCAAGCAATATTTCAATAACACATCAGAAGCTGACTCGGTCTAGCTGCACTAATCCATACAACCATTTACTTTAACTGCTTAGTGAAAACATAAAATGAATATGCAGCATCTGATATAACGGAGGCAGCATTATTTAAGATGTAAATGCTAAGTCAGAGCTTACGCTGGCTGTCTATTCATTCCACAAAATAAATTATCATAAAAGATTCCCTCAAGGCTTACGGAGGAAAAGACAATTTACATTTTCATGTGACAATACACCCGACTTAACCATGTTGAATCCTCACCCTTTAACATGTTTGAGAAATGCCAAAACATGCACCAAACTATTCCACAGTTAAGCTTGTTCATGTTGATCTGCTGCCTCTTCAGTCACATTTTAAAATTTGAATATGGCGTTTTTTCCTTTCATGACCACAATTAGTAATTATGGAAGCGAGAAATGATGCTTATGGGCCTCTCGGATTTGGCTCAGTGATAGCACTTCTAAGCCAATGCCCTGATTCGAAAGTTATGATCTAACTGTTAGTTATGCCAGAATGCATACTGGAAAGTACATTAATGCATATCCCATTAAGAGCACTATAATTCAGAATTGCATCCAGATATACTTTCCAACATTTCCTAATTTACTGTATGGAACTGGGAATGTTTCATTAAAAGAAAGCAGCACAGAAAAGTAGAAAATAATATCTTGGGAAGTTAGGATAGAACAGAATAACCGAGTTGGAAGGGACCTTGGAGGTCTTCTAGTCCAATTCCCTGCTCCGGTAGGAAATCCTGCACCATTTCAGACAAATGGTGGTCCAATCTCTTCTTAAAAACTTCCAGCGTTGGAGCGTTCACAATTATTAATGGAATTATTAATTGGATACAAGTTGAACTGAACAGTTTGGACAAAAACACAAGAAAACTCTTGACTATTCACTCTTGACTATTCATTACATCCCCATAGTGATATTGAAAAAGTATACCTGCCCTGCAATAATGGAGTCAAAGTTTTAAAAGTATGCATTGGCTGATTATATAAAAGACAACCAAGAATAAGCATTGATGCAAATTAAAAATTGGAACTTACCAAATATACAGGAAAGAAAGCATGAATATCGAAATAATGTAATAAAAACACGAACAGAATGCTGGCAAGGATCAGTATTACATAGTCAATTTCTACAAAAGATTGATGGGAAATGGAGAAAGAAAAAAAATCCTGGCAATGGCTTACAACTAGAACATTAAAAAAAGAAACTGAATTTGATGCTCAAGAAAACCCTTTTTGAACTAATGCAATCAAGGTCAGAATTGAAAAATCATCGAATAGTTCAAAGTGCAGGTTGTACAAAGAAGAGGAAAAAGAAACTATAGATCATATACTCAGCTCTACAAGCACATCACACAAATTGGTTATAAACAACAACATAACACAGCCACCAAAACAATTTACTCGAATATCTGTAAAAATTATCATGTGCCAGTAATGAAAAATCAGTGGGAACATAGAACTGAAAAAGTAGTTGAGAAGGAACACGTTAAAATACAATACAAATACAAATGGAAAAAGTGTTGGCTTATAGGCCACCAGATTTAACTATGATTAAAAAGACAAAATTAGGGATAATACATAAACTGCCTGTGGTGGACCCAGTGGTTATTAGTGTTACGTATGTAGGTTTAAAGTCATTGGTTTAGTTTTAACTGTTCTTGTAAAATGTCAGAAATGATTGGTTTAAAAGTGCGGGAAAACCCTGCACTCTGATTGGCTGTCAACTGCGGCTGCTGGCTATAAGTAGCAGCCACAGCCCAGCCAAATTGGGTCCGTTCTGAGCTGTAGTCACTAATAAAACAAAAGAGCTGGAAGCATTCCGCGTCTGTCTCTTCATGCAAACTTAACAATTAGCACACTGGATGCCATATCAAAAAAACCTTGGATGGCACTTGGAAAATCTGCATAGAGACAAAACTCTCAATCAACAGCAAAATTCTCTAATTAAAAAAGAAAAGGAATTGAAACAAAGAATAACTGAGCATCTAGAGCAGTTAAAAAACAAACCAGAATAATGTTGCCTGCATGGAAACTCCTTACAAAAACCAGCTACCACAAATATTAAAAGATGCCAGCATTGTAATATTAAAACACCAGCTCACTGCAAGAAACAAACCAACTTATGTACAGCTACAGTTATAACTGAAGATCTTAAATGCAAAATCAAGAAGCAAGAAAAAAAGTGAAAACAAAATGAAAATTAGGCTGGAAAATAACATCAGTTTGCTAAAATCAGATGCAAGCAAGGTAGAACAAATGGAAGAAATGAAGCTGAACAGCAAGAACAAATACCTAATCACCAAAAGACAAGGAAGATCAAGAAAGCTGTGGAAATGATAAATAACAACCACAGCCAAGAAAATCAGCAGATTATGCACACTATAAGGAAGGACCTCTAGTTTCCAGTCAAGAAAAAACAGTGCATTTCTGGGCATATACATGGAACAATTGCCACTCCACTCCACCCGCCAAATATAAGAATTCAGTTTGGATAAAGGAGATGGAGAAGGAAGCTAAAAAACAAGCTAAAAAATAAATAACTTATAGTAACTGGAGAAATGGTGCAGAAAAGAGCAGGTGAAGATGAAGTGCTCCATGACTCCATGAAAACATCTGACAATCCCCTGAGCAACTCTTTACCTGGGATTCCATACACTTGTCACTTAATGTCACACATGTTTTGGGGTTATGGCAACAACCAGGACCACCTGGATTGTTGTAATTTAGTGATGTCACATGAAAGCATGCTTTCTGACTGCATTACTTAGCAAGAGCATTCCCTTTCCCAGTGACCTGTTTAATTCAAGGATTACTTGTAATAATTTAATGCAACAAATGGAAGAAACAATTCAGTATTACAAAATAAGCCACGAAGTATATTCATATCATTATCTATTTTCTAAATGAGATACTGCATTATGTGCCTAAAACAATGGAGCACTGAATCCTGAATCCACCATACTTCTACTGAAGAACTAATCTTGGTGCTAGTAGTCACTTGGCTTACGAAGCTAAATGGTTGGAAGTTATGGAGCCAAATGGAAAGAAATTATAGCGGGAAGTAATCATGTTGTTAAAAATAAACAGTACTTTAAAACATGGAAATAAAATATGGAGAGAACAAACTACTCTGCAGTGAGGATGATAAGCAGCACTAAAGTCTTCTCAGGGGTCTGTTTTGTGGAAATTATATTTTTTGTACATATTGAATTGATATTTGGGTAGAACAATGAATGATCCAGGATCAAGTTTCATAATTAGCTCATTTTTATTCTGTTTTCAGTATCACTCTCTACCTCAGCTGATTATATACTGAGCTATAAAGCCTAGAGTAACAAACTGAGAGAAGATAATATAGTAAGGAATTAGATAATAGAAGCTAATGAGAATAAGAAAAATCCTTCATTGCCAGAGGAAAAGACAGGAAAGCTAACCTTTCCTGAAAACCTGCCCTCCCTGGGGGGAACATCGGGGTTGGCCCAGGAGTTCATGGCCTCCATGGCGGCTATGGGCCTGACCCAAATAGCACAAGGCCCCACACATGAGGGGAGCAACACACTTGACCTTGTTTTTGTCTCGGAACGGTGGCGTAGTGATCTGGGGGTGGGCATTGTAAATGCCCAACCCGTAGCATGGTCAGACCACTATCTCCTGCGGCTGGTCTTCCAGCAGGCGGCCCCACACTGCTGGGATGAGGAGCCACTGCGATGGTTCCGCCCCAGGTGCCTGATGGACCCTGAGAGGTTCCAGGCGGAACTGGGGTCTTTTCCCGCCTCCCTTATCCACAGCTCGACCGAGGTATTGGTGGCTGCTGAGGCCCTCGACCGAGATGTCCCCTTGCGTCCCCTCACTCACCGCAGATCCTGGGTGACTCCTTGGTTTACTGAGGAGCTCTGGGAGATGAAGGGGCGTAGGAGGGGTTTAGAGAGCAGGTGGAGGTCGACCTGCTCCAAATCCAACCGAGCCCAGTTAAGAGCCTATATTAGGACTTACTTGGGAGCTGTGGGGATGGAGAAGAGGTCATACCTCTCCGCTCTCATAGCATCCACAGATGAGCACCCAGCTGCCCTGTTTAGGGTCACCCACTCCCTCTTACATCGGGGGGCGGGGTTGGACCCTGTGCAGGGTAGGGCTGAGGAATTTGGTCAGTATCTGTTGGATAAGATCGCTCGGATTCGGAAAGGGTTGGACTCTAATTTGCAGTGGTCTGAGGAGGGGGATGCAAGAAGTCCGCCAGTATCATCTGGGCTGAGTTTGATCCTGTTTCTGAGGATGAAGTGGACAGGATTATGCAACGCCTGAGTTTCACCACGTGTTTGTTGGACCCGTGTCCTTCCTGGATGGTATATGCCTCCAGGGAGGTCACGTGCGGCTGGCTCTGGGCAGTGGTCAACACTTCATTGAAGGAGGGCTCTTTCCCCGCCGCCTTAAAAGAGCGGTGGTGAAACCCCTCCTGAAGAAGCCTGCCCTGGATCCAGCCATTTTAAACAACTTTCATCCAGTCTCCAACCTTCGTTTTTTAGCGAAGGTTGTCGAGAGCGTGGTGGCTCAGCAGTTTCTGCTTTTCCTGGAGGAAGCGGACTATCTAGATCCCTATCAATTGGGCTTCCAGCCTGGGTTTAGCACAGAGACGGCATTGGTCGCACTGGTGGATGATCTCTGGAGGGCGCGGGACAGGGATTTTCCTCTGTCCTGGTCCTATTAGATCTTGCAGCGGCTTTCGATACCATCGACCATGGTATCTTATTGCGGCGCGTCGAGGGATTGGGAGTGGGAAGCACTGTTTTGCAGTGGTTCTCCTCCTACCTCTTGGGGCACTCGCAATCGGTGTTGACAGGAGGGAGAGGTCGAACCCGAGGGCTCTCACTTGTGGGGTCCCTCAGGGGTCAGTCCTCTCGCCCCTCTTGTTCAACATCTATATGAAGCCGCTGGGTGAGATCATCCGGGGTTTTGGGGTGAGGTATCATCAGTATGCTGATGATACTCAGTTGTATATCTCCACCCCAAACCAAATCAGTGATGCCCTCTCTGTGATATCCCTTGTCTGGATGCGGTATGGATCTGGATGGGCAGGAACAAGCTGCAGCTCAATCCGGCCAAGACTGAGTGGCTGTGCGTATGGGCATCTCGGTCCAGTGAACAGATTCCATCTTCGGTCATGGGGGGAGAGGTGTTGCCCCCTGTGGATAGGGCATGAAACCTGGGGGTTCTCCTGGATTCATGGCTCAGTTTGGAGGAGCAGGTGGGACCCATGGCCAGGGGGGCCTTTGCCCAGGTTCAACTGGTTCACCAGTTACGCCCATACCTGGATGTGCACTTGTCACATCCCGACTCGACTACTGCAATGCTCTCTATTTAGGACTGCCCTTGCATACCATCCAGAGGTTTCAACTGGTGCAGAATGCGGCCGCGCAGGTTGTGATGGGAGTTTCCCGGCACTCCCATGTTACGCCGCTCCTGCGCAAGCTGCATTGGTTGCCGGTTGCCCTCCGGGCGCGATTCAAGGTGTTGGTATTAACATTCAAAGTCCTTCAAGGCATGGGTCCGGGGTACTTGCGGGAGCGCCTCCTGCTGATATCAAATACCGATCGCCCTGTGCGAGCACACAGGCTGGGACTTCTCGGGGTGCCTTCCGCACGACAATGTCGGCTGTCGGTGCCCCGGGGAAGAGCCTATTCTGTAGCGGCTCCTGCCTTATGGAATCAACTACCCTTGGAGCTCCGGTTGGCTCCCGATCTCTCCTCTTTCTGCCGCAATCTGAAAACCTGGTTGTTTGTACAGGTCGGGCTGGACTGACCTCCTGGGGGTAGGTGGGATTTTAAATTGGTTTTAACGAGTTTTATTCGGCTTGGCTTCTTAGGTTTAATTTCTTTTAAATTATTTATTGTTCTGTGTTTTTATTTGTGAGCCGCCCCGAGTCCTTTTGGAGAGGGGGGCGGCATACAAGTCCAAGTAAAATAAAAATAAAATAAAATAAAATAAAATTTCTGAACTTTTAATGTGAAGAATGTTTTAAGGAGATTACATTTAGAGCAGACGGGAACAGGAACAGGTGGATGGATAACCTTTTTGAAAATGCAAAACATGTGTTTCCCCAGAAAAGCAAAATGAACATATTATATCCAATGTGGTTTTCTGGACCTTTAGTTTCTTTACTCCTCTCCTTTCCCTCTCACAGCATACCTTTTTGATAACTATCTGGCCATCTAGATAGATTGAATTTGAAAAGAATTAAGACAAGGAAACTAAATTGGAATTACAGAGTATATCCTGGTATTTGTACCAAGATTTGAGAGCTACTTGCAGAATTTATAACTAAGTTTAAATCAGGAAATTCACCATCATTTCAGGAGGAGGAGGAGAGAGAGAGACTTTATAATTACCAAGGAAATGATTCCAAAACTGTGAATTCCACAGGAGCTGCATAATAAGCATTAATTAAGATGTGATGGTGTTTGACTCTCAACCTCTGAGTGCTCACAATACAATAAGAAACAAGAAATAACTAACAACAAAATCAAACTAGGAGGTGATGAACCCAGCAGACAACCAGAGTATTCCACCTAATATCTAAGATTGAGTGGAGAGATCTCCAACTACTATAGTCTAGGAGGACAGCTAAATTTTTAGAGCTTTCAGAAGAGCAAGGGAGCCAAATGGATCTCAGTACCCATGGATATGGTAGAAGATTCTACTCTGCAGCCAGAATTATTTATTATGTCATCTTCTGTATTTACAATAGTAAAGAATTTTTTTTGTTTCAGATGTTAAATAACTTGAATTCCTTCAGTTTCATATCTTACAATAGGCAGCTTCCATGACCAGTGGAAAATAATCAAATGTGTAGTAGATACTTGTTGTTGTTTCACCTAATTAATTTCTTCTGGGACAAAATTAAAATATCTTTTGGAGAATCTCATTTTAAATAGAGGGTTTGAAGAAGATGTTGCAAACATATCAATACATTATACATTTATTTTTAAATTAAGCTATCTTAAATCTGCAATTGCATTTTACTCTAATCTACTAAATATTAACAGAGTGAAATAGAAAAATCTCATGATGTCAAGATTAAACTATTAAGATTATCATAATTCAATCTTTGAATTATGTTTGAATTACAATGTTTAATTACACTGTAACCCAAATACAATGGGTTTGACTGTGCATTTACTCTAGATATATGTTTAAATCTTTAATATTATGAAAAAAAGGATTATAGTGTGATTAATATTAAAACATTTACTTCCAATCAAACTTAACAAATCCTTGCATATTTCAATCCTAAGTGTTGCTTGTCTTCTGTATATGAAACATGTTAAATATTTATTATGTAAGTTATTATTTAACATTACTGAGGCAGGGGTGGGATCTACCAGTTCACACCTATTCTCTAGAACCGGTTGTTAACTTTCTTAAAAGTTCAGAGAACCAGTTGTTAGAAGAAATCCTTTTGTTCTTTCTACTTGACAGCTTAATCCTGTAAGGAAGGCATTCCTTACATTTTGGTGTTGTTGCTTACAAAAACTGCCTCTCCATTAACCCTTATTACATTCTTGGCAGGACTAGACTTCCTGTCTCCGGAGCTTCTCTGGAGTTTTTTTTTCTCCTTTGCTGGTACTTTGCTGCTGTCCAGCCCGAAATTGACATATGTGTAGTCATTTCACTTGAAACCTGACAGTTTGACTTTCTTAAAGGGGAAAGGTTGTTTTAAGCTTTTTATACTACTGTTGGGAGGAAATAGTCTCCTTTTGGAGTACTTTGAAGAACTTTGAAGAAACCAACTAAGCCATGCCCACAGAACTGGTTGTTAAAAAATTTGAATCCCATCCCTGAACAAAGCTATATTTTTGTTTAAATGAATCCTTGATTATGTGGGATTAATTGCTTGGCTTTTCAGTGTTAAAGGGGAATTCTCTCAATTTCAAATTACCAGATAGCACATAAAAAGTACATATTACCAGGCAACAGAGGTATTAAAAATCCAAACGCCGACTCTCTATTAAACATTCCACTTCATAATTAACACTTTAATCAGCAGCAATTATGGAATATAACAACAATGTCAGTTAGTGTTCAATTTTATAGTGATTTGTAAGCATTTCAATTTTCTCTTTTAAATGTGCCAAATCTAATTATAAGGACACAATAAAAGATCTGGAGAAAACATGTTGCTGAATAAAAATTAGGGCAAAAATAGTTTCTATTTTTCTTTATGTGCACTGTGGCAAATAAAAACACTGTCTGCATTTTCTATTCATTATGTGCAACAACTGAAGTTATTGGAATATATATTTGGTTGGAAAAAGTGTGCTGAATGCAAATCAAAATTATATTTCTTCTTCAAGAAGCAATGAGAAAGTTTTTTTAGTTATACAGAGTCTCTGAAAAGTGTCACTATACATGTCAATAATGCCAGATGTATGATTTCTCACTGGTGAAGCACCATACTGTATAGTACAGAAGTTAAGTCATACAAGCATATCTCAAAGCCATGGAAAAGTATTTATAAATATATTTTAGTTAGATAATATCAAATTGGGTTACATTTTTGATGATTACATAAACACTTTATTTTGTAGATCTGTCCTTAATAGTAACTTGTAGCACTTAAAAGATATTCTCATACATTCTTTAATTTACTTTACCTGTTTATATCTTCTTCTTTTTGTATTGTCTGGTTCATCCTTTATTTGTATGAACTGCCCAAAGAATGTGAATAGCTTTTTGATCTTAACATTATCTAGTTTTAATGAAAAGCGAAACCATTCCAGCTTCATTTCATTATTTTGTAAGCACCACTGTGCCATTCTTTTTTATTTATATGATTTTTATTAATTATTTTGATAATAAAAACTAATACAAAGTGAATTTAAAGAAAGAGAATAGAAAGAATAAAAAGTGCGAGAAAGAAGAAAAAGAAAGAATAAATATAAAATAAATATATAAAGTGAATTTAAAGAAAAGAGAATAGAAAGAATAAAAACTGCAAGAAACAAGAAAAAGAAAGAATGAAATAGAAAAGAAATATATAAAGAAGTGTTTTCTAATCTTTATTACAACATATATAGACAAATTTAGTAACTCTTTTAAAACACTTTGACATAAAGGTAAAATATCTTTTTCTTAAGATGTAAACTGAATCACTAACAGGATCAATATTTTGGGACAGATATGAAGTACTCAAAGGAAAGAAAAATATAATTTCCTCAGCAGTTGGTACAGTAATTCCAGAATATGGGTTAACTATGGTATAGTTTATGCTAGTCTAGAAAGTGTTAAGATGACAAGGAACTGACATAGTCACCTAGTGCTGTGGCTATTATGCTTTGGGCAATAATTACTGGTACTATACAGCATCTGCTAATGTTTACAACATGCCAAATCAGCAATTGTGACAGTCCATTGTCAAAGTTTTCTAGGGTGTATCATAAGCTGAGATGCTGGATCTTATCAATGTATGCAAAGCTACCTCGTGCTCTCTAATCACAAGTAATCAAAGAATATTTTATATCAAAAATCTGATAAAGCCTGAATCCAGAGGATGTTGTTTAGTTTTAGTTTTTCCATGGCCAAGTACCTGAAGCCCAGCATTCAGAAAATATTCAGCATTTAAAATGTATTGATTTGTTATCTAGCTGACATCTGAAGGCCTAGATTTCCTATTTGGCTAATAAAAAAACTTGCTTGTCAATTGCAAGATGTGATCTTGCATTATAACTCTGAGAATTACCCATAATATATCTATGCACCAGAAGTTCTCAAATTTTCCTGTTTCACAGAGTCCTTAATGTCTCCTTAATTTTTTCATGACACCCCTAGAAGTTCCCTAGATGTGTGATGTGTTGCAAATTCACTAATAATTCTGTTTATTAGTAAAATATCCTATGGTGTCCCTGTGAGTTCTGTGGAGGATGCCAGGTAACACACAGTTGTAGTCTTTCACAAGAGATTCCACTTCAAACCATGAATCCCTGATACTTATATTCACAAATAAACTTGACCAATGACCCCAAGGAAGAAGTAAGTTAACATTTTTAGAATATAATTCAAGATACAAGATATAAAGATACGATTATAGCGAATGGGTCTTCTACATCGACTAATGGCACAGAAATTTATTTTCAATTCCTTATTACTGAAAATGAGCAATATATTCAGCATTTTTCTATGCTGAAATTCTCTTCCCTTTGGGGATTGAAATTTTCCATCTGTATATCCATTTCAGTGCAGTGTTATTTAGGACCTCTTACAGTATAAGATTTCCTTTTATATGGATATTTTGGAACTCTCAATGTTCTAATTTACTAAATTTCTGTTAGATATATGGCAGATTTTGTTTTCAATTAAAATGAATATGGATGATTATGGTTTAATAAAAAGCATTTTTGCTGAACATTTTTATCACAACAACTTGTGTAATTTTCCCATTGAAAATTGGAGTTTATAAATATATGATTCCATAACATTAATTAAAATGCTACTAAATAAATCTTTTCTTTTATTACTAGAATTTTACCAGACAACAGAACAAATCAGTTAGGGAGAAAGACACATAAGATACACAAGGATATCTTTCAAATATGATCCTTTGAGCATCTCAAGGGTTACTATGACAAATAAGAGTAAAAGAGATCAGATTAATAGAATTGTATATATACAGAAGTGACATTTGTAGAATGAAGCATGAATAACACACACAGCCCTTCATTTTGCCCTTTGTTGCCAAGGTTTGGTTTGGTTTGAGCATTACTTGGGAATTATAACTTTGTTTAGAACATATACACAAATGACATATGGATGCATTATTCTGGACAGAGATACCTTTAAAGCAAGCTCCCAAAAACATCACTAAAGGTTGGAGCATCTCAGTCACTTCAATACTTGCATTTTCTTTGAACATACCCTGTATTCATTTAAGATATCAGTACTGAGCCTCAGTGACACAGTAGTTAGAGTGTAGTACTGCAAGCCACTTCTGCTGACTACCGGCTGCCTGCAATTTGGCAGTTCAAATCCTACCAGGCTCAAGGTTGACTCAGCCTTCCATCCTTCCGAGGTTGGTAAAATGAGGATCCAGAATGTTGGGGGAAATATGCTGACTCTGTAAAACTGCTTAGAGAGGGCTGTAAAGCACTATGCAGCAGTATATAAATCTAAGCGCTATTGCTATGACAACAGGCTTGTGCTGCAAAATGAAACACATAGCTATGAATTATCTCAATTTAATACTGCTTTCCTGACAGCCACTCTTTGATAACTGTAAGCAAACACAAAAATAGTTACATCTGCTTATACAGAATCAAAAATATACAAATGTCCATTTCAGCAGTATTAATTGACACACCATTTTGAATCTGGAGAGTTAAAAATTCCATCACTTTTCACGACTCTTAAATGTAGGCTGTTCCCAGAAATTAGCAAAAGGACAATTATTAATTACAAGACATTATTATGAGATAATGATGATCTGCAGTGCCAAGCAAAGGCCATTTGACAGCACCAAGAAAAATAACCAAAAGTCAATTTCTTAATAAATTAATCACCATAGTATTGAAACAGAAGTGTTCCAATGTTGCAGCAAATCTTGTTACCAATTCAGGACACAAGACCATGAAGGGATGGAGAACACAGGTTTATTTGTACACAGGTTCAGAGCATTAGCATGACAAATTCTAAACCCCGAGCTACTCCCAAGGTGTGACTTTTATGCAGCTCACAACCCCAGACTTTGCCTAGGGCATTACTGTTATCTAGTTATACCATAACATGACAAAGAAAAGGAGAAGTTCTCCTGTAGCTGTTGTGCAACACTTTCTATATGCGATATTATCGGTTACCACCTCTTGCAATGTGTTACGGAAAATAGGTCATGTTACATTCATTAGTAAAAATATAACTTACATTAAGCAAGTTTCCTGTAAAGCTTTCAATTTAAAACCAAATAACTTCTGCTTAATAATTTCTGCTGATTAGAGTGATACTTCGTGGTACTTTTCCATATTGCCTTCATTCTGCCTCACTAATGCAGAAATAAATACTTAGTGTTATGTTTAATATATGCATGAATCAATGAAACAAATTGAATGCTAAAGAAAAAAGTCTGAATGTATTGGTTGTATGCACAACTTTTGCTATGAAGAAAAAGAAAAGGGATCTGAAATTTAGGCTTCTGATTTTGGGCTTCTATCTTTAGGATTCATCCAACACTACACATGCAACAGGTCTTCTTGCTCAGCAACCTGTAACTTCAGTGCTCCCAAATCTTATCTGGCAAGTCCTGCAACCAACCAATCACTTATTGCAATTCCAGGGCATAGTGGTGATGGTGGGGTGGGGTGGTGGGTGGAGAGAGAGAAAATCATTCCAGACTGGTTCATTTGTAAATACACACCATCAGATACACTTTATATCTCACTGATCAAATAAGTACAGCAAGAGAACATCAATGCTCAGAATAATAGCAACAAAAAGCCAGGCACTCATTTTTTTTACAAATTAAAAGTTCTGTGGATGACAGAGAACAAAACAACACCAGATGTCAAAATCACCCACTCTTGACTCTTTTAGGAATACCAGAATAGATCTGGGAAAAGTTATTGGGAGGATAGGATCTAAGCTAATATTCTGAAGACTGTATGATGATCCATGAATATTTAACTGCACTTGTCTCCTGAATTAACTGTTGAAGGATATGATAATATTGCTCAACAGCATTCATTGACATAAGGATATGATAGTTGTCAACATTTAGGTTTCCAAAAAGAACAACAGCAGGAACAACAAACAACCATGAAAAACACTACTGGTTTTGGATTTTTGCTTATATACACTCCAAAAATGATGATCAAACCAAAGTAATTGTTTTCCTCACTAGCAGATTCCCTTATTATTGAAATATGCTAGGATAAATCAGCCACATATTATAGTCAATTATTTTGCATGTTTACACATTCACATTTATTTAACCAGAAATGCTGCTTTTCACATTTATTTTGGGTTTTTAACTTAATTACACATCCATTCATCATGCTTGGGAGCAATCTAAAATACCAAGCCTACTTACAAGAAACCTTATCACAGAGATAAATGTTATTGTGTAATTGAGGAATAAGGTTACTCTAATTCACATATTTGTACATTTAAGATGGAGATGGAGGGAGGTACCAGAGAACTTTAAAAGATCTTGAACATTGTTTGGTACATAGATTTTTTAAACAAGAAAAACATTTACCAAAATCTGTAAAGACCAAAGTTACCAAGAGGAGGCAAGGAAATAAATGAAGAAACATCACTGAAGGTTGGAATATCTCAGTCACAAACTGACAATTATAAATGAATTACAGTTAGTTTAACTGGGCATTCTTTGCATTTAGCATTTTGGTAATTTACCAAGGGAACTTTATTAAGTGGTCTTAAAAATACAATAATGAATTGGCATAAAGACTTTCCATATCACTACTTTTGTATATTATTTTTCCTGAGGAAACATTTGAGATTATTATAAGGCATTTTGTTCCTGTCTACCAATTAATTTAATAAGGGAAATCCAATTTCTTCAATGGAGAAAGGAATAGTGGCGCTGTTTCATTTTTTTCTTTTATTTTTCTAATGAGAAGAAAAACTAATTTGAGATGGCTGCTGTAACTCTGAAAGTCCTTGGAATAAAATTAAAGAAGCATCTCCCCCAAAGTCTCACATACACACACACACACACACACAATGTAGACTATAGATGAAATACCATTTAATATACACACATTTCACTGTGAAAATCAATTACAGTCAGATATGAATATCAGAGCCACATTTTCAAAAATTTCTAATATTCTATACTACAATTACATGATAAAGCTAGAGGTGACAAATTCCAACTCTTATTTCCAGCTTTACATAGAGCTTAAAAAAAAATCCAAACGTATATCTACATATTAGCATTTAGGCAATATAAAATTGATGCTGGGGCAAACAGCATTCACCAGCAAAGAATTTGTCCTATTTGCTTGTCTTTTTTCCATTAATGGGTTGTAGAGTTAATGAAACCCAGATCTGATAGCCCAATCAAATGTTTTTTTGTATTTTCTTTGTATAAAAAAATAACATTAGAAGCAAATGAGAAGCCATCCCTTCCTGTTGCACATATAATTCACAATTTAACCTGATCAATATCTATTATATTAGCCCCTTTTAACTATTCCATGAAAGTAAAAAGTGTCATTGCTTTGCATATATATTTTGCATTCGTAGCAGTCTTCCTGGATTGAAACCAAATAATCCATCCTTTAGTGAATGAAAGGAACTGAGAATTGTAAAGACTGGTGAATCAGATCAAAGCCCCATCTACACCAGCTTTCTATTCCAACCAGATGCCAGTGGAAAATCCACAAACAGGAGTTTATTCTCACTCATGTTTTCTAGTTGATAGTTATAAATGTTCTACCATTATTCCTTAGACACAGACACATAACCCACACACAAATACCATAGTAACCATCAAGAACCTTATCAACCTTAAATCTGCATAATCCCCTTTCAAATCTATTCCTGTTGTCACCATTGTCACATACGGTTGTAAATCCAGAAGTCCACTGCTAGATGGACTCACAACTGGCTGGCAAACCGTACTCAACGAGTAGTCCTTAATGGGTCTAAGTCTACATGGAGGGAAGTAAGCAGTGAGGTGCCACAAGGTTCCATCTTAGCCCCAGTACTCTTCAATATCTTCATTAACGACTTAGATGAGGGCATAGAAAGGAACTTCCCAAATTTGCAGATGTTACTAAACTGGCAGGAATAGCTAACACCCAAGAAAATAGGCTCAAGATCCACATGGATCTTGACAGAACACTGGACTGTATCTAACAAAATGAAATTCTATGTAGAGAAAAGTAAAGTCCTACACTTAGGCAAGAAAAACCAAAAGTACACATATAGACTGAGTGAAACCAGGCTCAATAGCAGTAACTGTGAGAGGGATCTTGGAGTCTTAGTGGACAACCAGCTAAATAGGAGCCAGCAGTGTGCAGCAGCAGCCAAAAAAGCTAATGCAATCCTAAGTTGTATTAACAGAGGGATACAATCAAGATCAAAGGAAGTACTAATACCTATAAAGCCTTAGTAAGACCACACCTAGAATACTGCATCCAGTTTTGTTCACCACATTATAAAAAAGATGTTGAGACTCTAGAAAAAGTACAGAGAAGAGCAACCAGGATGATTAGGGGACTGGAGGCTAAAACATATAATGAACGTTTGCAGGAACTAGGCTTGGCTAGTCTAGTAAAGAGAAGGACCAGGGGAGACATGATAGCGGTCTTCTAATATTTGAGGGGCTGCCACAGGGAGGAAAGGGTCAAGCTATTTTCTAAAGTGCCTGTAGGCCAGACAAGGAATAATGGATGGAAACTGAACAAGGAGAGATTTAACCTGGAAATAAGGAGAAACTTTCTGACAGTGAGAACAATCAACCAATGGAACACCTTGCCCTTGGAAGTTGTGGGAGCGCCATCACTTGAGACTTTCAAGAAGAGATTGGACTGCCATTTGTCAGAAATGGTGTAGGGTCTCCCGCTTGGGCAGGGGGTTGGACTAGATGACCTACAAGTTTCCTTCCAACTCTGATTATCTGTTATCTGTTATCTTCATAGTGTGAATAGCATTTCTGATCAACCATTAATTTTGTTACATGACCTTGTGTTTTAATCTTTTGAAATAAAAAAAATATTCATGTCTTCTATCATATTCTTTCCCCAAAAATTTAATCTTTTTTTTCGAAGCTAAAAAGCCAACCCCTTTTATCAAATGAGGGTTAATTTTGCCTGTTGATCTTTTTATTTGTCCCTTTTCTGCAATTTTCACTGTTTTACCATACTGTGATCAGAATTACAAGCAGTATTTTAACCATGATCCCATTGTAGATATTTATAAACTGCTTGTGATTGTATTATCATTGACGTATACAATAAAAGTGATGTTCTGGGGATACTAATTGTTTATCATTGGGTTTGGGGATTGGGATATTTTTCTCCTATTAAATCCTCCCTTCCATTTTTATGACTTTTTTTTAGCTATATAAATTAGAATTTTGTATAAGTTGCTACTATACTAGGGTGCAGAGGTACAGAGGCACTATCTCTCTAGAAAAGTATTGAGGCAACAGAGTCTCAATGGCATTGCTTCATGCACTGACTTAGTCCTGTTATTAGTTTGTATTTGATTTAGAACATCGAGTCTCAGTATTCTGATTTGAAAGAAAAACAATATTTTGTAAACTAGTAATTGAAACTGATCACTTCTTACTTAATTCTTCTTACGTACAATTTTACAAGTTGTGAAAGTATGACTTACAATTCAGTCACATCTTTGGGGACCCCTTTTGGGAGGAACCGCAACCCTTTATTACTGCAGCGAACTACTGAGTCCACACAGGTGCATTGGTCTGGACAACGGGGAGAGATATGACAGCTGTTTTCAGTGTTGCCTACAAAAAAGCAGAGAAAGTAGATGGAAATAATGTTAATAATACAGATGGGATAAAATTGAGAAAATTCATTTCTAGCACATTAGCTCCCATCATGTAAATGTAGTACAATCACTAGCTACAAATCATCATAATCAGGGTACATTATTCCATTTCACTTTTTAGTTTTCAATTCGACCTCATATATGATATTCTTAGCTTATCCTTTGCTTTAGACTGTTTTAATTCCAGTGTCAGTACTGATTGTATGTATTTAGTTATACAAATTTTAATTTGGAATAAACTTAGATGGGTTTGTCTGTGTGCTTATATACCATTTGCATGGTTAAAAGATGGGCAGGGAGATAGACCTTAGGAAATAAAAAATTGTTTCCATGAGGAAAATAAATGGCAATTTTTTTCTTCTGCTCAGTTGTGTCTGATTGTCAGAGACTAAAGGCAGGACTAGAACTCACAGTCCCCTGGTTTCTAGCCTGTTCCCTTAATTACTACACCAAATTGCATCTGTATATGAAAATACAATTAACTAAATGCTCCAATCCTATGAGCTCTGTTTCATAACCCAGCATAAACTCTTTGTATTGCTATTTTATTTATATTATTGCTAAGGATGATTGATTTACCTCACAAAAGATAAATCAGCAGATAGGTGCCCATGAGCTTCCCAACATTGTACCCACCGAATCCCTCTAAATTTGCAATAAAAAACAACAATATTTTTCAATTAAATCTTAAAAACCTTTAAAAACAAAATATTTTGTGTTCCTCCATTAATTCAATTTGGGGTTTGGGTCATTTTAATTTTCGATATTTACTTACTTACACCCATGAAATCATAGGCACAATCGCTGTCATCCTGCAGCTGACAGCAAAATAACTGTATTTGACTATGTTGGTGGGGGGGATACTGTATTTAAGCTGACCAAAGAGAAAGTACATTTATGATGGATCATTTACCTGGTGCTGTAGTTTACTGACTAATGTACAGATCTGAATTATTTTAAAACATTTACCCTGTTTATCCTTTAAAAAATGCTCTGAAAAATATCCATTTGTTTCCTGAGATGATGAACAATTTATTCATCATGCCAGACTTTCAATATTAATATGATACGCTCCTTATTTTTTTAAAATCATGAGTCTTGTTGTTTTTAACAAGCATAATGAGCATCAACCAACAAGATCAGCTATGCTTTCCCCGAAAACTGGAGATCCACGTGCATGTGCATAAAAATACCTAATAGCTGAAACATGGGTGTTCATTTGTACAAAGCAGATTTTATAAAACAAATTAAACCTCACAGTTGGAGAGCAAGAGAGTTCCTGCTATGAAAGTAAGCCTTTCACTTAAGACTATTAAGTCATGGATTTCTTCCAAAATTAGCATGTGGGCTCACAAAGCACTAGATACAGGCTAATGGTGGTATCTAAACATGCCTAGAAAAAATTGTAGAATAATCTTTAAAGGCAGCCAATTAAAAAAAACTTAATGTTTCACAATCCAGAGAATTATCCACCTGCCATTTGGTGATTATTCTCAAAATAATTTCATTGTTTCAACTGAACAGGATTCACAATGTTATAAGGTCATTGGCTTCAGTTTTGAACAATGATTTCAATGCTTGACTGTGTCTAATAAAATGAACAGACTACAGTCTTTTATTATGCTGGCAAAAGTTCCAATTTCCATTAGAAAAGTAATTAAAATAAACAATGGCCAAATAATACTGCAGAATCAAAGTCTGTGTTTTGCACTCTGATGTGAAGGAGTTTGGAATGAGTTCCAATTTTTTTCATTTTAAAAATGTTAAGGCTAGATTAACACTCAGTTCATGATCAAGCTGGAAGGCTACAGGCATGATGAAATCTGTACAAAAGTACAGTAAGCAAGGGAAGAAGAATTAGTACAGGTTCTAACTAAAGTATGCCAGAAAATCTAAAAAACAATGCAGCAGCCAACAGATTGGAAGATATTGTCCTAATGCCAATTCTAAAGAAAGAAGATTTAAAAGAATGTGAAAACTACTGTACAATAACCTTAATATCAAAATAATTCTTAGGGTAATCTCGTGTAGATTAGAATCCCTACATGGAAAGATACTGCTAAAAGAAGTTGAAGAAAAAGAGCTATTAGTTGCAATGCACACTGGCTATCTGAGAAAAGAACACCAAAAATAAGTCAAGGTAAATTGATATAATCAGTGATTATACAAAGACCTCCAATCATATCAAGATTAGCCAATTTTGGACACATGTATTAAAAACCTACAGTAGCTCTTTAGCAAAGTCTAAATTGCTGGGAAAAAGAGATCAGTAGTGAAATGGGTGGATTCAATTATAGCAATAAAGGGTGTAATACTGGAAGACTTAAAAGGCCTATTTGGGGAAAGGTCATACTGGAAAAAATTTCTTGATATGGTTGCTTAGAGCAGCTTGATGGGACCAATCAATTAATCATTCTGGCTATCCCCAAAGAATGAGATTTTGAATGCAGGCCAATGGTTAATATCATTCTCCAAATACTTAGAGTTCCTGATAATGTCAAGAAGAGAACTCACATAAAAACCCTGCTTCTTATTATACTTTGGCTGTTTTCCTTGTTGAAACGTATAGGAGAAACCAACTTCTTTTAACCTATATGTGGAGAACAGCTTCATCTCTGAGTATGTGCATTCATATTCGGCTGAAATATCATACTATTGAAAGATCCAATATGATCTTATTATCATGTTCTAGAAATGTGCTTACCATCACACGTGAAATCCTGTGTAGCAACATCTTGAATTGGAATCTCCTTTAAGAAGAAGGGTTTCTGGCAACGTGGATTTCCACTGACAATCCTTCTCTTCCTTAACCATTTCCCCAACCACGCTAAGTGGCAGTTGCAATTAAATGGATTAGATAGCAAATTACTAAATGAAAAATGAGGAAAAAATGCAGTCAGCTATTGAAGAAATCAAGACATAGATTTTTCAAAAGCTAATTGACATTCAAGTAGGAAACTTCTGGTAATAAATTAATTTTACAATGGTACAATGCATGCCTAACAGGGTTTTTTTGTTTTTTGTTTTCTCAAAAACAAGACATAAAAAAAAAAAGCTACCGGCTAACAAATTCTGTTGTCATTAGGTTTCTTATCATATACTAGGTAATATATTTTAAAATGGAAATTCTTAGCTGTAGCTAAATAACGTAAAGCTGTAAACAGAAGCTCTTGCTTTTGTGTTTCTGCCTCTGCATCATGTGAAGACAATCTGATCAGTCTCAGAAGCTCCAAAGAATACAAGTTAATCTGATATGTGACTGTTAACACCATATCTTTTTAAAGAGATTTTTCCCCAATAACCACAAATGTCTCTTTATGACAAATAACAATAGTCTAGAGTGGATTAGAAATCGATGCCCTTCAGGTGTTGCTAAATTACAATTTTGAACAGTCACAAGAACAAGATCAATGGAGAGGAATGCTGGGAGCTGTAATTCAGGAACATCAGGAAAGTCATAGGTTCCTTATCTCTGGTTCAGTCTTATAAGTTACCCAACCAGCATTTTTTAAGGAAGGAACGAAGGAAGGGGAAGGAAGGAAGCAAGCAAGCAAGGAAGGGCTGCTAGTAACATTTTTAAAGTAATGTGCAGTTCAATTTGGTTATTTTGAAATGCATATAGCAGTTTCTGAAATATGAACTAAAAGGAGATGAGGCATATGACATGATATATTTTAGTCAATTTGCTCCCTAGCCTCAAACAGATATCTTCAGTTAAAATAATAGCTTAAGATGAGTTGGGAATTTGGGCTGCATATAAATAAATAGTTATTGAAATTTATTGATATTAAGGCAAAGCTAAACCTGTTTTCAGAGCAAAATTATTGATCTTTGTGCTACTGGAATATCTAACAGCCAATATGATTTAAAGAAACAGACAATAATGCATTTTATTGTGCAAAACTTAAAGGTGTAGCATTATTAAAATTATCTTGCTGTATCTAAGCACGTAGATCAAGTATTTCTCTCATAATAGTCACAGAAATATCACATGAAGTAAAGAAATGAAGTTTTCTGAAAAGTAGCTAATTAATTGTAATCATTTTTGAGGTGAAAGGAAACGTCTCCCTTCCAAACAGGCTAACTATTGCAATCCAGCTGGATGAAAATTCTTTGGTACAAATGGCATGCTTGCATTTATATCTGTGATTAAATTTGAAAAAAAAACCTAACATTATTTATTTATTTTATTTATTTGTCAATCGCTTACAAGATAATAGGTATAAGTATAATCATGAGTAAGAATACAGGAAATAGGTACGAATAAATGGGGACAATAGGATAGGGACAGTACGCACGATGGTGCACTTATGCACGCCCCTTACAGACCTCTTAGGAATGGGCTGAGGTCAATATTGGATAGTTTGAGGTTAAAGGAGTGGGGGCTTAGAGAATGTAACAACAGAGTCAGGTAGTGCATTCCAGGCATTGACCACTCTGTTGCTGAAGTTGTACTTTCCGCAATTCATTCATGTCCACACTACAATTTTCAGTGACTCTTCATACATATGATATAAAGCACACACACACACACATTTGCATATGATTTGACATGAACAAAATGTTATGGATATCTCAAAACCGAACCACATTATCTATTTTATTTTAACAAAACGAGGAAAAAAGATTAAAGGTGTCTATTCTCCCTTCTGCAACTGTAATTGTTGGGATTGTAATTATTTGGCTGTTTTTAATGATTGTGGCACAGGGTACAAGGCCTGTCTAAAACCCAAATGAAGGGAGTAACTTTAAAAGTCTAGAAGGGCAGGGAAAATAAATACAGGTTTTGCCAAGTTAAAAATTGGAAAGAAATGTGAGAATACTTAAGTGGCAATTAAAGTAAAGAATGATAAGGCATATAAATAGAACACTTCAAAGATTCTTAATACACACAGAAAAAGTAAACCAGAACAAAAGTCATTGGATTGGATCTGTGGTAGAGAGATTAATAAAAGGTCTGAAGGATCTGAGTCATGAAATTAAAATTCAAATGATGCTTGTAATGGAACATTTATACTATTGCTGTGAGCCAGGAAAACTGATTTGTCCAATAAAATAATTTTGGTCAATCTATCAAAGATCAGGCCTCAGTGAAAATCACTTTTTTCAGCCACAACAAGGACCAAGTGCAAAGCTCTTACAATAGGCTTACATTACCCTAGCCACTAGCATAAGGACCTATTGGATTCTAACAGTAATTCCTATTATACTTTTAGGGGAAAGTGGGAATGCTGATCACAATGATGATCATAGCTTACTTGAGGAATCATCTCACTCCACTGGATGGCCCACCCAATTTGTGCCAACAGAGAAGGCATCCTACAGGTACCGTCAGCCCAATTATTCCAACTGGTGGGGTTCAGGAATAGGACCTTCTCTGCTGTTGCTCCTGCCCTCTGGAACATCTTGTCACCTGATTTGAGGTTGGCCCCAACCCTCCAATTTTTTTGTAAGGGTCTAAAAATGTGGCTGTGCCAGTCAAATGGGAGCCCAAGTGAGGGAACAGTGCAATGAAGGTGATTGATTGAGTAATAAAAGATTCCAGCTCCGCCCCTGCCCTCTCCATGTGTCCTTGGTTTTAATGTCTTTTTAAGTTTTAACTATATATGTGGCTGTATGTGAGCTGCCCAGAGCTACCCTATAGTAAGATGGGGAGTCAAAATAAACACGAAAACAAGAAACAAAACAAATATCCTTTTGGATATCGTTGAAAAAGAAACCTTCACAAATAGAAATGAGGGCATTTGTCTATCCTTTTATAAACCAGGATCCTTAATCTTAATTCCAAGAGATTATCCACCCAAAAATGCAACTGCTCTAACAATTAATAATACCTGAGCTATGAAGCCTTCACCATCTTATCCAGTTTAGACATTGTCTCTTCTAGAATACCCTTTAAAACAGAGTTTTTTAAATGACCGAAAGGTGCTTTTTCACCTTTGACCTGGATGACTGAGAATCTGTATTGACAGTATTTTTGAAACTTGGCAATTTTAAGATATGTGGACTTCAATTCCCAGAATTCATGTTGGCTAGGGATTTCTGAGAATTGAAGTCCACACATTTCAAAGTTGCCAAGCATGAGAAACAGTGCTTTAAAGACTTCTTCTCCCTATTAGGCCTCATAGCTGCAACATGAGAACAACATGAGAACAAGAATACTAATCACCAGTTAAAATCTCCCTTTACTTTGAAAATTATTAAGGCGACATGCATGAAGCTCTGGAATATTCTCCAGGATTATTCCAATTTGTGGGGGGGTTTCACACAATTAAATGAAAACAGAAACAATAAAGTAAATGCAAGATCTTAAGTGATAACAGATAACTTACATTGTAGATAAAGAAACAAGGGTATTGAAGGCTCCTGGAGTTATTGTGGTAATGCGATTGTCATATAGAGAGAGTAACCTTACTGAGCTCAGTCCTGTAAATGTGTCATTGTTTACACAACTGATCATGTTGCTCCTGAGCATCCTGAAAAGATTCAAACATAAAATTAGACTTACTGAATTGATGTTGGAGAGGGAGCAGGGAAAAACACAGAAAAAGAATTGTTTTGTGCAACAAGGTAATCAGAAGAAGCATCGGCTGCCTAAGAATTGGCCAATGTATCCAGATCTCCTGGAAAAAGTAAAATAGGTTGACTTGGAAATACCCGGGAACTTCTATTTTCAAATATAAGGTAGGATTCAGGAATAATTCGGGAATTGAGAGTAATAGACACATGAACCCTTCAATTTCTCTCAACCTATCCTACATAGTTTATTGAATCTGCAGAAGAAAATCTTTCATGTGAATTACTACATATGTATTCTGACTGCCATGGAACTGTAAGCTCCCATTTCTTTCTCTAATACTGTGGAGAAATGATCATCAAGAGATTGAAAACAACAAAAGTTGTCTACCTATGATCCAGCTTACATATAAAAAAGAAAAAAACAATCCATCCTTAGTGATTTTCTTAGCAGCAATATGGAAGTGATCATCCACTGCTGTCTTGTGGAATGCATTTTGACTTCCCAATCTATCCTACAGCCCTGTGATTTCTGGTAATCTCTTTTCCAAATAAATAGATATAATTCTGTTTTGCTTTCCAACATCAGCAAGTTTAGCTAGTTGTTCCCAATTCATATATGAACATGAACTATTCTTAATACACAATCTTCCTGTTAACGATATGCTTTATGTTTAGTTTTGTTGGTTTTTACTTTCTTTTTTCTTTCCTTTTTTGTCAGCCATTGAAAATTACAGTGTCTGATGAGCAGCCACATAAAATGCAATTAGTTAATTAATCAACCCAAGCTAATTTCTATTGAATGCATTGAGCAATTGATCCAGAGTTAAAAAAAATACTTCTGAAGAAAAGGGCAATTTGTGCCAATAGGTCAGGGGTGTCAAACTCGCATTGTCACGGTGGTATCACGTAACATATCGTGACTTCTTTCTGCTTCGCTAAACTGGATGTTGGCATGGACAGCGCATGACACATCCGGCTGCAGGCCACGAGTTTGACAGCCCTGGGTGATATTCAAGATTGTTAGAAATTCAACCTAGAAAATAATTACAACAGATTTAATGAGCCATCCAACTGATTTGGGGAAATTGATGATATGTAAAACTTTCCTCTTCATTCCCAGTCATTTTCCTGACATTGCGTCTTTTATTGTACACCCACAACACAAGCTTCACTTCTCTCTCTTCCAAAAGAGCAAACAGACTTTATACATACAGCGTCTTGAGTCCCATGAGACCTCTAAACATTCGTCCGTGCACAGATTCCAGCTGATTCCCTGTCAACATCAGTTCCTGCACTCCCGCTGCCCCATCAAAAGTGCCTTCACGGATCTCTTTGATCTTGTTATTACTTAAATTTCTGTAAGAGGAAACAGATTCACAGGCAGCATTATTTAACATATGTTTTGTGTAAGATAAATGCAAGCATGTTTGCACTGGCAACAAAGGGTGAACAATAGCTGAAACAAAGCTAAAAGAATGGAACCAATTTAATTTCCAGGGTTATGCTGAAATCTGAATTGCAATATTTCACTTTCCTTGCAACAGGAAAGAGGCTTCTGTGATCTAGTTCTTCTTTCTCAGGGAAGTTTTTTTTTCTTTTGAGAATTTCTTCCCAATTTTTCTCTTGGTGGTGGTTTGAGCCTCTTTAACTGCTACTGAATTGCTGCTAGTGTTAGTTACACAACTTTCCATCACTCTGCAGCCTCCATGCCTGCCGACACTTCTTAATCTGAAAAGCCCCATGGGGTGAAGTGTCCTTACAAGGTCTTCGGTGTGATTTAATTGAAGGGTAGAAAACAAGGCAAGGCTACACTTTGTTGAAGAAAAGATTGTTCAAGGAATAAGATGAGGCATTGAAATTGTTTAGACATAATATTACTTCCATACATTCTGTTTGACTAACATAAGAAAATGTCATATTCTACTTAAGAGAATTTATCTGAAATTTTCTTCTTTGAAAGAAATTCAAAAGTACATTCTCACTCATTAAGTTGGAAAAGAATTGGTAGATCAGGAAAAAAAACCCACTGCTGCTAAAACCAAAGTTTGTTTTTTGTTTTGTTTTTGGTATGGCAATGGCATTTTCTGCTTCAAAATTGTTATTCACGTTGAATTCATGCCACACTTTTGAATATTTCATTTTAAAAAATAATCAAATTACTTCCCATTCTTCCAATGATTTCTAGCATATCAGTTTCAGAACAAATGCAACATGTGGCATCACTGTGCCAGCAGAGCATCCAACCTGTTCTCATTTAAATTTCTTTAGGACATCTGCTTTTATTTTAAAATGCTACATACTTGTACCAGGAAACCAGAAATTTGATTGCAGATAGGAAACTCATAAAATCCATTAACATTTTTAACCCCAGTTTTATCTGCTATTCTGTAAATTATACTTAGGATCCTTTTATTATATTTGTTTCATTTTTTACATTCCCAGTAGAGTCTATTCCATTTAATAGGCTTCAAAGAAATTAGCTTGCATTATTTCATTTATTAATACCTCATTTATGAAGTAATTCTACTAAAGAGACATTATGTTATCATTATTAAAGGAGAGATATACCCTGTTTAAAGACAAACAGGCTACATAACTTACTAGTACTACTAGTTATTGACAACTAATTTATTATTTATATATAAATCCAATAGTGTTTTTAAATTTTTTGTTACATTGCAGACATTTTTACTACCAATGCAGAAGATTCGCTGGGCTTGAAATTTGATGAATTAAATAAATACATTTTAATAGCAATATTTTAAAGCATTATTTTTATTATTTTATGGTTAAAACAATGCACTAAAACACATGCAACAGTAAAAATTCATTCATAAAAATGATGTAAAACCACATGTCAAAGTTAGTAATTTTAGTCTATAGAAACAACTGGTGCCTGGTTTTGTGTTATTTTGACAAAGTCCAACTTCAGAAAGAAAACTTTATTAAGGAAGCTCATTGAAAATAGATGAGACAAGACAATGTGATGTTTAAAGTATGAGACTATAGGCTGAAGAAAGAACCACTCTCCGAGCAGGATAGTTCTGGTTCATATGCTTTATAAAATCTGTTTATTATAATACAGGTAGTCCTCAACTTACAACCACAATTGAGCCCAACATTTCTGTTGCTAAACAAGACATTTGTTAAGTGTGTTTTGCCCCATTTTATGACCATTCTTGCCATAGTAGTTAACTGAATCACTGCAGTTGTTCAGTTAGTAACTCAGCTGTGAATTGAATTGGGCTTCCCCGTTGACTTTGCTTGTCAGAAGGTTGCAAAAGATGATCACATGACCCAGGGAGAGTGCGACTGTCATAAACGTGAGTCAGTTGTCAAGCATCCAAATGTAAATCACAGAGCATGGGGATGCTACAATGGTCGCAAGTGTGAAAAATGATCAGAGGTCACTTTTTTCACTGCCGTTGTAACTTTGAACAGTCACTAAGTGAACTGTTGTAAGTGGAGGACTACCTGTAGTCATCACTGTGCAAGTATGTATGAGGAACTGGTAGTCCATTTTTTGTTTTCTGAATAGCCGAGGCAGCCTGACTGTACAGCTTGTGACCCATCACCTTTCTTGCTGTCTGAGTGGAATACAATAAAGCAGCAGTAGCAATAAAGCACAAAACCAACCATTATCATGTGATCTCTTTTAAAGTGACTTCATGCATTTCATTGGTAACTATATCATATTTGCCTTTATGTTTAATGTCAGCAACAGCTCAGGAAGAATTGTATCTTATTTTAAAAAAAACACAACCATTTGGTGCTGAATTATTATCCAATGAACAATGAACTTAAGCATCTCTTTCTGAATCCTAAGAATATAAGAGTTGCTTTTACAATGATCCTGCCTTTTTGTCTAATAATAAATGTCCCCAAAGGTTATGTTTGCCTTAGTCTTTTGAAAACATGAACAGATTCTCTGAATCACTTTCAGAGAAAAAGATGTATGCATGTATATAGTGTGAATTGTCACATTTATTTATTTATTATTTATTTATTTTATTAATTTGACTTGTATGCGCCCCTCTCCCGAACGGACTCAGGGCGGCTCACAATATAACCAACACAATAAATAGTTATCTAAAATAGAATTAAACCCAACAAGCCAAATTACTAAAAACAGAGTATAAAACAACACCCCCCAAGAGGAGTCAGCACAAAGCAGCCTGCTGAAAAAGCCAGGTTTTCAGGTCGTGGTGGAAGGTGCCTGGGGCCAGGCAGAGCCCCAGAGGTAGTTGA
Organism: Naja naja; assembly: GCA_009733165.1. NCBI lineage: Eukaryota > Metazoa > Chordata > Lepidosauria > Squamata > Elapidae > Naja > Naja naja. Next base: position 114,719,206 of record CM019149.1, on the reverse strand, counting down.
TTCCATAGGGTGGGAGCTGCCACAGAGTAGGCCCTCCCCCATGTCACCGCCAAGTGACATTGAGTCGCAGACGGCATGCCGAGGAGTCCCTGCCTGTGCGCTCGTAAAGGGCGGTTGGTATTTGATGCCGTTAGTAGACACTCTCTTCCTTTACCTTAAAGGAAGATGATTCTGAATTTAAAACAACCAGTCACTACACACAAAGCAAAAAGATAGACAGCATGTGCACACAGACACACACAGACACACACCCTTACACACACTCTCCTAATCAGCTTCTATTACTGAGAGAGAAAAACTCTTCCTTTCAGATTTAAATGTAACCTAGGAAATCCATTGACTGTCAAACTTCAACATTACACCAAAAGTAATGCATCTTTACCCCTGTGGACCACAAGGTCATTTTCTAAATAAGCTGCAAATTTTATTTGCCTGAAACAACAAACAAGAAAACAAACAGACAACTCCCAACCCCTCCTCACTTTGTAACCAGCTGGACTGAAAGCAATCTCTCATTTGTAGAATAATGCATTTTAGTGAAGTTTTCCTTGGAAACCTTCTATCTCTTTTCTGCCAATGCTTCAAATGCCATTCTGTGTACACATCTGAGGGACACTTGCAATGTTTTATCTAAGAACTTATGCAAACAGAAGAACACTTATCTATTTATGGTCAATTTTCTGCCCAGTTCTCCTGATCCTGCAAGAAAGCTGCCTCCAACACATAGAAGTATTCCATTAGAAGGAACTCTCTGAATCCAAGCCAACCTTAAAGTTTCCTTTTGACATTCTTGGACTGTAGGACTCATGTAAAAATGGATAAATTAATCATATAAGTGCAGTTGGCACCATACTGAACTGAAACTAGATTTGAGTAAACTAGAAGGTCAAAAACTAATAGCAGACTGAATCTAGCAGTACTGAACCCAAAGCAGACTAGTGTATTTGATAGCTGCAGTAGTCTGTTATGCTTATACTGAGAGCCTTCTATTGAGGGGCTTCAGCATTGATAGCTTAAGGAGAAAACTTTCCTCCAAGCAGTCATGAATAGTTTTACATAAATATATCAGTTTCAGTGTGGGTAATGTGATAATGTGCAAACTTTTAATTGGTCCTAATTGTAAATTTGTCAATATTTTGTCATCTAGACGATTTTTGTCCCTAAGTTCATGAAATATTTCTCATATGTTGGCAGTACCTTGGGAGTTCAGTAGTCCTAACTATGTGTAATTCACATTCATTACTGGCAAGTATCTAATGGCTTTTCAGTATTCATGATGAGTTATCATGTAAATTTGTCCTGAGGGACTTCTTCAAAGGAGACACAATTGACCCTGAAATCAATTGTGTCAATGAATCCTTTGGTGCTGCTTAGACACCGACTTATTGACCCAACAGACAAAGGCTCCAAATGAATGTTGCCTGACAATATATGCTTAATAGTAGCATATCAAATATATTTTAAGGTGTCTTATTAGGGTGATGTGTCTCCTTTGTGTTTAATTTTCACAAATACTGGTAAGTTCATATGTTGCCATAGTAAAAAATGAAAGGCTAATTTTAACTTAGGAACAACATTAGCATTCAAAACTCCATAGAACAGAGAAGTCCGTGATAGCACATCTAACATGATACTTCCCTCTCTGGAAATCTGAAAAATTATGCTTTCTCTCTGCTAACTGTAACAAGAGATAGGTGGGTGAATTGGGAATGCCAGCAAGCACAGCTCTACCTCCTGTATAGGTGAAAAACATGAGGTAAGACCTAGGACAATCAATCTGGTAGGCATTCTTCATCACCTGCCTTGATTTTGACTTCTAATGCCATTCAGAATAGGACAAACTGCTGATTTCATCCTGCATAAGCAGCCTTCATCCATATGGTATAAGAAGAGCTGCCAATACTTGGATGAAAGTTTTCTTTCAGGCACACGCCTTCTCCTGCAGAGAAATACACACAAGGGATGAACCATCCAGAAGCTGTCTATGGAATAAGGTGAAATGTACTGTAGATTGATAACTCCCTGCCTTATTTGGCACCTGTGCTTCTATAGGTGATGCCAGCCCTTCCCTTGCTTAAGCATTGATTCCTACTGTTATCTAGTCCACCAAGGCAAGTAGGGAATGGAATTGGTCTCTGGACCAGGTCCAGTTCCCCATTCTTTGCCCACAAAATATTAAATTTTTTACTATAGTTTTATACTGTTTTATTTCCAAAACCTTTGTGAAAGTCTTTAAAATCAGAACATTAAAATAACTTAGTAAACTGATATGATCAATTTTATACAAAATATATATCAGTAACAGAGGTGGTATTCAGCAGGTTCTGACCAGTTCTGGAGAAGTGGTAGAAGAAATTTTGAGTAGTTCGGAGATACCACCTCTGACTGGAGATTTTACAGTATCCTTCCTCTGCCATGGCACCAAGCCCCATAGAACCGGTAGTAAAAAAAATTGAATCCCACGACTTATCAGTAATAAGATAAAAACAAATTTAAATACATATCCAATGAGAAAATGTTAATCCACAAATGCCATTCTCAAAAATTTTGTTTGCACTATATTCCTGGAGGTTAGGAGTCATAGCATTATCCAGATCTCCAGCAAGAGGCTGGTCGAAAAATGGATTCTACATTTTAGACCAATTACAGTTTACAAGTATTTTTCAGAGGCTGCACCATGTAGAGTAGCCCTTCCCCACAATTCCTGGGCCACAGCCTGTTCAGAACTGGGCCATGCAAGCTGTGGGAGAACACACACACGCAGCTTTGTTTGTGACAGATGCTTGTGCTTGCAGTTCCATTTGCGCAAGCAGCACCCATGCATCTACTGCTCACACAAATAGAGTTGCATGTGCTCATGCGCATGCCTGCCACTTACACAGAACCATCCCATCTCCCACCACCACCAATCCATCAAACCCGAAAGGTTGGGGACCGCTGATGTAGAGTGTATTGCCACAACCTTGCTGGAAGGTACAAAAAGTAAAGGTAAAGGTTTCCTCTTTCCAGTTGTGTCTGACTCTAGGGGGCAGTGCTCATTTTAGTTTCTGAGCTGAGGGAACCAGCATTGTCTGAAGATATTTCCATGGTCATGTGGCCAGCATGACTATACCCCGAAGTGCACAGAAAACTGTTAACCTTCCAACCGAAGTGGCCCCTACTTATCTACTCACATTTGCATGCTTTTGAACTGCTAGGTTGACAGGAGCTGGGGCAAGTAACAGGAGCTCAACCCTTCACAGGGTGCTCAGGTCTTACACTTGAACTGTCAGCTTTCCATTTAAGAAGTTCTGAGTCTTTAAATGCTGAGCCATTATATCCCCAGGAAAAGGTAGATAGAAGGTATGGAAAGTATAAAAGAGAATAATTATGGCCAGAAGTTTTTTCTCCCAGGTAGGGCCACACTTGATTCACCAACCAAAGTTGGGCAAAACCTTTTCTAGCCATGGCCTTCATATAGTAGCTACAAGTCTAGGAGAATCTCTAAGTCACAGACCTTCTGCTTTGGGCAAGTGCTATCCAATCTGGGCAGTGGGGGGATTCAATTTTTTTTTACTAATGGTTCTGTGGGCGTGGCTTGGTGGGTGTGGCGGGGAAGGATACTGTAAAATCTCCAGTCAGAGGTGGTATTTGCTGGTTCTCCAAACTACTCAAAATTTCCACTACCAGTTCTTCAGAACTGGTCAGAACCTGCTGAACACCATCAACTTCAACCTGTTATATTGTATCCAAATACTAGATATTGAGTCAGAACATCCCTAAGAAGACTTTCCTGGCCTGACATAGCAATATTGATCTGAGTATCATTAGTGTAATAAGGGTACGTTTTTCTTAAACTAGTGGATGAACTCAACCAATGGCTTCATGCAAATGTTAAACAGCAGACAGGAAAGAAAAGGAGCCTGCAACACTCCACACTTGAGTGGTCAATGGGTCATCCGTACTACATACACTACTGATTGAAAGTGCATAATTAGGTAGGAGCAGAAATCTTTGCTAGCATCCCAAGAGGATATCACAATAGTCTGAATGCTTCTGAGAGATGTGACAAAAGGAGGCACATTCCCCTCCTTCAAGTCCAGTTGCTGGTCATACAACAGTGTGACTAATGCAATTTCTGTCTGAATAAAAAAATGTCCACATCTGCTTCCTTTAGGGTACATTGCAAGGGAAAGTGTACCATTCTCACTTTAAACTTCCTCCAAAAATAAGACTGGTGATTAAGCGGTATTTATCTGAAATGGCTAAATCCGAGTTCTTGAGGAGAGAATAGGGCACTGCCACTTTTAATATACCTAAAATAGACAAATTGTGAAGATTGGACTACCACACCAGTCCTCCAAAGATGCTCTCTATACCGAAAATTATCTTTGGAGGCAGGTTAATTTCAACCTGGTAACAGCTTATCATTTTTATTTTGGAAATGTGCGCTTGTATGACACATAAGTGAAGTTTTGTGAATAAAATACAGTTTTTCAGGGATTTTTTTGCTTTGTAGAGTGCCAGTTTCCATTTGCCTGTAAAGTGCAAACATGTAAACAATAATTTAAAATGACATCAATGTTTAACATTTTTGAGATAATAGACAAGATATAGATGTCCATAGTGGTATTTCTGCCTACAAGATAACTTTGGTGGCTTCAACTTTAGCTACTGAACTTGAGACACAAATATATTTTGTTCTTTTTTAAAATCCCAGTTATCTCTGTTTTGGTACCATGAACATTATTTTGTTGATATATGGAAAATAATATTTCTGTCAGTATTATAGTATTATGCTGTTAGAACTATTTTAGAATGAAAGCTATATGATGGCTTTAAGTTGCGGTAATTTGTATGGAGCTTTTTTCATTTATTTTTATATTATTTATTTTTAGAAAATTCTAAACTGCTTCCCAAGGATTCCATGACAGTATACATTCAATTATAGAAATATATACAATACAATCAGGGAAAGAAAACCCAACCCTGAGAGTCAAAACAATTCTTATTATACATATACATACATACTTACAAATATACATCATTTCCCTTTTGGGATAAGTAACATTATGAAAAGAACGTAGAAGAAATAATAAATTATAAACCAAAACCAACAGGGATAAAATAAGAAAAGGAAAGGAAACATCTGGCTTATGCTAGTATGTTATCTGGCATGCTAGTTGCAAGGCTAGGAAACTGGAAAATATTGGGAATGGTGAAAACACCATTCCTTATATTTTCCATAGTTTCCTAACCTTGCAAACTACCCTTGCTTCCACTATCAGCTATATGCTGCTTCATAAACAATCTTTGTTCTTTAAAGTTCTCACCTATCACTTTCTAAAAATCAATCAGCTCTTTTCAACCACAACTTTAATTGTCCCCTTTCTTCCTCTTGACCTCTTCCTTCATATATTTCTTTTGTGATTCACTCCCCATTTCTTCAGCACCCATTTATTTTTTTATTCACACACTTCTTGTTCAACCATTTGCACAACTTAATTCCCATGACATTCAACTAACTCTGATGTTTCTGCTGCAATATCCAATGAAAAGAATTTTTATATGCAACCATTTTTGCTTCTTTTGACAGACACACACACACACACACACACATATATATATATTCAGAACTATTTAGATGGCATCTATCTAATATCTGCTAAAATAATTTGGATTCTCAGCCTTCAATATGGCATTCTTTGCATACAAAACAACATGTACCTGGATGTAGTTATATAAGCAACCAACTAATATTGGTACCACAAGCATTCTACATTGATCCATAAATTACATTAAAGAACCAAATGGACTTCTGACATTCTTTCCCTTAGTTTCACAAATACACCTGCTATTTTGTTTTCTTTCCTTCATGTTGATCATTCATTTCAATAGTTATTTCATAGTCTTTTGCCATTTACTTCTCTTATGTTCCAGATAGCTATATTCCTTTTGTCACCCATCAGGTATTTTGTCAATGAAGATTTTTATACAACACAAAGTAATATTCTTTTGGTCCTTTTGGAGATGAATAAAATTGAATTTAATGCACAATAATGTAGACACCATGTAAATTGGACACCAGCTTAGTCATATTGGTACCATATGTTGCATTCCTTAAAGAAGGATAAATAAAGGACCTTTCAGTTTTAGCACGTTTTGATTGATATACCACAAATGCAATCAGTTTTATCTCAAGCATACTCATGCTAATCTAACCAGGAATTTTAAAACATGCAGAGTAATGAAACCTCATGACCTTTAATAAAAATAAATCAGCCAGAATTCTTGAAGTTGCGCTCTCTACAACCAAAAGTCTCCAAATATTTCTCAATTTTTCCCTATACATATGGATCCTTGATCCTTATTTAGGAAACGCTTATCTGTAGAGATCCACTACTTGGAATCCATTATAAAATTTAGATTATTTATAAAGAAATAATAGATTCACTTGGTGTTATAATTATTTCTTCCTCAATTCAAGAGAACAACTTTTTTGTTTCTGCATGTCTTTTCATTCTCTGTTCATTGTGTGCCGAAAGCAACTATACTTCAATGCTTGACATGCATTTTTGATTAATTTTATGCTATTTCTAAGTTTTTATTTATAAGCTTGTCTGAGCACCATGACAGAAGAGAAGCTAACAAATATTCATAAATAAATAGTTCAATCAATTACTATTTGTATGGATTAGAAACCTAATCACTTTTTCATATATACAAGAAAGCAAAAATAAATTCAGTACAGAATGATTTATTCAAAATATGTGTTCTACCTCCTTTGGGCCTTCAATTCCATTTCATATAAAATGGGAAGAAAATGTTGCAAATATAAAACTGATTTGTTATTGTTCAGAAAATATAAACAAGAAGCAAATCTGGCTTTAATACAACAGTACTGAGTATAGGATAGACTTTAAAAATAGGATTAAATAGTATGCAAATTAATTCAATTATTTCAAAACACATTCTGCTTGCATTTGTCTATGATAAATCTGATTAAGACAACTTTTATGATCAACTCACAACACCCTTAGTTCTTGCTGTTTCAGTAATTTATTTATTTACTTCAATTCAATTTTGAACTTGACCTGTATGCTTACATTCTCGTCTTTTAAGAAAAATAGAACAAATTCATAAAAGTAAAAGTAAAAAAAAGCAAAAGAGAACATGAGTGTTGCACATTGTAGTTATTGAAAAATAACATTACTTTGTTCAGCTATGCCTGCTCCTTAAAAATTGTCATGCTGAAAAGATACCACGAAGTATTGAGCTACTGAAATCTTTCTGGAAATAGATTAATGAAATGAAACTTACTTATCTAATATATTTCCATTATTTAAAAGATTAAAAATGGAGATAACCTGATATGCATTCTACTTGATTTAATTTAGTGAAATATGAAAAATAATGGAACATTGCTTTGTAAATCTGCAATTCCATGTACTGTATTCTTAAATTAACAATTTACATGAGCCATGAGAATGTTTCATTACTTCGCAGACTTCACTAAACTGAATACAACAGCGAGACTAGAATTTAGATAAGGGAAACAAAGTAGCCTTGAAAGTCAGGCCTTGTGTAGCCTAAAATTAATACTGAGTACCAGATGTTTAGCTATTTGTGGACACAGAGCAAAAGATGTACCAATTTATAAACATGCCAGAAATATGGTTTCTTCTAAATTTAACACTGGGCAGCAGGCATAGGTAACTCTATATTATTAAACTATAAATTTATTTCAGATGTAAATGTAATCTAATAGACATAAGACATTAATCAATTTCTTGCAAATCTAAGTTATATCCTTAAAATGTCCACCATATTTTGTGAAATAATATTTATTACACTGATACATATTTGCTAAGCTACCATAAAGTGAACTGTTAAAAGATGTCAACACCAACCATTAAATGTTTTCCTACTATGAAATACTGTGAATATGGGATTATGGCATGTGTCATATTGCTTGGATTTGTCCTGACAAAACTGAAAGAACTAAAAGAACAATAGCTGGTTGATCAGAAACCTTTTATTTATTTATTTATTTGTTTGTTTGTTTGTTTGTTTATTTAATTTGACTTGTATGCCACCCCCTCTTCAGAAGGACTCGGGGCAGCTCACAGCTAAAACATAACAATAAATAATTACCTAAAACCAGATTAAACAAAAACAAGTCAAATACAAAATTTAAAACCCCCAAAGTTAAAACAACCATCAAACCCCCCCAGGAGGTCAGCACAGCCCGGACTGCGCAAATAACCAGGTCTTTAAATCGTGGCAGAAGGTGCGGAGATCGGGGGCCAACCGGAGCTCCAGCAGAAGCTGACTCCATAAAGTGGGAGCCGCCACAGAATAGGCCCTCCCCCGGGTCACCACCAAATGACATTGAGTCACAGATGGCACCCCGAGGAGCCCCCGTCTGTGTGCTCACACAGGGCGGCTGGTTATACATTACCTTCTGTTACAAAACTATCACAGTAAGCTGTATCCATAAAATAACCAATAATTTCTAAAACATAGTGGTCGGGTTAAAAACAACAACATAAAATGTTTTGGAATTGGACTTATTTTCAGTTAAATATACAGAAGAATGCAGACTGAATATTTCATATTTGAGTCAGCAGGATTCTATTAACAAATAAAAGAAATGACTTACATTTTTCGAAGACTGGGGAGCTTCTTGAATATTCCAGTAGCTTCCAGAATTGAAATATCATTATCGTGTAGACGACTTTTGAAAAATAAAAATAAAAATATTGAAACATCGTTGGTACTCAGCACCTATCTTTATATTCATTGTGAATATTGTGAAAAGGAAAACTATATAGTTGTGATTTTGTTGAAGTAGATTAGAGAAACACAGGTTCCAATTCGCTCAGTCATGAAGTTCCCTGGTTGCTCTGGGTCAATCCTTTTTTTCTGTTTAGCTTACTTTAAAGAATTTTTATAAGAACAAAATGAGATGAAAGTCAGATGCCTTGATTCTCAAAGCAGGAGACTTCATGGACACATCCATGTAGCTTTCTTGGCAAGAATATTGAAATTCTTTGCTGTTGCCACCTACCTGATGTTTCCAATCTCCTAATCCAGATGACAGGTTGTGGGCTCTATAATACTTTCATCATATTTATCTGTCCATATATTAATCAATTAAAAATCAATGTAGATTTTCAAGATTGGCTAGGTTCTGTCAGCAAACATTGTCCATTGATGTATTAGATAACATCTGGCTGGAGCCACAAAAATAATAATTTTTATAGTGAAGTATTTTATATTTCTTCTTACAAAAATATTACACTTACAGATCTGTGGTATATTCTGGAAGGTGGCTTGGAAGCCTGGTAAGTTTTTGGTTGGAACAGTCCACAAATGTTCCCTCACAGCGGCATTTCTCAGGACAGATGAGGTCCATAAAACACTCCCCACTGAATCTACTCCTGTAGTCCTCTGAACCTGCAAAATTGAAATATTTATAGATAAAGATACGCATTGCAAAATACCAATAAGGGTAATATCCCAAAATACAATTGAAAACAACACTCCTATTTATTTTGGAACCTCAAAATAGTGAATTGAAATCACTAACTATTCTCTGCATTATGCTCTGAAGAGATCAGAAAAAGACACTTTTATGTGAATCTGCAGGGAGGAGATCTGTCTTCTTTCCAAAGAGACAGTTTTGGAAAAAAAATTTCATGGTATTAATAACTATATACTTGCAAATGTTACAGTGGAATGAAGGTAAGGTATAATGTCATTCACATTAGCATAGCATAGAAGATTGGCGAGTCTGCTTTAGGAATATAAATATTTTAACAACATATGAACATATAACTGTGTTCAAGAAACTTTACTTTCTTTAAAATAAGTCACTATCAGGGGTGGGATTCTGCCGGTTCGGACTGGTTCTATAGAACCGGTTGTTATGATTCTGCCCATTTCGGAGAACTGGCAAATCATGCCCCTGGCTGGCCTCACCCCTCTCCGCTTGTCCCACCCCTTGATGTCCAGTCATTCCATATCGCACATGTGCAACATTGCGCACATACCTGACATCACTGAGTTCTTCCCCACCCAAGAAGAGGGTATTTCTTCTTTTTTTCCCTCCCAACGATCAGCTGTTCCTATGATCAGCTGTGCCAGGATTCTGCTTGCTTGTCTTACTGCTTTGCCCAGGAGGCTTCCCTGAGGCCCAGGAAGTCAAAAATTGGAGGGGGGTGCAGCATCGCCCCCACCCCCTGCTCCATTTTTTTCCTCCTGGGCCCCAGGGAAGCCTCCTGGGACCAAAAACGCATCCCCAGGAGGCTTCCCTGAGGTCCATAAGGCCTCAAAATGGAGCATGGTGGGTGCTGCGTGCCCCCTCCAGGCTCTGTTTTTTTCCCTTCCTGGGCCCCAGGGAAGTCTTCTGGGAGCAAGAACATCCCCAGGAGGCTTCCCTGAAGCCCAGAAGGCCCCCAAAAATGGGGTGTATGCATGCTGCGTGCCCCCTCCAGGCTCCGTTTTTTCCTTCCTGAACCCTGGGGAAGCCTCCTGGGAGCAAAAATACCTCCCAGAGGCTTCCCTGAGGCCCAGAAGGCCTCAAAACAGAGCATGGTGGGTGCTGCGTGCCCCCTCCAGGCTCTGTTTTTTTCCTTCCTGGGTCCCAGGGAAATCTTCTGGAGTAAAAACATCCTCCCAGGAGGCTTCCCTGACACCCAGAAGGCCCAAAAAACTGGGATGTGTGCGTGTGTGTGCTGTGCGCCCCCTCCAGGCTCTGTTTTTTTCTGTCCTGGGCACCAGGAAGCCTTTTGGGACCAAAAACGCCCCACCAGGAGGCTCCCTGAGGCCCAGAAGGCCCCAAAATGGAGTGGGGGGTTACGCGTACCCCCTCCAGGCTCATTTTTTTTCTTCCTGAGCCCCAGGGAAGCTTTCTGGGAGCAAAAACACACCCCCAGGAGGCTTCTCTGAGGCCCAGAAGGCCCCCAAAAACGGGAGGGTGCTGCAAAAAAACAAAGAAGCCACACCCACCAAGTCACATGGCCCTGCCCACATAGCCATGCCCATCTAACCACCACAGAACCGGTTGTTAAATTTTTTTAATCCTACCCCTGGTCACTATATAGTTAGTAAGCACTATAACTTAGTCTGCTCTTGCACTACAACAGTCAGGAACATTGTGGTTGCCTAATGAAATGCTTTTTCAGTTTCTTTCTTCAACCTTTTTAATGAATAAGAAATGTAAATGGGATACTTGAACTTATGGTTGCCAAATTATTAATGGATATACAATCAAAAGTTTGTCACAACAGATCCAATCAGGGAAATACTTGCATACTTACTTTAATGTTTATTAGATGAACCATCATCTTTTTGCTGAACTTATATGTTACAACAATTCTACTAAATCTTAGTTTTTCTAACTTTTTCAAGAACTTCATAAATTAATTGCAGTTCCAATATGTTAACTATGAATGCCAAATACATTTATCTCAAAACAATTTTTAAAAAAGGAATTGGAAAAAAATGAGAAAAGATAAACTAATCAACAAAAGGATTCTGAAAATAGTTTCAGTAGAATTTTGCTCATGCTAATATTAGTAATAATCATTATTGTACATACTAAACAAATATTTGTACCTATATTCCTGGCCCAAAATGGCCATGCGGAACTTTTCCTATAAATAAAATGCATTAAAATGTATTTTAAAAAAAAGCTACAAACCAACATAGGATATATAACTGGGAGGACCCAATTATGGAAAGACACATTTCATAGATTTCATAGATGAACTGTAACTTGATATTCAGATAAAGCTAAAATTTTCTTATTAAAAAGTTATCAGTAGATCTTGTTTCAGAGAGAACATATTTAGAACAAAAGCATTAAATGTAATATACACTACTTTTAGAAAGTATTTTGTATAAAGGATAAAACATTTTCCTCACTCTATAAATACACTTTCCTGTTCTCCTTCCTCAGTGTTGTTGTATGGTCTTATTGTTTAATTTTTTTTTAAACAAGTTTTTTTCAATTTTCCACATTTTAACGTCTCTTTTCAGTAAACAGCATGATTACAGGTTTGACATCTACATACAAATATGACCATAACTACACATTCAGTTTTTATATTCAATTTCTTATCTTAACAATGTTTTTATATATTTTCTATTTTATCATATTGTTCCAAATGTTTATCTCATTATTTAATTCACATATATTAATTTCATAATTATTATATTTTAATACTTTTGGCTGTCACATTTGTATATTCCTCTTAAATTCTAATTTATAACACTCCTTCTATAAATTGGTTTCCCCCCTGAAATAATTTAAGTGCACCACCTTTGAGTTACATATTCTTCCATTAAATATTAACATTTTATTACCTAGCACATTAAAATTACTAATGCCATTTAAGATTATATAACACATATAAGTCAGGTTCTGCATGGTTTCCCCTTTCTAATCTTAATTTTATAAAGTTTATCTAGTTTCAGAAAAAAAAGAACATGTTAATCTGCTCATTTAATAGGCCCTGATTATAAAGTTTATCTAGTTTCATCTCTCCTCCTATGTCATTTCATTTATTTTAATATATTTAAGATATTTCAATTTGTTCAATAAACATATTTCATTATTTATTGCAATTATCTTTATAGGTAATAAAGAGCATAAAATTCCATTATCAATGGAATAACAATTAGTCAACCCTCATGCCAATTTCACCTTCAAATCTCCTCCTATACTATTACATTTATTATTTATTCCATTCATACTTAAATCAAGAGAAATGAAAAAGAAAGTCAGCATTCCAATCCTCAGAAAAGAAAGATTCAATATATTTAATAATCATGTTCCATATGTTCATTATATTTATTTCTTATACATAAAGGAGGAGAGCTTTACCAAAAATAACACTTCTATTATCCATCTTCTATGTCCCCTTTTCACAACTAAAATTTATCTATATTATTCCCCTACACCTTGCAGAACCCCTCTCCCAAGGTTATTCAACCATTATCTCTGTGTAAGTTTACTCCCATTTTTCAAATTTCCCATATTCCTTTATTCCCAGATACTGTTTCTTCTGCCTTCCATCCCCTAGCATTTCCCTTTTATTATTTCACTCCAATTTTAACCCTTCTCTCTTTTGACTATCTTCCAGCCTTCAAGTTTCTGCTGATTCTTTTCCCCTTTTTTATTTTCCAGATATTTCCCTCTTTACTCAATTTCTCAACCCTCCGGTATTTTTTCCCAATTCTTTTCCTCTTTCCCTCTGGGTTCCTTTGTTCTCGACGATAATAATTAAAGATGGCCACTTCTGGAATTTGCTCCACCTCTTCTTCGATACTTTGTTGTTCATACTCTGCGACTGCCTCTTCAAGAAATTTAACTTTTTAAAAGTTTCACCTTTTTAAAAGTTTCACCTTTTTCCTGCAAGGTTTTCTTAATTTTACCCAGTTCCAGTTTTAGTGCCTGAAAGGATATTTCCATTTTACAATTTTTTATTTAATCCAATTGATGTCTTTAAAGTTAATTCCCCAAAAAACCCGGCTTCTGTTTCTTTCTTCTCAGCTTTTAGTCCTCAATTAGTCCAATACCAAGTCCATAACGAAATCAGCAAAATCCAAAAGCAAAGTCTTCATATATCTTTCTTTACTTCAATATTTCAATTTTCGGAAACTCTTATTTTATTATGTCAGTTTTCTTTGTATTTTAGGAGACAGGTTCTTTAAAGAAAAAAGTCAAGTTAAGTTTGACTCAGGTGGCGCTCTTTGTTCTAACAAATCCACGGCTCCTCTTTTTCTTTTCCTTCCCAGTTATTCAGAGCTTTTCAAGCCACACAATCCACAAAAAGGATCCAATTGGTAAACATTTCCTCCTTAACAGTCTTTAGCAGTGTATAAATCAGCTTAAATTAATGCTTAAATGAAATCAAAATATACTCATCCGGAGTGGCTGTGTAATTTCTTTATGGTTTCTACCTCTCTCGGCTCGAAGCTCCGTCCTTTCACAAAGAATTCACACCTTTTTTTTTAAACCTCTTTCTGAATTCTTTCTTAAGAATGCTTTGTAGTGTTAATCCAGAGAGTAATTTTCAGTTGATTATTTAGTCCCGTATTTCATGCTGTCTGCTTCTTTAACTCTCTCCTGCCCAATGCTTCTTCTAGTCTTATTCTCCCCTTCGGGGTGGCCATTAGACCACCGCTTCTGGCATCTTCGGGAGGGAGCTGTGCCAGTCCAGGGAGGGGATTTGTGACTCCCCTCCACCTGGCTGACGGTCTCCCCTTCCTCTGCCGCCCCTAGGAGGCAGCTTCTGCCCCAGATCTAAAAGATCGGGGCTCTCCAACGCCGAAGCACAAACCAAGCTGCGAAGAACAATCGCAGAAAGGTCTGTCCTCGGGAGGCTCAAAACCGGAAGTTGGTCTTATTGTTTAATATTATTTATTTCAAGTGGGAAACCCAGTGCTGAAAGAACACAATTTTTTTAGAAACATAATTAATAAAGAACATATTTTTTTATTTAATGGATTTGTTAAATTTATTTCCACTTAGCTCACCATGGAGCTGCTCTAGGCAGCTTACAAGAATAAAAAGGAAGAAATGAAAAGAGTATGAACAGAATAAAAGATAATATAGCAATAAAATAAACAATGAAAAAGAACACAATAAGAAATACAACTAAATGATTACAACAACAAAAGCTAATGGGTAGAGAGCAAAGAACAGGAAGGGAGGGATTACTATATATGATATCGTGATTCCAGGCCTGTTTTCTTTTACTCTAAATAAACAAAAGAGCTAAAAAAATCCGATTAGGATATGGCATTTTCTTCCTCATGTTCCTCAGGTGAAATAGCAACAACAGGAATCAGAAGTGTTTTCTTATTGGCTACAAATATATACATACACATTAAAATTTTAAATGTGAATAATCAAAAGGATTGTACAATCATCTCACACACACCATTATCAAGCACACACACCATTATCAAGTACTCCAAGTTACCCATCAGCCTACAAAACATTAGCAATCAGTTGCCAACAGGAGGAAATTTATTATTTAACCTGAGCCTCGAGATCACTTGGACAGGTGGCAGTTCTATCATGTTATTCCCATTAGGGAAACTAATGTGAAAGCCAGCCATCTGGCTGCAGTTATTTGTGGCCATCAATCTCTACTTACATTACTTTATCAGACATGCTCCCCCTGGCTTTAAATAGATAAGTTGCAGATCAAGAGATGTAACGCTAAGGATGATGTACAATCATTTTTCCATTACAAAAATAAATATGAAAGTATATGTGCCTACAGTAGAAACCTGTGGAATAACATGAAAGCTATGGAATAATGTTACTTGTAGAACTTTAAGAATGGAAATACCTTGGAAGGGACCTTTTTAAAAAAAGAAACATTTGGATGAAAAAAATATAAGAACTACAAAATCGGTGTTAAAGTTCATATTGGTACATATCTTCCATTACGTAAGAGTTGTAACGGCACAGTGGTTAGAATGCAGTACTGTAGGCCAACTCACTGCTCACTGGCAGAAATTCAATCCTGACTGGCTCAAGGTTGACTCAGTCTTCCATACTTCCAACGTTGGTAAAATGAGGACCCAGATTTTTGGGGAAAATATGCTGACTCCGTAAACCTCTTTGAGAGGGCTGTTAAGCACTATGAAGTGGTGTATAAGTCTAAGTGCTATTGCTATTGCTATTATTTACCTCTGTATTAGCTTTCATTATTATTTTAGTCAAAATGGAGGAAGTTTTTGGAGGAAGTCATTCACATTAGCATAGCATAGAAGATCGGCAAGTCTACTTTAGGAGTATAAATATTTTAACAACATATGAACACATAACTAACTAACTGAGTTCAAGAAACTTTACTTTCTTTTAATATAGGTCACTATCAGGGGTAGGATTCTACCGGTTCTATAGAACCGGTTGTTATGATTCTGCCCATTTTGGAGAACTGGCAAATCATGCCCCTGGCTGGCCCCACCCCTCTCTGCTTGTCCCTTCCCTCCTTGCCCAGTCATTCCATATCGTGCATGCACAACATTGTGTGCATGCCTAACATCTCTGACTGAGTTCTTCCCCACTCAGTTACTCCTTAAGGTATTTCTTCTTTCCCCCCTCCCGACGATCAGCTGTTCCTATGTGCCAGGATTCCACTTACTGATCTTACTGCTTTGCCCAGGAGGCTTCCCTGAGGCCTAGGAAGGCAAAAAAATGGAGGGGGGTGCAGCACC
Source organism: Naja naja (assembly GCA_009733165.1). Lineage (NCBI taxonomy): Eukaryota > Metazoa > Chordata > Lepidosauria > Squamata > Elapidae > Naja > Naja naja. Next base: position 114,702,982 of record CM019149.1, on the reverse strand, counting down.
GCCCCTGCCCCCTGCTCCATTTTTTGCCTTCCTGGGCCCCAGAGAAGTCTCCGGGGAGCAAAAACGCACCCCGAGGAGGTTTTCCTGAGGTCCATAAGGCCTCAAAATGGAGCATGAGGGGTGGGGTGCTGCGTTTCATTATTAGTTTAGTCAAAATGCCTACTATGAAAATAATTCACTTCAATTGAGAAAGGCTATCTTCTGAAACTCAATAAATTGAGACTTAATTGTTTTATTGTAATATTGTAATATACAAAGTCTATTGTAATTCACTTATTACCATTATTTTTGGGGGCGGAGGAATATTTTGTTTTTCATGGGGGAAAATAAGAGAATGTTCAAGAAAACCAGCTTCTCAATTCACTTTTCAGAAAGAAATGTTACATATAAGAGATAAGCTAAGAATTATTGACAAAAAGTCACAGCAAAGTTAAACCCACTTTATTTTTTACAGCCAGAAGTAAGGTTAGGACTACCAATTGACAAATTACTATAGTATAATTGGATTACTTCAGCCCCTGGGACACTGATAATCTGATATATACAGTACTATCATATTGTTAGAAGAATTTTATACATATTCCACAGTATGTTAGAAATCTACAAATCAATAAGAAACAGGTCCCAATTATACACACCAGAAGACTTGATCTATATTTCAAGGAATCCAGGAATATGTTACAAAGGTTCAGGGCATCAGTTCAGAAGTGGGAGTTGCTGTTCAGCTTCCTGGGTAAGATTTGAACTGAAGGACATTGGTTGGTGGTTGGAGGTTTCCTGGATGATGTCAATTAATTGATGTCCTTGATGCAGACCAATCAAAATAAACATTACATCAATCCTAGCAACAAATTAATCAACATCTCCCAGAAAATCTCTAATCATCTTCCAATCCCCAACCCCAAGACAAAATTTAATACAGACTACAAATACTGCAAGGGAATTTCCACTTTTGAAACATGGAAGTGAAGAATCCTTGTTGGAATGTAAGCTGAAATATCTGCAAAAAAACTTTATGAGTTGATCTCCTGAATACTGGAAAACTTATTTACTAATTATGTAAATGCAAGTGTGTATATTTAACATATGATTTTATTTTGATAGCAATGGCAAGATCATTACAACTGGTAAATGGGAAGTATACCTTATGTTGTAAAATTTTAGTAAGATTTTGTGTTGGCTCCATTACAGATGCACAGTTTATTGGAAGATAAGATGACAAAGACAGCACCTTCAGAAGGTAGGCATTATAGAAACAATTAAGATATTTAGATGGTTACATGCATATTACAGTGAATTTTGGAACAATTGTTTATTTAAGAGCAGTGGTGGTACAGTGGTTAGGATGCAGAACTGCAGGCTACTTCTGGGGACTGCCAGCTGCCTACAATTTGGCAGTTCACATCTCACCAGGCTTTGACTCAGCCTTCCATCCTTCTGAGGTCGATAAAATGAGGACCCAGATTGTTGGGGGCAATATGCTGACTCTGTAAACTGCTTTGAGGGCTGTTCAGCATTGTGAAGTGGTATATTGTATAAGTCTAAGTGCTAATGCTTCTATTGCTATACTCTCCAAACACAGAGTATGGAACAATATCAAAAGTGGATTTTCATTCTTGGCCAAGAATACAGCAGTTTCCACAGTTCTGCTTACTAACTATAGTTCTCTGTGTTTTAGAAAGAATTATACTGTAACTGAATGTCATTATGTGCAACACAATGACTTTTCTTAAAGCACATGGTTGCTTAAACACATATAATACTACCCTGGAATTATTTAATAATGGGAAACATCCTACAAAATATCACATTATTGTGCCCAGCTTACAAGATAAAGTAATAAATCTTACATCATGAAACCATCACTGAAGCTGGAACATAATCTAATATCCTTAGATACTCAATTTGTACACTTAGAAGGAATAATGCCAGAGTTATTTCACATGCAAGCTATTTTCAAAATTGCTATTTAAATGCTTGACTGATCTGTGGACTTATTTTGAGATCTGCTTCAAGCTAGGTAATTGTATGAAATATTATGAAACTGTATTGTTACAGTTCCCTTTACCCTATATCTCGTTATTATTTTTCCTTCTTCCTTTCGCAATGTGGTCATCTCTCACCTTTTGATGCTTCTGAAAACAGAAGAAGTGTTCCAGCATGCCATGCTGCGGGAAAGCATGGAGCCTTCCATGGTGCTTGACAGAACCATGTTCAATTTGTATTGTTCTACCACATGGTTAGATCAAGCACAAAGGAAAATCCCATTAATAGGCAGAGTCAGTGTTAAGCAGCCGCCAAAGAGAGAAGAGCGTTGAGAGGAAGTAGCATGGAGAAGCACAAGCTGGAGATTTCATTGTGAGCTGCTGTCCATTTCTCCCATGCATAAAGGAGCTGAAGTTCAAGAAGTCAAATTTACTGCTACAAAGGCAAAAATAAATTTGTATTGTACAGTAAGTTTAGAAGAACAACTACTAGATTCTTTTGAAGATGAAACTGTTACAAATTATATTGAGAGGCTTACAGATGACAGTTAATGCTGAAGAATAAATGCAGATTGTAAACATGATCCATAACATCATTAAGCAGATTACAGTACATGTAGAAGTTTTTATGGAATAGTGTTATTCTTTTAAGTGAGCTTTTTTGCTTTTGAGTTGCAATGCTTAGAAAACAACTTCCCTCTAATACAACCAAGGCATTTAAAATAAAGGTATAATCACCATGTCATAATGCTTATTCTTCCCTATCCCCATTCAAACATTTCAGTTTTTTTATAGGAACTAATACATTAGGTATAGTTTGAAAATAGTTAAAACAGGCAGGTGTGTACACTACCTTTTTGACTGTTATAATCACAAGTCAGGGGTCTCCAAACTTAGAAACTTTTTTTAAAATTCATATTTATATCCCACCCTTTTCCGGAGACTCAGGGCGGCTTACAATTTTTGGAGCACAACCCAATGCGCTCAGCAATAGCCTTCATTCCATTGTATATGCCTGCTTATAACTAAGCGGCATTTTTACAAAGTCAGCTTATTGCCCCCAACAATCTTGGGTCCTCAATTTACCTACCCCGAGAGGATGGATTGCAGGCAGCTGGAACTTAAGTGCTAGGCATTTAACAGCCTGCACCACCAAGGCTCCTTAAAAACTTTAAGACTTATTGGCTAAGTCCACAAGTCTTAAAATTGAGAAGTTTGGACATCCCTGCTCTCTAGATTTAGACAGGAGTCTGAATATTCTATTCTCCGGATTTAAGCACGACATTGTCAATAAGCACAATGAAGCTTCCGTTGATTCGTATTTCATTGCTATTAAAAAAAATCTGTTGTGGGGCTGCTTTGCTTTGCTTTATACAGTAGCATGGACACTTCCACAATTATACTGCACTGGAATATAAATGACTGTATCCAAACACCATGGTGAAAAAGTAGCATTTATTGTAGCATAATTACATCTCTGTCTGCTCTCTCCCAATCAGAAGCCTCCAAGTTAAGTAAGGAGTGTGTTTGATTTAGAGAAATATCTTATTAGAAGTTGTATCAGCAAACTGTAAGAACTGTTATGCAAAGAAAGTCCCAATTAATATATGTGAATCTGAACAGTGGTGCTGTTTGTTTTCACCTAGAGTGTTGTACATGGCAGAAGCTTTCTACCTAAGTACATAAAGCAAACTAAGAATGCACGCATTTGGCACAAGGAACACAGCCCTAACAGAGAAATATTGTAAAGCCAGGTGGCTGCATGTGAACTGTAACTCTGACTTATATTCCTCATGTTGAAAAGGATCCCAAGGAGGGTGTATATTACAGGCTTTAAATTATCTTACTAGTTATTAAACTGCCCTGTGGAAGGGTTAATGACTGTAGCTCTAGCAGTCCTTAAAAGCAATGGCAATTTAATTAGTATTAAACTAATATAATTTTGCAGATTTAAGATTTCCCAGATTTAAGAAATCCTGATTTTACAATGTTCCCCCCCAAAAAACATTTCAACATAATGTAAAGTATGTTTGGAATAAATTGCTAAAATTGTATTGTTTTTTAAGTATTATGTTTATTTATTAATTAGCAGTATTCCAAAGAGATGGATTTATTTTTTTACTAAATTTTGCATAGTCATCAGCTTGTATGGAAAGAGAAATGTGTGTGTGTGTGTGTGTGTGTGTGTGTGTGTGTGTCTGCTTATGTCTTATACATGAGTCTGGGCTGCTAAGTTAGAAACAGAATAAAAACATAGTAAAAGCAAGTGTAAAAACAACAAGAATAATATAAAATAACATAACAAAGAATCTCAGCATAGTTAATACCACAAAAATGGGCTCAGTCATACTATGAAGATCTTGATGACAAAGTCAAGTTTTCAATGCTTTGTGAAAGGGAAAATATGAGGAGAATTTGTTATACCAGAAGTTTGTTTCTTACTGTGTTCTTCAATTATACAAGATTTTATTCTGTGAAGAAATCCATAACAGCCTATGCATTTGACACACTGCATCTGTAGCTTATGATATTTGAAAATAGTAATCACCATTCTTGAATTCAACTGGAGGTACAATATACTGTAAAGACCTGATCTGTTTTATAAAAATATTGATGATAGTAAATTACATAAATGTGTAATTAAAAGTATAAGCATTCTCAGACTTATATCACTACTGTGAATTATTGTAAAGTAGCATCTGACAAATAGATTATTGGGAGATATCTGATTGTCCTTCCATTGTTTGTTACATTAGTAGTGTGCTTGATAGTGAAATGGAATAAGTAGACAAATGTTGAAATACTCAGGACATAGATTTATAACTTCAAATGATAAATACATTCTTACTGTTAAAGGAGGAGAAAGGAAATCTTCACTGACTCTGAACTTTCTTTTATCAAGCAGAAAATTCACAGAAATGGACAAATCAATAATTAGCCAAATGAAACAGAAAGGAAGCAAAAGAAAGAAACAGTTTTCTGAGAAAGGCTGAAAAATCTTCATAACATTTGTGGCATCACTGTAGAACCGTGCACCAATCAAGGATCAGTTAAAATTCTACTGCAATGTGAGATTATTGTTGGACAAGTAAATCTTGCTGCATTTCTTTTGCCAATTGCTTAGGAAACAAAACTATATGTTAGATACCTTAATCAATGGTACCAAGCACACAGGTCTGCTGAGATAATTTGATAGTGTAACAGCACTGCCATCTTGCATTAAATGCTTGGCTGCTATTGGGCAAACACAATAGATACAAATTCAAGGTAAACTGCACCAAACTTGATTGCTGAAAATATGACTTCAGCAACAGAGTGGTCAATGTCTGAAATACTCTACCCGACTCTGTGGTTTCTTTCCCAAACTCCAAAAACTTTAACCTTAGACTGTCTACTATTGACCTCACCCCTTTCCTAAGAGGTCTGTAGGGGGCGTGCATAAGCGCACCAACATTCCTACCGTCCTAGTCCTATTGTTTCCTTTATTTTTCTTATATGTATCCATTTCATGTATTCATAACTATGTTTATCCTTATACCTATTATCTTGTAAGTGATTGACAAATCAAATAAATAAATAAATAAATAAGTACAGCTGATGGATTATGACACTTACTGAAAATTGACACCTACTGAATACCTTCTACAATAACTTGAAAGTACAAACAGTCAGCTGAAATTCAACAGGAACATTGTAGCTCTTCTAATTGCTCAAGCACAGAGACTGAAATCCATCCGACTAAACTTTATAATTTGGAAATAAAGGCAAATGAAGTCAGTTTCCAACACAGCATCAGGCAATAATATCATTTCGCTTCACGCTGGTTGCATTTTGAAATGAGTAAATCATTAAAATTATAATCTTTAGATACTCTTGCCTGGCTAACTTCTCTCCCAAAATCCGCACAAAACAAACTTTTGATAACATTAATACAATATGAAGTTTAATGTATTATGCATTTGTGTACATTTAAAACTTATGCATTAATTCTGAAAGAACAGCATAGACAATTTAACCTCAAAAGTAAATTTTGGCATGCCAATTTATGATGGTTAAGACAATGTGCTCTCAGCATCAACATTATTTTTGCAACCACTTACGTCTGTTAAGGAGAAAACAACACTTTTCATCATAAGTTATGCAAAGCTAAAATGTGCTCATCTAACATTTTTCCTTACCCAATTCACACTTTTACTCATTTCCAATCATGAACAGCAAGAGCCTTGGTGGTGCAGGCTGTTAAATGCCTAGCACTTAAGTTCCAGCTGCCTGCAATTAGTGCAGGCTCGAATCCCAACAGGCTCAAGGTTGACTCAGCCTTCCATCCTCTCGGGGTAGATAAAGTGAGGACCCAAGATTGTTGGGGGCAATAAGCTGACTTTGTAAAAATTCCGCTTAGTAATAAGCAGGCATATACAATGGAGTGAAGGCTATTGCTGAGCGCATTGGGTTGTGCCCCAAAATTGTAAGGCCCTGAGTCTCCGGAGAAGGCATATAAATATGATATATATATATATATATATATATATATATATATATATATATTTGTTTTGTTTTCACTCCAAAATCTCCTGTCTTCAGCTTGTTCTCCTGGGAGAAGTGTGTGATCGTGATCCCAGGAGAAGCTGAAGCAGCCTGAAGATGACGGATGAGATAAAATTCTATAAATACATTTATATATATATATATATATATATATCTCCAAGTTATTTTAAAAATTAAATTTAAAAGAGCTTTTGTTTAAAATAATGTATAGCTTACAAGCATGACTTTAAAATTTTGTTGTCAGATATTATGGTTATCTAAAGAAATGGAATGAAATCTGTATCATTAAAAGGCATCTCTCAGCTTCAATTGAGCTTGATACTGAAATTGTGATTTCTTTTCAAGCCCCAAAATTGAGATTAGCACAAGCAATTGAATTTTCAATAAATCAACTGATTAAGATTTTTCTCAGAATACTGATTTTAGGTCTAAATTTATAGAAAAACATGAATATATTCCTGTTACTCTCTATAAAGTAAAATGTATTTCAAAGCAAAGTTTAGCAACCAACTTAGTTGCTTGGTAAGTAGATAGGAAAGTAGGATACAATTAAAATAGTAGCAATAGTGATACTAATAGCACAATATAATTTTGATGATAAAATTTTTATGTACAGACATCACTTAAAGACAATATTCCATCAGTGAACTTCAGTTTGTGCTATAGCACTTTTACCTCCTTTCCTTTCTTACAGTTTTCTGCTCCATGCCCAACTATTCCCAATATTTGAAAATGTCAGAACAATTTTTGATGGTATGAGAGAGTTTATAGAGAAAGGCGGAAATTAACTCCCTATTAATTTGCTGCTTGAATTCTTTCTAATACTATTTACTGAGACTGAATATTCTAAGGGATCTTGTAGGGGCACATATAGAAACACTGGGTTTTGCCTGTTCTCAGGTTGTATACCATCAAAAATGAAAAGTATGCTATTGGAGAATGTTCCTAATTTTATTGGAGAGTTACTAGCAACACAAGAAACTTCTGTCTCCACAAATATTTATTACCAACCTAAAATGGTATATCAACTACACCCTTTTTGAATATCAACAATCTAGTTTAATAATGAAGGAAAATATATGTGTCCCAGGATAATGCTGCAGGATCCAACCTGTCAGTCACTGGGACCAGAGGTTTTGTCATCTGAGCTTTTGAATTTGTGCTGGAGCCCATCTTCAGGAAACTTCTCTCTAACAGTGCTCTTCTGTGTGATATTTATATGGTGCCTTTTTTATGTGGCTTTTTTATCTAAAAATGTTGAGGGCTGGCTTTTAAATCATTGGCTATTGTCCAAAACCTCTGGTCCTGCATAATCTAGATTACTTATGGGAACTTTATCCTTAGATGAGTGTTATGCAATCAATGTGCAATTACAGTTCCCTTTCATTCAGAAGCTGCAGCTAGGTACAAAATGTAAATAAAGGCCATGTAGCTGAGCAGGTTATCTGGTCATAGATATGTTATCACTCTCTTGAAGGAACTGTTTGGCTGCCAACTTATCTGGTGCTAGATTTTTCTTGTAATACATAAGGTTTTAAAACAATTCAGGCTAGGGTATCTACTGTAGGTGATATGATAAGTAATACTGTAGGTGATATGATATGATCAGTAATTTACTGGGAATGGTTTTCCTTGGACTGGCACATTCTCTTCTGCCAATCAAGAGACCCCCAACTATTAGCAACCTTGCTGATATAAATGTTGTATTAATTGATCTTTTGTTTTGATTTTCTCTCTTTCCATATTCTTGGTAATATAGTTTAATACCCCTTGAATTTATGATTTTATTGTTCCATTTTATAGTTTGCAAATCACTTAATGATTTGCAATTTTAAATCTTTTTTTAGAATCTTAATGTATAACAGTCCAGATCAGAGAAGATATATAATTAGTTAACATAGCTTTAGACTTGTTAAGTTTGGTCTAGAGTACTACGGAAGTACAAAGCCCTGAGCTGATATAATGAATACATCAACAAAGACCACAGAAAAAAATAGTTACTGTTGATTATTTATTCCTGCATATAATAACGTTCATTCCTGCGTATTATAAAATTCATTCTCATAATGCTGAGAAAAATCCTATGAAATGGCAGAAGTCAGTACAAAATTCCCTGTATGTTTCTTTTCAGTGCATGGAAGCCATCTACAATGATCCTCAAAGATATTTTCACCAATAGATTACTACTATAAACAATCTCAGATGAACACTGCAACCACAGCTCTAATTTCCTGACTTATAATATATTGATAAAGGGCAATTTATGAATTATTGAGGAGAAATAGCACACAAGTAATGTTCTTTTGTGTAGTGACAATTTTGTCAGGAAATTTAATTGTCAGGAATCATAATCCCCTTTTTTACGATAAAAGGTCAACTATATTACTTTAGTATCCAAGTATGTCAAGATTATATACATCAATGATAGTAATTTTTCTACTTAGTCCCATTAATGAATTTTCAAAATCTAAGATTCAGTCTACATGCTAAATTTGCTTGAACTAATATATTGTGTCACCACTAACATTATAAATCATATATTTGACAGGATCTTAGAACATGAACAAGCCAAAATTTATAAAGAGGCAAAGCTAGATAAATAAATATTTCAGCTGTAGGAACCTGGATATGGTTAATATTTTGAGTCCATATAAAATCATCACACAACACAAATATTACAGCAATACACTGCTTCTTACACAATAGTCTTTGCTTTTCTCTCCTTGTATATCCTTCACATCCTCCCAGATCTACATTAAAATACTCCTCTACCCTTGAGAGCATAGGAGAGGGGGATAGTAGGGATTTTAACGATCTTGTCCATTGTCAAATTCTAGTGGAAGAATTCCAGTGAACCAAACTCACAATATATTCTCTCTCTATCTTTCTCCCTCCCTCCCTCTCTCTCCCTCCCCTTCCCTTGTTCTCTCTTGCATCATCTCATTCAGATACTTTGGCAATATTAAAATTAAAAGATTAAAAGTTAAGGTTGATCACACTATTTTACTGTAGTTTATCATATCTTCCTACACATTTAAGTTTGTGAATCCAGGTTTGCAAGGTTTGTAGTCCACCAAATCCATATAGACTCTATCTATTTAATTTTTAAACATAAAAAATGTTTTTGAAACTGAATTAAGTGTAACTGAAATTACATTTTAATGTATTTTTCCAAATTTTAATTTATTGTTGTGTTTTACTTTTATTGTACTGTGGATGTTGTGGGTTCCCATCTTATATTTTTAAAATGCACACTGTTACAATAATCTCCTCAGCTCTCCAAAGAGCTATATTGATCGTTGTTCAAAGTGATCCTTTGAGTGATTCACAGAAAAGCATCCCTGACTAAGCTTTTATTTGGACAGCAATATTTTAAAAAAAGAACTAAAAAACTTCTATGAATTTGGGCAAAACATATCTAAATTATTTTACTGTTTTTTTTAAAGAAAAAAGTTGGATACCAAGATCTTGTGTATCACTTGCTTTGAAGGTTGCAATCCAAGGTTGCATTCTTTTAAAAGAGAAACCTAGTTTTTAACTAAATAGCCAAATAAACCAAAATGAAAGCTAGAGGTTTCTCTCTCGTTTAATGCACAAAGTAACTAGATTTTCTGAAGGACTAATCCAATTTCTCAAATTTAATTTTGGAAAGATGCTACATAATATCCATTATACCAAACACTGTCCCTCAGATTGGATTAGTAGGCTCCCTGGACCTGCTTATTTCTGAACTCAAAGTGCAGCACAGCCTGGATAAATGAATTACCTGAGCAACGGAACTTCTTGCTCTTGATCTGGCTGATTCGTTTGTTGGCAAGACGACGCGGACTGCTGCACCGAGCTCCGCTGGTTTCTATTGGATTATCCTGCAGGTAATCAGCTAGCCACTTCAAATGGCAGTCGCACACAAATGGATTTTGAGCTAAATGCCTGCAAGAAGGATGGGATGTTTAACCAGAAATGACCTGTGACACTGTAGTCCATCATTGTTTTTACAAATACACAACTGAAGAGCAGAGTAATTGAATCAGCTTCCAATACACTGGGTCTGGCAGAAGCTGAATGGAGTTAAGACTTGTGTGTGGGATATTCTGTGAGCCATCCCTCTCTCTCTCTTTTAGCTTTTAAGTCAGCAGCAAGCCTTCTCCAGAAGGAAACACAAATTAATATAACAAAGTCACTTTTTAAAGGGCATAGACCTGTTGTCTAGAAAACTGGTCAATGATATATTGCAGTCAATTAATCTTTTTAGAAGTAACAAATTTAAACTATTTTTGGGTGACAAAATCAACACCTTCTAGAGATTGTAATGTAAACTAGTATACCTCAGGGCACTAGGGGAAGATGTAGAAGAATCAAGGGTTTCTATCAACAGAAAAATTAAATTATAATGTATTTCATCTTTGGACGATCTAAATCTTCAACAAACCAGTATATTCTATTACTGTTATTAAGAATTATGTCATTGTTTGGTTCAGACAAAATTTATGACTTATGTATCAATATAGAAATGTCTTTTGTGGCAATTCTGAATCCCTCTCCCCCCTCTATCTCTCTCCCTCTCTCTCTCAATAAATAAATAAACAAACAAAACTATTTTAAGGTAGTTGTTAGTTATTTTCAGGAACTTTGGAAGTGTTAGAAGAGCTAAAATGGACACTTCATAATTAATATTTTTTCAAAAAAATAAATTTATAAGATTAAAATGAGAATAATTTAATGAAAAATTTTAAAAAAGTTTTATGTCTTAATTACACTGAAAATGTAAATTAATAGAGGAGACATTTACATATAGGGTATTGTCTGCTCCTTAAGTAGATTGGTCAGGAAAGAAGTAGTTGAAATCTATTTTATTTATGACAATAGAATTTTCAAATTCTGCCAGCTCTTTGTTTTATAATAAAGAAAATTAAGGTGGGACAATTTTTTCTCTTGCTTTCTAGTTTTTCCAGGTTTATGTTTCACTAGTGGGCACCACATAACTGCTGTGCCAGAAATACGAATTTACCCATTATTATTCTGCTTTAGTTTACTTTAATGTCCCCAAATGTGGAAAGTGTCATATAGTTTAAAGATGTGAAAATGATTTTGAATTATAGACCAAATATATCACCATACAGAGAACTACAGATTTGCTGTGTGTGAGATATAACAAAACAAATTATTCATTTTCAGTGGAAAGACATTGATGCCCCAGATTTACAATCTTGGATTGATGACATGTTGACTCTCTACTTATGAATTTTTTATTTATTAATGTAATAGAAAGATTGATACATGTAACTTTGTCAAATCAAGGTTTAATGCTGTATATTGGTTCTCATTTTTTATTGTCTTTTTTCATACTAAAGCAATATAATAAAAATGCGGTATAAACATATGAACACAATTGTTTCAGGAAAAACAGCTTCTGTTTGATGATAGCTATTGATTAAACAACTAGCTATAAACATTTAACAATAATTCATGTTCCTCAACTTCAACTGTATAATCTCCATGCTGGGGTATTTAATTATGGAGTGGAAAGATGCAATGCTCTAAGCCAGGGCTGTCAAACTCTCAGCCTATGGGACAGAGGCATCACTCGCTGGCCTGGTTTAGGAAAGGGGAAAAAAGTCCAGTTACATCACATGATGTAACCATGATGACGTGAGTTTGACACCCCTATTCTAAGCCATGAATTATTATGGTAAGCTAGCCACATAAAATGGCTCATTACTTAGGGCAGGTTTCATTTTGAGGAAGTTTAAAATAACAGCCACTCATACAACGATTTTGTGGGAAGATGTTGTAAGCCTAAATGGCTTTGGATACCAATTAATAGAAGGCACAATCACATAAAATTTCAACAATTTAAATCGATAAGAAGAAGAGTGGAAAGAAGCAAATAATCCTAAAAACCTAACCTAGCTAGATTCTTCTAGTAATATTTTACCAAAACATTCTGATGGAGCCAAGCAGCCTAAGGGTTTTTTCCCCCATTGTTTAAAAAATTTCAAACTCTTTTAGTGAATCCAAGAAACTGTCAAGAGCTGGTGCATATATGATGTAAAAAATAAACAAAGTTGATCTTCCCTTCATCCTTGCATCTTGATACTATCCTTTAGTATAAGTCATAAAGAAAACAAATAGGTATCAAAATGAAAAAAATAATATTTTAAGAGCTACATAATCAAAAATGGTATGATAATATGGTAGTATAATGGGTAGAATAATTGAAATGAAATTAGATTATCTCTGAGAAACACCATTTTTATTAGTAAACGATTCTGAATATTTTACAAAGACATTGAGGAAAAAATACTAAAGAGAGATAATCTAAGAGCAAGACACAAGGAAATTGGAAATCCACTTTTGAGATGATGTGACTAGCAGAGGAACAAGTAATTAAAGAAAAAAATGTTTGACAAGATGTAACTTTTCTGGATATGCCTATAGCTCATTTGAGTTTGCTGCATACTTACTACAATTTTCTGTGAAACTGGAATGTACCACACCTACAGCAATATGATGCAATTAAATCTAATTAATTCAATCTGCTGTAGAATCTATTTCTGTCAGTGTAATGTGAATGATGAGTCTCCTTACCACTGAATTCACTTGTGCTATATGATATCAACATTATTGATAGAAGAGAACATTTGTAGCTCAGAGCTGAAATGTGGGGTCCTTGGTGTTCCCTCAGCTTGGTTGCTTTATTGCAGATGTTTCATTATCAAACTAAGTAACAATATTGGTGCTAAAAAGGGCGTAAAGTTTGCTGTCTGTTTTCTATATATAATAATGTCTTCCTTGATAGTATTGGTGTATGTGTTTGAAGTGTTTCCTTGATTAGAGTGCTGATTACTGTTAGTTTGTCTGAATTGGTAATTCTTTGATTTGGTTATTTACTTCTTGATAATTGGCCTAGGATTAATCATGGAGCTAATATCTGCTCAGATGGGTGTTAATTGCTCATGAGAAGGAGTTTTAGTCTGTTTCCTTTTGATTATCTCTAAAAGACTATCTATCTCTAACAATCAAGCTCAGAGAACACCAAGGAACTCACAGAACAACGTTATGTCTGGAGAAAATTAGTCAATTGAAGAGATTTGAGAAAGTATGCAGGAAAAACAGAGAAGAATAGATCTCTACATGTAAGTGGGCTTAATAACAATGTTAGATTATGCCTAAAATGGGAAGATGTTATTAAGTACCTTATGCAGCTGCCTGAAATGGAACCAGGCTCCAGAACAGTAGCCAACACTTCCACCATTGATACAACACAGAAAGCTTGCTTTAGAATACTAGTTTATCAGTATCCTAGAGCAAAATAGTACAGCTTAGAAAAACCAGCAGCCGCACAGCAACCACCCAATAACAAGAAGCAGATTTGTGATCATTAGCAAATCTAAAAGAGAAGCAAAAAATTACTCTCCTATGATGATGTATTTTTTTTTAAAAAAAGCTAGGGAAAGCAGGTTTCTTGAATTCTTCCTATTCCTTTACAACCAATAGCCATAGTAGGCATTTGTGGTTTTTTGTGTGTGACAAAAACTAAAGTGAAAAATCTCTGTGTTTTATAGTATGTGTACACTAAGAAGCCCAGAGCTGGCAGTGTAAGGGCCACTCTGGGTTATGTGACCAACTTGGGGGAAAGGAAAAGTGTTCAAGTATGCAGCAGCCAGAAGCATTTTCAGTTGCTGCCCAACTGCCTCTTCTACATTTTCAATATTCCACTGGGTTGGAAAAAATACCAGTGGAACTTTTTTATTGATTGTGCTTTTTGGCAACAGCCAAAACATGAATCTATAAATCTGTTTTTAAGTTCTCTGATTGTCTTAAACCAAGAATGAAAGTAGCGTAGAACACGATCTTTGTTTTTGAAGAAAATAAAGAATGTAGAACAAAAAGCAGAATTTGAAATAATGCCAGAAATTCTGCTATTATTCTCTTTATTTCAGTATTTTAACTGCTTTCTGTTATGCCATTTGTCCAATTTTCTATTGTTTAGACTTTTATAACTTGATTTTTTCTGGTGTAAAATGGAAGCATTTAAATGTTTGGTTCCTTCCTCTACTACATCAATATACTATGTCTCAAAGTTATCAGTTTGGATGGGATCAAAGGACTTCCATTTGTGGAACCATATATAGGATGCATTGCCTGAGGAAGATGGAAAAATACAGATATAATATTACTTGATACTCACAGTGTTTGAATTGATTGAAGAGGAGCAAAAAGTCCTTTGCTGATAGTCTGTAGTTTATTATCATAGAGAGATAACAAATTAAGATTATGCAGATCTTGAAATGTGTTTACTCTCAGGCAGTTGATCTTATTTGCATTGAGAAGCCTGAAAACAAACAAGAATTTTTTTCAATACATACAGTCTTGAAAAAAACATTTAAGAGATTAATCTCACACAAAATGCTATACATAATATGGAATTAAAACTTTCAATACTGCTATTTATTGACCAAATTATTAATTCATTGGTTTGCAGCCTTATCCAAAATGACTTACAAGTTAAACATATGTAACATTATGAACATAATAACAAACCCCCATAAGAATGTTATTTATAATATTCAGCCACAGGTAAAATAGGAGCCATTTTGATGTACTTAGTAAGGAAGTACCACAATCTAAAGTCTGTCATTGAAAAACTGTTATGTTTCAATCCATTTCCCTATTCATGGTTGCAAAACATGGATTTAAAAACAAAATTTAAACTAAATCCAGAATTGTATAAATACATTAATCTTGTTATATATCACACTCTCAAATCTTTAGGGCATAACAGAGAAGTGTCCTCATGAATAATGCCTAGAAATAATTTGGTGATATGTGCAACTAGTGTAAGGCTAAACTAATATGGTAAGCAAAATATACACCAAAAAGTGATTGCACAGTTCATATTAGAAGTCTTAATGAGAAGTAATTAAATCATGAATCCCTAAGTTCAGATCAAAGTTCTTCAGAGATGGGCATTACTGGCCAGAGCATCCATAATGTTCCTTGTGGAGAATACCTGGTCCATAAATTACCCAATTTTGGAGAGAGTGACATACCAACCAGAGTTGTTATTATCAGATCAGTTTCTCTATTAAGGACATCCATACCAGCAATTAAAAAAACCCAGATTGAGCTAGGTAATGTCATCTTATTTCTTATATAATTAAGGATCAAAGTACAAAAGGATGGTCATGTCCCCAAACTGGACATGAACCTAAATGGCAAAGACACAAACAATCAGCTTCACTGTTTATTCACCAAATAAACAAGGTTCTCTCTAAAAAGTGAATAGAGAATATTATTTATTTGATGCATATTCTGCCTTTGTATATTCAAGGTGGTAGATATAATGCTCCCTCTTCCTATGTTCCTCACAAGAGCTCTTTGACTTGGACTGAAAGTGAATAAGTGATGCAATATCAGCCAGACATATTCCATGCCTAAGAGATGACTGGAACTCATTCAACATTCCTGTTCAATGATTTCCACCATTACACTGGAATGTCTTTCACATTTATAGTTGGCTCTAAAATCTCAAAAAACTCTTACTTTTAAAATCAATTTTATAGCAATAGCAATAGCACTTAGATTAATATACCACTTCATAATGCTTTACTGCACTCTCTAAGCAGAGAGTGAGCATATTGACCCTAACAGTCTGACTCCTCATTTTACTGATCTTGGAAGGATGAAAGTCAATATTTATCCACTGAGGATCGAACCCCTGGCAGTCAGCAGAATTAACCTGCAATACTACGTTTTAACCACTGCACCACCATGGCTCAAAAAATTTGTCATTAAAAAAAAAATCCTGCTACAACATTCTCAGGAAATGTATTCTTCAGTTAAACCTTTTTCAAGACATGCCAAAGAAATAGATGAGATAATCAGCAGCCTTTCTGCACATAATTATATTCTTGACTGATTGATTAATGCAACTATTACTTCATCTTTGCATTTCAGAAGAATGGGATAATTGAAAATATCATTAATTGATAATTAGTTCCCTAACGTGAATGATAAAAATGTGAACTGAAGGATAAAGAAACTACATTGCTATAGTTACAGTTTAGTTCATTACAGTCAAAGACCAGTACAAGTAATGAAGACTGCAACTAGCATGTAATAGATGAAATCCAGGATACATCTATGTTGAACATCTACGCAGATTCTCAGTCATCTAGGTCATGGCTGTCCCGAAGGTGCTTTTTAAGAGGCAACTGGACTTTCTGGGTTTTTTCTGAAGACATTTCGCTTCTCATCCAAGAAGCTTCTTGAGAGAACTGAAAGAAGCTTCATGGATGAGAAGTGAAAGCACCTTTGGGACATCTATGTTGAACCATACTGTAAACATTAAAACTATATTAAATATAATAAGATCTACAATGGCAATGACCATATAAAATTTAAGACAGGGTTACAAGGCATTTATAGAGTGAGAATTTATAGAACATATAATATAGAATATAACATCTAATGAGTAAAGTCTACTGTAACCCCCTCGAGTGTACAAAGCAAAGGTAGGATATGCATCAAAAATAGTATTCTCTATTCACTTTTTGGCAAAGCTTCTGTGAGAATCCTGTTGTATTTCTATAGCATTTGCCCTCACCAACACTTCTGATCTACCATGACAAACAGTTTAAAAATTCCAAGACTACTATTAATCTAGTACCCATTGGTACTAGATTAATCACTGCTTGGCCATACACTCAGCCTAGCCTACTTCACTGGCTATTATGAGGATTACTTAGTAAATATATATATGTTGTGTTCTTGAAGGAAATTGTGATGACCCAGAGTATATCAGAAATATAACAAAATACAAACCATAACTAAAAGTCCTTTACTGCCTTCAACTTGGCTTCACTGTTTAATTGTTCACAGTGGAGGAGTAAACTAGGTTCAAAATAACATTTCAAAGGCAAGAAACACAGTTCACAGTCAAAGAACCGATAACAAAGCCAAAAACACACCGCTTTGACAGGAGTTCGAAGGCAAGCCAAGATAGTTAATTCCACATTCCAGACAGATACCCAGGGAGAGTCAATGGGCAGAATGCCAACTAAGATAAACTTCATTTGAAGAAAGCACAAGATTGGCCTCAACGTCTGTGACTACGCAGCTGCTGACTCTTATGCATAGCTCCCAGCTGCAACCCATGAGGAGAATCATGGCCCTCTCCTCCAGAGTAGACCACACTTTTCCCTGATCCTCTCCTCCCTGAGTGCCCTGGGATGGATAGGAGATGGGCCTGGATCCTCCTCTGATTGCTCAGCCAGCCTCTGCCCTTCCCCAGCCTCCTCCACCACCTCTGGAGCCACACTCCCTGTTGGCTGTTCCTCCTCTTCCTCGGAGTCAGTCTCCACCAGGGGCATGACAGAAATGTAAAAAACATATAATAAAATAAACAAGCAAATTAGCGAGATTAGGCATGAATTTTTAAAAAATGTGACTTTATGTAAAGGCATACTTAAAAGAAATACATTTATAGCCTTATTTTGTTGTCATTACAATAGTTCTTAAGGCTATTATTTTGCAAGATTTGCCAATGTATTTACACAGATAGCCCACCATCAGGCTGAAAAATCAATCATGCTAAAGGGTAAATGGTTTCCAGTTTCTCCATTAGTCCTCATAAGAATTAGGTCAGGCTAAATTTCACAGTTAGCTATCTAAGTACATCACTTGGGATAAACATCTGTGGTAGAAACAAAAATTTATCACTGTACATCTTGCTGGTTGTGTTCAATGGAAGACACTACAAAGTATTTCTAAAACAAAAAGCAGCAAAGATTATATGTGGACAATCTTCGGCTAAGCCGAAGTGCTTATATCCAATTAAAAGTTATACTGGATTTGGAAAAAATACATGCATTTTATCTTTACGTAAGTTTCCATTACAGTCAAAACTGATTCTTACACTTGGCAGCTTGTGAAAGCTACAACAACATATAAAAATTACAAATTATATATAGTTGAAAGCACCAAAGGTATTTTTATCACAATGATGGAGAACAGTAATTCCTTCTCCTTTTTGTCACAATTACTTTGAGATTTTTAATGGGAAACAGTACTTAGAGATTTTAAATAAATAACTTCCAGTTTAGAGATAAATATCTGAATGAGGTTTGACAGAGGCTGTCACAGAGTACATATTACCATGACTAATCCACTTTACTATCATTAAGCACTATAATAGCAGTAATTATTGTACAGAGCTCAGTGTTTTAATATTACCAGCTAAAAGGCAGAAAAATCTATATTGGAGAACTCTGAGAAATAACTATTCAAACTATGTGAATTTATGTTCAAAAATAGTTTGAAAAGTTTTCCGATGATATATTACCACAGTTAGAATACATGCGTATAAATGAACATTGTTGGTAATATTCTATCATCTCTGCTATTCTTGCTTTTTAGTTATAAAAGTACAATTCTTCAGATTATTATTTAAGAAATAATATTTTTTGCTGTCTAACACCCCATTAGATTCAAATAATTTTTGATTTTTGAAATGTTGAAAAAAAAATTAAGTCACTTTTTTATATTTTCTTTTTTTCCCTTTTTTCTCCTACACTTCTGGCTTTTTCTTGACTTTCTTGACTTATTTGCTTATTCTTTACTTACTTCTTTCTTTTAGTTTTTTTTATCTTTTTTGTTTAAAGTTTAATATCTTTTTTTAAAAAAATTACTCTCTTGGAACCATGGTCAGAACCATGTATTTTTCCTTAAATTCATATACCAAGTATATTGGTTTTTCTGAACCTCTCTGAGAGGATATGAGAATACCCAAGCTGTGCTCCATATCATTGTTTCTCACAAGGGGACTGAAAAGTAGTGGTCTATGAAGGGTGAGAGAGTGGGGTGCAAAGGGAATTAACAACCTTGCTCCAGCTGCAAACAGAGCTTTTTCAAAGGTCACTAAATTTGTACTTCCTTTGCTAACCACTTTTGAAAGTTGCATCTTAACTGGTTTAAAGAAGTTAGAGAACCTTTGAAATGACAAGACTGGAAATATCAGGTGAGTGTCTTTAATCCACAATATAAGAAAATGAAACTATATCTTTAAAAGCTTTAAGAATAAAATAAATAAATAAAAAAGCAAGACAAGGTTTTGGCTACAGAAAATTTTAAACATATTAAGGGTTCAGAAAATATTGGAATATTGGATTTTGAATAGTAAGATTTTGAAATTAATTTTAAAGAACAAATGTAATTTTATGGGAAACAAAAACTATTTTTTAATGTTGGAGACACACGAAGATAAGTAACTTATTAATGCATTCAGAAATATTACAAGCACTGCACCAAGATTTGAACCAATAATGGCAGCTATGTTGTGTCTTCATGGGAACAATCTGTTTACAGAAGAGAATATTATGGAAAAAGATTTGCAACAAAACCTATCTGAGATCAATATGAATGAGACCTTCAACAAGAATTTGTCATCAAATAGTTTTTAAAAATTGGATGAGGTTTTAAAATTAAGAAGTAAATCAAAAATGACAATGCCAGCAAACAGTTGGATTTTTTTCTGTATGTATGTGCTAGCTTTATAAAAGAGATTGTTTAAAAGACTAAAGATATTTGAAATAAAGATCAGTAATCATCTGAATGGATTAAAGCAAATAATATTTTACATAAAAAGAAGGAACACAAAGTTGGTTTATTTGACAGTATTTTATTGTTGTTAGTCGTGAAGTTGTGTTTGACCCATGACGACAGTGGCATATATTGCTATTTTGGGTGGTTCTTTTTGGATTGGCTGATATTTGGACTGGAAAAATGTTGTGTATTAGATTTGCTTATGGTTACCATGATGTTTAAGCCTTTTTCTGTGCATTTTTCTGACATATGTGTCTTAATCTGACACTATTTAAACTGCCTTTTTACTGAAAGCAAATTTTTTTTTATGAGCTTGTTCTCTTTGCCATTTAATTTCCAGACTTTTGTTTTATATTAGGATATTGAAATTACTATCTGCTTACTAAATGTGAATTTGCTTGCAGTTAAGAGTTGACTTATGGCATGTTTATTTGAATGGGATACGTTATTTAGGGTGGTCCTCTTTGAATTTGCTGACATCTAGAATGGAATAGATATATGTTGTATCTTGGGTCTGCTTACAGTTAACAGTTTATTTATTTATTTATTTGATTTGTCAATCGCTTACAAGATAATAGGTATAAGTATAAATATAGTTTTGAATACATGAAATGGATACATATAAGAAAAATAAAAAGAAACAATAGGACAGGGACGGTAGGCACATTGGTGCACTACTGACCTCTTAGGAAAGGGGTGAGTTCAATAGTAGACAGTCTAAGGTTAACGTTTTTGGGGTTTGGGGAAGAAACCACAGAGTCAGGTAGAGTATTCCAGACATTGACCACTCTGTTGCTGAAGTTGTATTTCCTGCAATCAAGTTTGGTGCGGTTAACCTTGAGTTTGTATCTATTGTGTGCTCTTGTATTGTTATGGTTGAAGCTGAAGTATTCATTGACAGGTAGGACATTGCAATGTATGATTTTATACACTATACTTAGATCGGATTGAAGGAGGCGTAGTTTTAGGTTTTCTAGGTCTAGAACCTCAAGTCTGGTGGCATAAGGTATTCTGCAATGAGTAGAGGAGTGGAGAACTCTTCTTGTGAAATATTGCTGAACTTTCTCAACTGTGCTAATATCAGATACATAATGTGGCTTCCAGACTGATGAGCTGTATTCGAGTATTGGTCTAGCAAATGTTTTGTATGCCCTAGTTCGTAGTGTGATATTACCAGAGAAAAAGGTATGTAGGATTAGGTTAACAACTCTTAATGCCTTTTTGGCTATGTAGTTACAGTGGGCTGTAGCACTTAGATCATTAGAGATGAGTATTCCAAGGTCCTTGATGGAGATTGGATCAACAACAAGGTCTTGACTATTCAGTTTGTATTTTATTTTCTCATTTTTGTTGCCAATATGTAAGACAGAGCATTTATTTGTTGAGATTTGAAGTTGCCATTTGTTTGACCATTCTGATACATAGTCGAGATCTTTTTGAAGGGTAGCAGTATTGTCTGTGATGTTGAATAGCTTTACATCATCAGTGAAGAGAATGCAGTTGCTCTTAATATGATCACAGAGGTGTTTAAGCTTTTGGTCCTATAATTACCTTATATATTTTAACCTGACAGCATTTAAAATAGCTTTGTATCTAATTGTCTTTCTACTGAAAGTAAAGGATATTTGTGAGATTGCTCTCTTTTAAAGGAAAAATTGCCCCTTTTTATCATGTTAAAGTATTTTTGTTCACATTAGGATATTGGGCCATTTTATGCTTTCTAAATCGACTTGTTTACAACTAAGAGTTCAGATGCGGAATTTTAAGTTTTATATATGTTAAATAATGTTATTATCTTAGGTATCTGTTTGGACATTTAGTGACACCTGTATTAGAGAAGATTTGATTTGCCTATAGATAAGAGTTGAATTATGGGATGGAGAGTTTTATATCTCTTAATCAAGAGGAAGGGAAGAGAGTGTGAAATTGTTATTAGTAAATATCCTCAAATCATAATAAGCCTTTCTTTCAGATATATACTTCTGAGTTATATCTAAGTTTTTTTGTTGATTTCATTTTATTATTTATTTATATTCATTCTTTTCAAATTTGTTTTTCAAAACATGTATTTTGTTTTCAGAGAAATCCTTATCACATTATTAAGGACTCCTCCAGAGCCCTTTGCAAGCAAATGGAGTTAATTAACCTCTGAAGATAGACTGCATCAGCAATGAGGAATAGTTGCTACAAGCATAAGTCTTAAAATATGGGCTGATCATTACAAGGGAGTGGTAAAATCTTGAACTATCAGACTTACATTGTCTTTCCGAGTATAGGGAAGAATAAA
The DNA here is from genome assembly GCA_009733165.1 of Naja naja. Classification (NCBI taxonomy): domain Eukaryota; kingdom Metazoa; phylum Chordata; class Lepidosauria; order Squamata; family Elapidae; genus Naja; species Naja naja. The sequence continues at coordinate 114,680,560 of CM019149.1, read as the reverse complement.
TATTGACCAGCTGCATGTAATGCATGATGACAAATTGGGAAAATCATGATTGTCAGAGTGACCATGAATTCTTAGCTGCTCCACTATGATAGACTTAATATGGAAGTTGGTTTCACAGAACCATCATTTTGGAAGATTTTAAATCAAACAGGAATTTAGACTACATAACTGATTAATGGGTTACCTATTTTTCTATGAGAAAAGACTGTCAAATGATGTAAAATACCTAAAGCATTTGATTTAAAACATTTTGCTGCCTGTGTGCAACAACAAATAGCACCTTTGGGCAAATATTCAGAGGTGGGATTCAACCAGTGTTACTACCGGTTCGATAATTACATTTTGCATGTGTACTACACCATAAGCTGTGCCGCCTGGACAGCAGATAAGCACTGTGCATGGGAGCGCAACGTTTGAAAAAGCACTTTTTTACTGCTTTTTCAACCTCAGCTGCGCTGCGCAAGCAGCTGAGGTTGAAAAAGCAGGAAATAAAGGTCAGATAACCGCCCGGGCAGGCGGGGGGGGCCAAACAGCAGCAGACACAGAACCGGTTCTGTGTCTACTGCTCTTCAGAGCTACCGGTTCTATAGAGCCGGGCAGAACCGGTAGCATCCCACCCCTGCAAATATTTCATTTTGAGACCACAGGTAGAAAAATTCACATTTTCTCCCCTTAATGATATACTAAAATACTAAAACTAGCAATCTGGTAAATTTTTATAAAACTCCACATCATTGTGCCCCAAACTACTTTCATTGTATTGATAGAGCTAGTTCTATATTTCAGTGTTGTCCAATTTTGATAAATGACACAAAATATTTTTAGGGTGCTCATGTTTGGCATATTTCCAAGGCTTCCCAATTCAAAATACATTTACCATTAAATATGGATTTTCAGACCTAGATCATCAATTAATATAAAAATTGGTGACACACAGTTTTGATATAAATTATATTCATATTCATATTACGTTTGTGTGTCAGTCAGTCATGTGAGTAGTGTTCACTTTTTTTCTTCTGCTTATCATTGTAAACTGCCAATGAATCCAGCAGGGAATAAGAACATAATGTACTTCAATATGTCTGTTTCATTAAATGTGTATTTCATAATGTTCATTTTGAAATAACACAAATAGATTCAAAAATCACATGCAACAAAAATGTTATCTTGGAAATGTTATTTTGGACAACTATGGCAAATTAGTATGTCACTTTTTTATGTAAAAGATTCAGCATGCTTTCTCTACCAGGAGAAACAAACTTCTTCATGCTCTTGGTGAAAAATGAATTCAGAGTAGATATGTATGGATTGTAATAGCTGCATAAAATTATTTTGTTATTCATAGAGAAAAATATATTGGGGGTTTAATTTATATTTATTATAATTATATTGAGTTTTTTCCCTTTCTTTTCTTTTCTTTTCAGTAGAATATGTTTTGTTAAAAGGCAAGGTGGGACCTAGTCAGGGGCCTTTTCTGCTGTGGCACACTACTACAGCAATCTACTTCCTTCTGAGGTGAGGTTGGCCTCATCACTTCTAAGAAAGTCTTCAAAATCTGGTTATTCCATATCTACTAGTGAGGTGACTCTATTTCTATTAATGTTTTCTTGTCTATTATTTCTTTATTTTAGCTTTGTTCTTAAAGTTTAATTTTTTAAAAAATAATTGATAATATTATAGGTATTTATTGTTTAAGTTTTCTGTACACCATCCAGAGTCACTTGCTTTCTGAGAGGAGCATCAATATGAAGTATTCTAAGTAGAAAAGTGAAAAAAGGGACAAGTATCATTTGCCTGTGATTCCATATTAAGGATACCATAATAATTCATGTATTGCTATGTGAATCCAACATGTCACAGAATTGTCTAATCCACTCAGGAATACTATTTAATATTTCACAGCTATATAACACTTTGGGATTTATCAGATTTATCAGAGAAATTCCTGAAACTTTACTAGTTAAGTTAACCACATGTATGGAATTAGTAACACATAAAGTGTATAATATCAGAAATATTTCATATTTCTTTCTGAATACACTGTTCACTTGAAAAAGCCTATAATGGCTTATAAATTAAAAATATCTTAATAAAAAATTCCAATTAAACCCTACTAAATACTAAATTAACTATATTTTTTTAAACTGTCCAATGTTGGATTATCTTATTCAAAGATCTAGCAAAAAAATACAAACTTGCAAAATCTTTAGTACAAATGAAAAGTTAACTTCGTACCATTGAGCTGTTAAAATATATATCTTAACAATGTGAACAAGTCCAATTACACTGTTTTAAAATAATTATTAAAAAAGAAATAGTACTAAAGTAAACTATAAGTTAGAATATAAAAGTTAGAATATAAATTCTTAGCATAAGCTAAGTGAAGTGAGATAGAAAGAAGGTTCGCCAGTAATAATGTACAACCACCTTCCAATCCTATTCCAGAACAAGCATAGATTAATTCCAAGGTTAACATCAGACCAGCAACCAAGCAAACAATACCACAGTCAAGAAACTGCCAAAGAAGCCAACAGTAAACAGCCCAACCAAAGAATCTCTAAGACCGCCACCACCAACACTGACAGGCAAGCCACCAGAATATAAACTAACAGTAAACCACACTCCTCACTAGTACTGATGATATTATCTAGTTTGGGTAATGAAATGTCTGCAACAAAACAAGCAAACTCAGATGGCACCAAGGACCCTTCCAAACTATTGTTGCAAAATATTTGTCCACATCCTAATTATTTAAAAAAAAATCTCTGTAACTTGAATTTTACATCTCTGTGTGCTTACACCAAGCATACACAGCATTTTTCAATAGTTTAAAAAAATATTAGATAGTTTTATGATACAGAGCATTTTGCAATAGTTTTAAAGAATATTAGATACTTATTCAATGGCAAAGAAGAACATAATTACATCAGCTACCAGCAAAAACAGTACAGGTAGTCTTTGATTTACAACAGTTCATCTAGTGACTGTTCAAAGTTATAACAGCAATGAAAAAGTGATTTATGTCTGTTTTTCACACATGCCCAAAATTCAGATGCTTGACAACTTGCCCATATTTATGACATTTGCTCTGTTTCAGGTCATTTGATCCCCTTTTGTGACCTTTGGACAAGTAAAGCCAATGGGGGAGCCAGATTCACTTCACAACCATGTTACTAACTTAATAACTGCAGTGATTCACTTAACAAATGTGGCAACAAAGGTCGTAAAATGGGATAAAACTCACTTAACAAATGTCTCAATTAGCAACAGAAATGTTGGGCTCAATTCTGGTTGTAAGTTGAGCACTACCTGTATACAATTTCAGAGAATTCTTCGAATAAAACAGAAACTGCTAATATGACTACAGAAAATACTCATGTATCTGAAATGATAATTACGTATAATTCCATTGCAAAAATTAAAGTTGAGTATTACAAAGAATCAATCATATATGATTGGAGCTTCATAGTATATACCTTTCAAAACATTTTGAATGTATTTTTTTTATCAAAATAGTAATTAGTTCAAGATCAGTATCTTTTAATAACTTTGTGGATTCTGAAGATCTGATGATTTAACAAGGTTCTGTAAAATTATTTCAAACTAAACATAATCCAGCAAGAAACTGATCTACACATTACCAAATATCCATTTTTTTAAGTCTACGTTGTCAAATCAATAGTGACATTTCATATTTTGATGGATTCACACATCAGTCTTTTCAACTAACAATAAACATATTAGTGGAGTTTCAGTGTGCAAGGTCAATTTTATACTCTATATTGAAATAAAATAAACTAGGATAATACTCACAATAACTGCAAAGATACAAGCCCATCAAAAAGGCCCTTGGGAATCTCTGTGATCTTATTTCCATAAAGTACTCTGAGGAAAAATATGAAAGGACAAAGTAAACAGTATTCTCAAATCTAATGCTTACGAAGAATTGTCTCTTTAGACACAAGCTCTCTTAAAAGTAGTATATTTCAGCAACATAAGCAATATTAAAATAAGACTTTCAAATAAATAAGACATTTAACGCCTTCTGGGTTGAAAATATTGTTCAGTATTTACTGAGGTTTTTATGCTTCTTTTAAAATATTGCATGATACTTAAAGGTATTTAAAAGTTTGAATGTGATACAATTCAAAAGGGTCAAAATCTGTTACAGGGTTGGCATGAAATTTCCAGTGAATTGAAAATAATGAATTCATTATTATAGCCTTATGGAATTGTGTTTTCTCAGGATCGCCATTTGGCTTATCAATTATGTGGGATAGTTGCAAATCTCATTGATGTATTTTCCCTTTTACTTGTCTTCAACTGTCCATCAGAAGAAATTAGGTGAAGTTGTGTCAGTTTATAATGTATTGTAAAACTGAAGAAGTGCTTGCAAAGCTAGAGTATCACTTACTGTTTGGGCTTATTCAAAAAAGGCACACCCTTAAAATCTGAAACCCAAAGGAATGCACACAAACCACCTTCCCTAATTTGAATCAGCACTGGAAGGAACATCTTTACATAATTGTGCCATTTCAAAATAAGCAGCAGCATTATGTTTCTGTTTCATGAAGTGCCAATCCCTGGTCTGTTTATTCAGACATAATCCCAACAGCTTCAGTTGGGTTTAAAATTGCACTATTTTAGAGTAGTTCCACTTTTGCCAAAACAAATATTAGGATTAAAAATTCAAGTAAAGCATGAACACTTTTGAGAGACTTTCTTTTGACATTAAGATACCAGGATGTGTCTTGTTGAAATAACATTTTCTGGCCAAGAAAGGATTGCTTGTCTTCTTTTGCATTGCACATATTTACTAGTGCACAACTAATTGGCTGGCAAAGCTATGTACTCTCCAGAATATTTTAATGCATCCGAATCAGAGAACAATGATTAGTACTTGCCTGCTGCTCCATATATGTTGATGTATTTATGCATCGTACCAGTTAATAGAACTTGAAATTCATCAGTTTTTCCAGCTAACTTTATTTTCTTATTTGGAGGCATTTATAAATACCTTATTTAAAAGTCAGATTAACATATCCTCAAGCCATCTATTCAGGCTTTTAAAGACCCATAAATGTGATCCAAGGACAGTAGTAAAAGCTTGACAGGCCTGTACATTCTGAAACTAAGCAAAAGCCTGTAGGGGTATGTTGTATATTTGTAAAATCCAAGAATAAATGTTATATTTATAGAATAGAATATATGAAACAAAATTCAGCCTAGTCGTTCAAGGTAAAAACTATCACAACAATAGGAAACCATTGCATTCATTCAACAGCATCTAATATTTCCTCATTTATTCAGTGATAATGTAAATGGGAAAGACACACCAAATACTAACCATTTGAGTCAACTTATTCTAAATTTTAAAAATTGGCCAAAAGATAACTGTTCTACAGGGTGAACCAATGTTTTACCATTACACGAACAAGCTAAAATAAAGCAGAGTGGAAACTTGAGCTGAGAGGCTGAGATAATGGGTTTACTGAGTGAAATTCCCACTAATATTCATGTTTTGACCATTTATATCTTTAGGAACTGTATTACATTATCACTGAAGCTGGTAGGCTTCCAGATCTGTCTTCAGTGATCACAGGATTATACAAAACAAATGCAATCATAAAGGTGCAAAGAAATACACAGTTAGATACTTTTATTTCAGTATAAATATTTTGGGACTTAATGCCCTAGCTGCATCTATTTGTGCCTTCCTATAACAGATAACAGATAATCAGAGTTGGAAGGGACCTTGTAGGTCACCTAGTCCAACCCCCTGCCCAAGCAGGAGACCCTACACCATTTCTGACAGATGAGAGTCCAATCTCTTCTTGAAAGTCTCAAGTGATGGTGCTCCTACAACTTCCGAGGGCAAGCTATTCCATTGGTTGATTGTTGTCACTGTCAGAAAGTTTCTCCTTATTTCCAGTTTGAATCTCTCCTTGTTCAGTTTCCATCCATTATTCCTTGTCTGGCCTTCGGGTGCTTTAGAAAATAGCTTGACCCCTTCCTCTCTGTGGCAGCCTCTCAAATATTGGAACACTGCTATCATGTCTCCCCTGGTCCTTCTCTTCACTAGACTATAGAAAGTAAAATTGACTGAGAATTGAAAAGCAAATATGTCTTATGGAGAAAAAGATAGTGTATTTCTTCATCAATTTGGTTGTGTAATTGTGATTCAATATTACTGTTGCAATTCAAGGTACTGTATTAAATATCAAGTGTGTTGGAGATAAAATAAAATTTTAAATGGCTGACCACTAAAACTACACTTTGCAGAAAAAAACCCCAAATATTTTAATAAGAGATGCACACGCAAGCACATGTAAAGAAAAAAAATACTGAGTGAAAACACAAATTTAATTTTGAAAGCTGAGCTCACTAATACTTTATTTTATTCTTTCTACAGTTGAGTCCCTGAGAAGTTTAACAAAAAGCTTTGAGTTTAACCACAACTGAAACATAATTTAAAAGATTGCTTTCTTACTTAATCTGCAGTCTCTCTAGCTTTCAATTCCAAATAAAACCTCAGAATATAATATTATTAGGCAACTCTCCCATAGCACTTTTTTATATTAGAAACTGTGGGCTGCCATGTGTAAAGAAAAAAAATATCCAGCATCTGCAATTCTGCAATAACATAGGAAACTCATAAACACTATTGAAAATATTAAGCAAAAATTTATTCCCTCACTCCCACTTCTTAAAATTAAGATGGAAAAACAGAAGCTTGTTTCATGGAGAAGAAAGCTTTTGAAAAAGTTAACAATGGATTCCAGCCCAGTATTAATTCAGATATGCACATACAGTCTGAGGATTGAGTTTAGGAATAAGTTTATCACATAATTTATTGTTTGACACATTAACTAAAAATGATTACACTGCTCCAGAAGAACTTAATATAGAGCCAAACATGACTTATTGGGTGTAATTCAGATGTACTACCAGGTGCTTTTATTTACTTCGGTATACAAGCAAGCCTCACTGCTAAATTGTAAAATTGTGCCTTTAACATTCAAAATGTAAAAATGAAAATGCTCTATTCATTAGAGAGGAACTATGAAAATGCAAATGAAAGGGAAAACATTCAGATGCAAATGTGGCAATCTCTAGCATACAAAATAGGATTTTACAACATCAAGGTCCTTATGTTGGCTTTTCATAGACAGATGCATTGGCATAAATATTTAGGATTGGAGTGCCAACGTACTGAGTTCTAGGATTGTTTCCATATTATAATATTGTGTTTATTTACAAGAAAAGTTTTGTGGCATTTAAATTAAACATTTTTTTTCAAATAACCATAGACTAAAGCATATACTTTTTAGTATAGTAGTAATAGTAATAGTTTAATGTTTAGAAGCTATCTTCTAAATTTGCTATTGTTATTTGGCCAACTACTGATAATAGGACAATTCCACTGTGTTGTAAAAAAAGAAAACTGTATTACTTACATCATTATATTACACACTATCTTTCAATAGTGTATAATAATATAATACAAAACATAAGGATTTATAACATAAAACAATGATTTTAAGGAAATCCTTAAAAACCGAGCAAAATAAAATAGCTAGGGTACCATGGCAGAGAGAGGAAACTTTCCAAAAGAGACATGAAAAAAACTTTTCGACACCTGTTATTTACTTCTTGCAAAGAATAGAGTCCCGTAAAAGATAGAAATTGAATAAGATCTTGTTGGATATTCTTCATGATGGCCTTAAAGCTTCTTAATTAATTCAAAACTGATTTTGAACATATACTTAGTACTAATTCAAGCTCAATAAATATAATTTCTAGAGTCAGTTTGTTCTTGATCTGTGGCCATTCTAGAAAGGATAACTTGGTTACAATAATTCACACATTGAATCAGAATCAAAACTGATCTGGAAGGGAATTTGGAGGTCTTCTAGTCCAGCCCCCTGTTCAGCCCCCTATACCATTTCAGACAAGTGACTGTCTGAACATCAAGTTTGGATTTCTGCAATGCACTGCATGTTGGTTTTCCCCAGCAGATCTAGAATTGTGGCTAGGGCAAAATGCTGCAGTTTTTTCTGAAGTTTTTTCTTTTGTAAACAACTTACAGTCTATTCTTAAGGAGATTCCATTTGTGATAGAGTCAAATTCAGCGTACAACCTCAATATCTAAAGGAGTGATTTTCTTTTTATGCTTATGCTTTTTAAGACTGGCACCAACTTAAGAATTTCCTGTTTACCTGTTCCAACTGGTTCTGCTATTAAATTTGATATTATCAAATCAATCAAGTCTTAGTTTTAAAAACTTTTTATGCTTTAAGTATTTTATTATTTTAAGATCGTTTTAACTTGAATTATTTATTATTTATCAATATACTAAAACCTCATTGTCGTAACCTTTAACTGAGCAAAACACTGCATTACACAAGAAGAATTTTTTAAACCAAACTATTTCAAATAGTAATAATATTCAAAATGCGGACAAAATTTGGGACCCTCTGTGAAATTGAAATTGAGCAAATTTTATAAAACAATTTCTATCATAAAATTATCATAAATAGTTTATGGCATAATGCAACATGCCATAAAATATTTGTGTGCTTATTTTTGATTGTTCAACATGGCTATTTTCAAGACAGATACCTATTTGAATATATTCTAACTTTTCCAATGAATGCAATACATTAGAAGTTCTATTATAGCTGAAGATTTTGGGGCATCTGGTAAGGAAATATCTCTGAAGGGATGAGGTGAGAGTTGTCTAGCTGCTTATCATACTTTAACTGTTTGTTTTCCCTGTTTTTGCTTTATTTTTTTTAAATCTGAAAAGTTCATTGAACATAACAAACAAACAAATAACCAACAAATTACTCAAATCTTTTCTGATATTTGCTTATGTCCTTTTAAAGCTATCCTAATTATAAAGCTATTTATTATGTGTAGATGAGCTAAAATGCTGCTTTAAGATCCAATATTATCTGATTGTGGTTCCATCAGAAATTATTTATTGTTAGGGCATACTGTAGCCCAACCACCTTTTTGAGAAAGCAATAATACATAGAGTGGTTTTGATGAACTAGGCATATCATTATCAAATTAAATTTCATTTATTTTCCCAAGAACAAATTAGGATTTAAGTACCATTCAGTAATGTTTGGTTGTCCCTAATAATATGGTCTTCAATATTCAGGGAAATAAAAATACAGAGTGTGGCCTGATGTTACTGTGGCGTAATAATTAACCTTCATACTGTGTTCAACTATAAAAGGAATCTAGATTTGCACAAACAATGGCACCTTCAGCTCAGATCGATTTCAATTAAACAAAGGTTAGATCTTCCTACAAGGAGAAAATTACACAAGGAAAATGAAAGCATAACATACCAATATTTAATCCACTTATTTTTAAGTTTTTTTTTTAAAGCTCCCTTTCAAGGTTAATCTGTACTTACAAAGAGGTGAGTAATTTCAATCCATGAAAAGCATCTGGTGCAATATCTGATATCTGATTCTTGCTGATATCACTGCAAGAAGATATAAGAGAAAACAAGACACAGATTAAAAAAACTCATATGCTTCTGAAAACTACTTATGCTTAAAAAACTCTGGACCCACTTTAACTCTACTTAAATTGTTGTGTCTCATTGTTGATTATGTTCTTGATTGAAAAGATAATGAATCGTAGAAGGTAGCCTGGACTCACTTCAATGAGGAAACAATTCTTACTGAGGTGAAACACATTTCCTCAAAAATGCTGCTTTGCTTAAACTTTTGGTGAAGCAAAGAATCCTTTGAAACTTGGCACAGCCTTAGTGAACAGAAGTAATATAGTCACTTTCTGAAGATAGCACCACCTTACAAAAAGCCCATACAATTCAGCCAACTTTTTGTGTGGTTCTGTATTGTTATTTTATGCATAAGCAATATATTTTACTCTATCAAAGCATATGAAGCCAAGCTGTATAGTTATTTATTGTCACTTACAATACCTATGGCTATTCCAATCTGAATTTCAGTCTCACATTTTGCTCCCTTTCCTTTCTAACCTAATATTATTGCTGTGGTATCCACTTGTATTATACTATTGGCAAAAGCCCCAGCATCTCTGATCAGTCTGAGCTCTCCTTTGGGATTTAAATTATTGAACTTTCTGTCTGTTTTATATGGAAAAGTCTTATAAAAAAGTGTTACTGTGCTGAAGGCAAAAAAAAGGAAGAAAAGAAACGGCACTGGCTGCCTCTCAGGATTTAATTACTCAATGTGAACTTAATAAGAACACTGAGCATCTCAAACTGATTCTCAGGGATAGCAGAAATTCTTTGATGCTGGATGTGCACAACAATATATACTGAACTTATAATAAGCAAACTCATCCGTAAACAATTGGGATTCTCCAAGTTAAAATATCACACACTGAAACTTTAGAAGTTTGGAGTAAAGGACAGTACAAACTCAATTTTGCTTTCATTTACAGTCCTAGCAAAACTGTGGTAACAGAGTTGCAAAATACTTTTAAAATAAATTTGCTTACATATACCAACAGAACATTTAATAAGATATCTAGTGCACACACTGGTCCAGATTTTTTTTGAGTATCTTCCATTCCTTCCTATCTAGCCTACCACATTTTCTCTTTAAATCTTGGATTTTTTGAGATACATAGATGTGGAAATGGTGAATAAAATTTTGCACAATGTAATGGAGGCAATGTATGTTCATTCTTGGACAATCCCTCACTGGATTCAGAAGATTATGCCAATTACTGCTCAGCTTTAAATGTTCCTTTTTGAGACAAAACGCATAAAACAATAGATCTATACAATTATACCTATTTTCAGAATGCACTAATTATTTCTACTTTTTTCAATCTGGCTTCAGTTATAGAAATCAGCTTTCATTAGCATTAACAGGTGACAGAGAGGCAGAGGCACTTGAATCAAGATTCTGCTCAAATTGTGAGTAGCTTTTATTTTCACCCACATATTCCCTTTGAGTGTTGCAATAACCTGAGAATTAGAGAATTCTGATGCAATGGTTTTCTCCTAATTTTTGGGACAACTACTATTTTATTCCCAGTACTGTTCATATGAAGCCACTAGGAAAGGTATACTTATACTCACTTGACATAATATGCATGTTCTAAACCAGTGTCTAGATACAGTAATTATGTATATGAGAGAAAATTATCCTAAACAAGATGAAGAGTTGGCAGTTCAGGGGATAAGAATTGAGTTTGTTCTCAGTTGGGCTGCATTCCTTTAGGAAAAATAGTGACAGGAAGGAATGCCTATTACCTGCTTCATAAATAATGGCAGTTGTACTCTTTTATGAGACAGTTTTTCAATGTTGTTCATGTATTTAAGTGCAGTCTACTTGGGCTACCCTTGTGTTTGACTGGAAACCAACTAGAATGCAGCAGCCAGATAACTGGATAAAACACCTAACTGTACCCACATTTCACCAGTTTTGATGCAATTATACACACAATATTTTTTCTTTGCCCTATTGAGTGCTTTTCATTCTGATATCCATGTAGTACCCACTGAAGTTGTTTTGCTTCATCCTGGATGTCCTGTATAAAATACATGGATTATCATGTAGTTCTATGCATTCTGCCACCATATTCATTGAGGCTCATTTTCAAAGAATGAGTCTGTAGTATTGACTATATTTTCTTCATTTTAAAAATAAAGGATATATCTATAATTTCTTGAATATTTTTCATGACCATCAGCTATATATTTTAGTTCCCAAATCAAATTTCAGTAGACCTGTAATAGCACTTTTATGCTTTGCTCTTTTTATGAAACTCCCTTTTTACTACCAATGTAAATTTAGAGTAATTATACTTGTCCTATCTAGAGCAATTATACTTGAACTTGTCTAGTGTTTTCAATATCCACATTGACATCCATATTAAAAAGATTACTATGTTGCTTTTGAAAATTGAAGTTATTTCATATCAATTATTTCATATCAAACTAAATAAGAATACTAAGAATACTACTATTGCAAGTAAACTGCACTTAGATGATTTTTCTTTCCAAGAAGAAGGAACTTACTTAAGTAACTTTAAATAAATAAATAAATAATACTTAAAACAGTTTGCAGGTAATACAGAAAGTATAGAGTAGCTGATATTAATGTTTTAAATTGTCATGTAGTTTTAGATACACTGCTTCCATTGCACTAAGAAGATAACCCCATCTTAATCCTTGCTGGGCTAAATTTATGGGCTTAAATACTGTTAAGTTTGCATGAAGAGTCAGACGGAGTGCTTCAGTGAAGAGTTTATTAGTGACTACAGCTCATAACAGAGCCGATTTGGCTGGTCTGCGCTGCTACCTATAGCCAGCAGCCGCAGTTGCCAGCCAATCAGAGTGCAGGGTTTTCCCACACTTTTTAAACCAATCATATTTGACATTTTACAAGAACAATTCAAACTAAACCAATGACATTCAAACCTACATACATAACAAATACAAATACATTAAGTGGGTTTAATTTTTGCATGAGCAGTTTTCCTTCACTTTTTGTCATGTCTGTTCTACTGTTTCATGCTAGCTTGTCTCAAAGAGTGAACTTTTAGAAATACAAGTGACACTGCCAACAAACTCTACTTCTTCAAGCTTACTTCATGAGATAGAAAAAACTTGGGACATATTTGAATAAATACGGGCATTAAGGAGAGAACAGGAAGGGAAATCAGCCCATTTTTAATCACCTAGGAAATCAGCTTTCTTTCAGGAAATAAGAACTAGAAGAATATGTACAAGGTGTCAAATTCAAGAATTACACACACAGTTTTGTATAAATATGGAACTCTGGCACCCTGGTGGCAAAATTAGAACTTTGCCTAGTTCTAATGACTGCCTCAAAGAATGGTAAAATATACTGAACATATTAAGCATACCAAGACATTTAACTTACTTACATTCTTTTAAGTTTCTTGTATTGAGAGAAGGCTCCAGGAGGAATGGCTTTTATGGAATTCTGCTCTAAACGGCTGAAAATAAAATAAAAAATACAATTGCCAAAATTGCAAAGATATAGGAACAATCCTTGGTATTTAATTTTTATTATTGATATAAATTTTGCCAAGATAAAGCTCCTTTTGAAAATCATATTTTAAGTAAAACAGGCAAGTAAAGAATCACAAAATATGGATTTAATATTATTAATAACAAAATGACAAACATAATAAGAAGCAGGTGTTGCATATGTGGTAAATTGTACCATATGCTTTCTATAAATGGTAATAGTGGCATAATATATTTTCTCAGCGAAATCCAAGGAAATGTTTTGTCTTTCTAGAGCAGATCTATGGTAAGAAATGAATATATCAGAGGAACACAGGAAGCAAAGGTCCTGTTGCACAAAGATATTTTCATTTGTTCAGCATTACAGTTTAGATAGAGGGTTAAGTAGAATATTAGATATTTAGCATATTGGACTATATGATCTCAAGGTCCTTTCAGGCCTTACCTTCTATGATTCTAAGATCATTATAAAATTGAAAAGGATAGTCTTTAATATATTCCATAATACTTCGTAAACAACTTTAAACAGTTTTAGAACAGTAAATGTACAGTTGTACATTGAATTCTATCATAAAGTTCTGAAAGATATCCTTGAAAATATCTCACAGGCCTACAATTCTGTGATCTGTTTTGATATACTAAGAATCAGGTTTTTTTTAACCTTTGGGAGTTTTATTTTTAAGACTTCAACAACTGTTCAGGTCAAATGACTTGCTCTAATAAAATTGAAAATACAGCAGAGAACACACAGCAGCTTGATAGATTCAGAGATATTCTGAACATGATATAAGAGCAAGTCCCTTTATATTCTGACTTTATTATTGTCTTTGAAATAACTTTTGCTCTCCAGACCAGACTTTCAACAAAGCAATAAAAATAGCAAGCAAGAAAAAAAATGTACTAAAAGCGAACAAATGATCTTATACCAATAAAAATCACAATATATCCTGTACAAGTACCATTTTTTGTTATGAGTGTGTCTTTTGTTTGTGTCTCTATGAGTACTAGAACTCTACATCAAAACAATAAGATAGCATTGTGTGTGTGTTTATGTATGTATATGTGTAGAGGCACAGAAACAAATTATGTGTGACATTAATTGGTAGTAACAGAACTGCATGCGATATACTTTATTGATAAATATATGTTATTAATATATTCATGTCATTTATATAGGAGAAATAATACAGATGGTTAACACAGGATACATTATTCATATAGAAGAAAAAAATAGTATGATATATAAATAAATAAATGTCTGGTAATGCCTGTTATAATTTATTTAAATATGAAATTATGTCCTTTTGGTGAACTATTTTCCAGCAAAGATCTGGTGGTTTCAGATTGTAAATAACTTATTTAATTTCATAGAGCAGCCACTCATAAAGCCACATGAATTGATAACTGCCACATCAGTGGATGTGTAGCATGAGTGAATGCAAAAATGAGTAAATATAAAGAATAAACATTCACCTCTGGAACAATCTGTCTCTGATATATGAGTTTGTTGACCAGAGATATGAAGTGTACTTTTAAAAATGATTCAGAAAATCATGTATGATATCCAAGATATGGTTAAATCACCAATGTCTGTCAATACTTTTTATATTTTAATAAGTTCATATTTATATAGAATATCATTGCTTTATAGAAGTAGTAGTTGATTTACAACAAATAATTTACATAATGCTAGAAGCAAACCTTTTCTTCTAGCTCAATGTTTAAATATTCATCAAATATTTATATTCATCAAATAACAAATAATGGCTTCTTACCATACTGTTATTAACTGTAAACATATTTGTTAATTGATTAATAGAAGGTGGTTGATTAGCTAATGTTTACTAAGCTGTAAAACAAAATCAGTCTGTTGGTAGGTTGATGATGTAGAGGAACAGTAAATTCTTTCCCTGAACAAATGAATGTGCTCAGTATCCATGAATGTTGATTATGATAGAAAAGAAAATAGACTGAGGTATAGAGAATATTTTTTGAGGACCTTTTAGTTTCTATTGCTCAGAGGATGACATGCCTGATTGGCTGACTAGAACGTACAGCAGAATTTTCTTTCACGTTTTGCTTAGACTTGAAAATAAGCATTGGATTAAGTTCATACTTTATCATGCTACACTATCTAAACTGAACTATTATGCTTCATAGTTACACTTTAGTGTTTGATATCGTGTGTGAGTCCACCAAGTGCATTTTTGTACTGCAGGTTTCCCAAAAGAATAAATTTAAGATTTTGTTAAAGCAGACTGTCTAACAGTCTTACCCCAAAAGGGCATTAAGAAAGTAGCTACTGTAGTAACTATAATATTCTAGAGGCCTTTTATGGATTTGTTGAACAATGATTTTTGGATTTGTGATTGTATAAAGGGGGCAAGGCAGAAGTAAATAATGTGTCTAATCATATAGTAGGGATGAATAAAATAATTTGCTTCTACTTATTACATGAAGGATCAGGAGTTTTTTAAAATACTTTTTCAATTTCTTTCTTTGTTCTTTTCTTTTTCTTCTGTTCTTTTTCTTTGCACTTTGAATTATCTTTTTAATATTTTTTTTTTATTTCTGAGCTTAGTTGGCCTTATTGGTTAGTGTAGCAAAATTTTTCATTGAAATTATTTTTTTTAAATTGACTGAGTTTCTGTTATGTTTATACCAGAAAGATGTGCTTAGAGTCATCATGAATGCCTTCCCTTGAGACCAGAGTTCCACTATATTTGTCCAGGAATGTGAGAGTCCAAAAAAAGAAGACAGAAGAAAAAACATCTGCTAATGTATTTTTAAGGAATCTCTCACTTCTTGGTGTGAATGATGGATCTTGAGAGCAAAAGACATGATGGAATCACTGGGAGCTTTCCATGGTGCTGCTTTGTCTTATGAATTAATGCAGAAGAATCAAGTTGCAACTTCTTTTGGGACATTCAAAGGTAATATTACCTGTCTAAGTGCATGTATTTATATGTACACACATTCATGAAATAGAGGCATGCACTTATACTTGGAAGTTCTTAATATTTTCATAAACTAGGAAAAGTCACTAAGCAAATAAGCAGCTAATCTTTCATGCCATTTGAAATAATCAACACCACAATAATAGTAATAATAAAACAAATCAGAGAATAGTTTACCCAATGTGGAAAAAAACAATCAAAACACATTTTTCTATGCAATCATCTTCAATAGATCATTGTAGTTAGGAAAATATCACTTAACCATTGTATTTTTCTGGCAATAAGGCTAAACACCAAAGCAGAAAATATGAAATTATCAAACAAAAATACACATTATGCTACATTCTTGCCAATTAAATCACAGATGCTAACCATTGGATATGAACAACTGATTCTGACAATCCTTTATCAAACACTGATTTTTCAAAGAAGAATGTGACTAGTAGATTTTAATTTAACTAGAACACAAACAATAACAAACATATCTTTTCATGAAGCTTAGTTCCTTCCATATGCTTCTATAAGTTATAAGGAAGTTATCTTTTAGATACAGAAAAAATCAAAATACCAATAAGCAATTGTACCAAATGCAAACAGTATAACATATGAAAGCAACAATAGCTATGTCTTTTTAAATATGCCCATTGAAATAACTAGTTATAGCACAGGGATTTATATTTTGCGATTTTATTCCAACTAATAAGCATTGCAATCACTATAACTTTATATCTGGTGCCCTTAGTAGACAATCCACTTTATATAAATCAATACTGTGATTGCCACAAAAATTGGGGGAACCATTTTGTATCCAATTTAATGTGATTGATTGATTTCTTATTATAATGATCAATTGTGTCATTTTTTTTAAAGGACAAAATAGATTGGAGTTGAAATGTCAACACTGTATTGTTCAATTTTACTAAGAATGTTTTTGATAAAGTCATCAATTTTTGTGTGAACATAGTGGTCTAAGAAACCTGTATTTCTATAGTCTGTTAACTTGTGAGAAAAAATAAACAAGCAAAAAGAAGGAATAAATCAAGAAATTTCTAAATGGATAGGAAATTTTAAAAATGAAGGTTCTTCAGGGATCTCTGCTGGCAATAGTCTTTTTGAACTTGTTCATAAATTATCTTTGTAGGAAAATAATATACAAGTTTGTGAATGATACTTAGGGCATAAAAGCTTTAAGAACTGTAGAACAACCTCTTTAAACTGAGTAAAAGGTTAATCAAATAGCAAATTCAGTTCAATTTAAGTAAGTGATACATTTCTTTAAGCCTGTAAAAGAGAATGGACATTTGGGGGGGGGGGAAGCAGGATATAAACAGGTCCCCATAAATGGTTTACTGAACTGAAGGTCTACTATATCTATTTTTCTTTCCTTTCATTTAACTAATCAGTTCATTTCATTTATCATTTAGTTCAGTTATATTTCAGATTGCAATCTTCTATGTGCCATGATTGTTACCAGTTTAGCTGAGAGATATTGATCTTTACTAGCCGTCATAGCTTTGGTCAATTGAGCCTTCTGCAATGGCAAGCCAAGGAATTGAATTTAGGTCAAGTGCCTGGAAATACTTATTTACTAATAAGCCCATTTTTATCATTGTTTTCTCTAATAAGTCATTCTGAATTTAATCCTTAAAAATAAGCACTATAATTTTTTTGGAGGGGGATCAACCCTAAACATTCATTAAATCATTGATTTTATTTATCCATGAGTGATTCACACATACTTATTTGACATTTTAGGATGTCATTGCGCAAAGTTTGAAAACTCATTATATAGCTGGTCATAAGAGAGATACGTGAACCAGTATCTGCTTTCAACTCTGTATGGGACTAAACCAAAGAAACTGAATTTGACATTTATTATTCCATGTTATTATAAAAGCATGCTGGGCAGCAGATGAATATAATCTAAAAAGATAACTGTCTTATGTTCCAGAGAAAAATCCACAAACCTCTATTATTTTTAAGATAAAAAAGTAGTGAGGCACTGAAGTCCATATGTTTTAAGAAATGAAACACACACACACACGCACACACACACACACACACCAGATATTTCAATTAATGCTAATTATTTTGATAGATTCATCTCTCTGTTTTGCCCTTCTCTCAAAAGACAGGTTAATCTTGTTTGCAACTGTGTTATACTTACCACTATAGAGAAAATTAAGAACATGAAAAGCAAGTTGAAGATCAAACCTAAGTACAACGTTACATTTTTACATTCCCTAATCCATGAAAATAAAATTGAATGAAAATACTAAAAATCTATGAATTTACATGCATTTTTAGTATTTTCACCCAAGTTTATTTTCATGGATTATGGAATATAAGAATATAACATTGAATTTAGGTTAGATCTTCAACCTGCTTTTCATGTTCTTAATTTTCTCTATAGTGGTAAGTATAACACAGTTGCAAACAAGATTAACCTGTCTTTTGAGAGAAGGGCAAAACAGAGAGATGAATCTATCAAAATAATTAGCATTAATTGAAATATCTGGTGTGTGTGTGTGTGTGTGCGTGTGTGTGTGTGTTTCATTTCTAAATTTTCTCTATAGTAGTATGTTGCATGTAAATTCATGCAGGCTGCATGAAAATGCATGTAAATTCATTTTTAGTATTAAAACTGTTATATTTCACTTTTTTTGTTTAATATCAATGCAGTTAATAAGCAAATAGCATAATTAGTTTCCGGATACCACACTTTCACACAAATTTTAACAGCTTTTTGAAACTAGCAAGTGATTAAAAAACAGCATTAAAAATCACTCTGAATGTTTAAATTATGAATGCTAATCATTTAACTCAGCAACTGATGTGTTATTTGTATCTCAAAGCAACATTTTTGAATGGGAAAGGAGCAGATTGTTCTCTTATGGGAATGACAGTTCTACCAACCAACTTTTGCTGCTTTTATATGATAAAGTTTGATAGTAAGAATGTAAAAAAGATACTTATTTGGAATTAAATTAAAATGAAAATATTCTCATATTATACTTTAAAATTTCAGCAAAATCTTTATTTGCTTTTTAAAAAAATCCTAAATGATTGCCTACTATACTCTGTAAACATTAAGGACAGATTATAGAAAAAATGATTTATTAAGTTGGCTGATTTATTAAACTGGCTGATTTATGAAGGTCTCTTTTTTAAATTTATGTTGACTATATGTAACATTAAAAGTAATGTTAAAAATTAAGGATAACCTCTGGGAAATGGATACCGCCTCTACCATATTGCTTTCAAGAATATGGCGTACATGACATTTCTTTCTTGGACTGAATTACACTATCAGAGTAAAGAAAACAAAGGAAGGAGTTCCTAACTATTTTTGTGATAGTTAAGAACATTTTATAGGACTTTTTGCAAAATGTTGCTAATTCACAAATAGCTAACATAAAAAACATAAGCACCAACCTAACAGAACATTATACGTTATCTCCCTCTAGCCACTACAAATGGAAAAATCTATGCAAATCTTGCTTAACTTTGTCCCTGTTTCTGGATATGTGGACATACCCCCAGTAAGGTCATGGTCTTCTGATACCTATAATTTTTATTTCATAAGGAAACTGATGATTTACTTGGGAAATATTCTTAGAGATTATAGACGTTGCTGAAGACTGATGCTTCCCCCCCCTTTCTTTCTTGCCAGCTTCACATTTTTATTTTGATTGTTTTAATGGAAACAGGTCAAATTGGAAGCTAGTAGTATTTGGGAGGGGAGGGTTGGACTATTCTGAATTTTACATTGGGGCACTAGAGTTGAGAGACTTACATTTCCACAATATTTTCTGGTAGGTTGCCTGGAAGTTCAGTTAAGCCCTTTCCCCGACAGTCCACAATATTGTTACTGCAAGTGCAAGCAGATGGGCAATTGACAGAATTGGCATTGCAGGATGGTGGTTCAGCATGTGAACCTGAAAAGGAAAAGAAATCAAAATTTGAAATGTAGTGGGTTTTTTTTAATGTGATTAGCCTGAGTGGTGTTATTGGTAGTCTAACTGATTGTCACTTCTAATTCTTATGAAAAAATATCAAAGAGAGAAACCTTCCTTGCAAATGTATTGTCCTTTAAATATTGTATGATATGTTATATAAATGAATTATATTACAGTTTTAACTCCAAGATTTATTTTCTTTCCTGCTGCTTCCTTCAATGTACTTGTTCCAGACATGTTGCTGGAGTCAATCTGGTGAAGCCCCAGTGTAGAGAAAGAAGGAAAGTATTCCACAAGTGATATTCTTCCATTATCAGAGATATAGTATATCAGTTGATACAATAGTTAGCAATGTAACCAAACAAAATCTTACATGCATGTCTACCTTGAGAACACAGGAACTATTCTCTACATATTTTTAAGGTTAATTTTAATAATCATCCCAGAGTCCAGATTCTATTCTTCAAAATACCTTCATGTCTGTTGAGGATTGCATTGTGTATTTTAAGAAAGGAACAAAGTACTTATTTTTTATTGATTCTGCCATAAAATTATATTTCTGTTTGTTAATAACAAAACCTAAACAAATTAATCTAATATGAAAAACCCCAAAATTAAAAAAAACCAACTTTTATTTTTAAAAAATGAATTCTGAAAGCCTTTTCAAAAGTCAGTAAGGAGACCAACTCCTTCAATTCAATAGGAAGTTTTCAAAATCAAGGCTGAAATTGAAAAATCTTGATTCCAAGCTGTTTCTAGTTTGTCTCCAGATGTCTTCAAGCGGTATGGAGGATCATAATTTATAAAATGTTTGATTAAATAATCTGAATCTAAGAAAAATGGGAAATTTATACATCTGAAAATGAACTAGAATCCAATGAGCCTATACCAACATTGAAATTTGCAGACTAGATCTAAAGGCAGCCTCATGTAGACAAACCTGGACAAATTAGAAGCAGCATCAGTACTTTAAAGTGATTTTAAGCGATAGCTTATGACTGTACTTCCTGAATTTTTCCTTAGAAATGCTATTTAGAAATATGAGGGCCATTAAAATATTGATAACATTCAGTTCCAAATTATTTTTTAAAATACAATCTCTTCTATCTCTTTTGTTTCAATTAGAATATTTATATATCCCATGTATTAATGTATGTTTAACTTTTTTAAACACTGCCTAAAACAATCACATTTCTAAGTAATATATAAAACACAACTATACATAACATACACAAACCAATATATTAAACTTAAAGAAAGGATACTATTTCTTGTAAGGTTTGCTTATCTAGTTGTTTTTTAAAGCATGTATTTATTTATTTTTGGGTAATACTTTTTATATTGAGATAAGTACAATTTTGTGTACAGTATTTGAAGCTTTTCTTTTTAATTACTGAGGCAATTCTGATTTACAAACCAAGAATTCGTTAAACACCTCCCACACAGAACAGTTATTTTCCAAAAACATTGTGCATATGTTTTTGAAAGATAATTCCCACATTTGTGTTGAAAACATTAAAATGCATTGAAAAACAGAAATTTGATGTATCATTAACAGTTATCACTGAAAAATTCTTTGAAAAAAGCAATAGATTGGATTAGAAAATATATTTCTATGTACATATGTGGTAATGAAAGCCATCAACTGAAATATAACCTCAATTCCCTAAAGATGCAAAACTTGAAACTCTACAACCTTGCCTGATAGATCAAGAGTGTATTTGTCTCTTGATAAAAGAAAGAGAATTATTGGGAACTTTTTACTGTATGTTTCTGAAATGTCAGAGTTTCCATTGAGAATTCATGGCCTTGACACTTGAGATATTGTTAGCAAAATTGTGATAGAAAAAAGTTGTCATCTTTCTTTTGATCTTTCAACATGACTTAGGATGTATTGGAAAAGGAATGAATGTAGGCACAGAAGAATGAGCAATTCCAGTCTATCAGTTATTAAAAAAGGTTTATTTAAAAAGAATCCTAAAAGAAGAGTACCACTACAGAGAAATTCTATGATCAGGTATAGATTTTTACACTTCCTAGAAATATCAGAATCCTGTACATCAGTTTGTGTACTTTATATACATTTCTTAAGCAACATGAAATTATTCACATTTGCATAGTAAGCTGATTCTGAACTTTAGTATGATTTCAAAATCAGTTCAAAATAATTTAAATATCACAATTATGTTCTGCAGGGATTATAATTTTCTTTCTTTTGTCACAATATGTGTCCACTATGCATTAAATTGAATGCCAGAACTTTACATACATTTGCTAATTTATTCCATTTGTATGCAGGTCAGACATAAAGCTCAGAAGGCGTTCTCCTGAGAAATATGATTATATTATTTGGTAATTAGCCTTTTACATTAATATGATCTGAACATTTGAAAAAAAAACTAAGTATAGAATCATTAACACAGTCCAACAGTTCAGAAAGCCTAGGAACAAATCACAGTAATTTAAAATATTATTACTCTATTTAACTGAGGCATGACTGAATTGGAATTGGCACAGAGTGACATTTAAAAGGACCAACATTACAGTAGTTTATTTCAAGTTAATGTGAAGACTAGTACAAAATGAGAGAAGAAAGTGAAATAATGAAGTATTACCTGTACAGACATATTCTTTTTTCTGAACATCAGCTACATTGAACCCTCTCAGGTGAACAGGTGCCATGCAGAAGGTGAATTGTCCAACTGATCGCCTCTGGCGCAGCCAATCCGAAAGCCATGCCAGGTGACAATCACAGTATAAATAATTGGAATGAAGCCGCCTACAAAAGGATAGAGCAGAATGAAGGTCAGGCTTATATTCCAGACAATGCCATTAAGAATCTTTTAAAAAATTAATCGTTCTGTTTTGCATTGCTTTTTTGAATAAAAAAATGGCTACAGAACAACTAGAACTTGGAAACAGATTGTATAAGTAAGTTTATTTGTTCATCATGACTGAACTCTGATAACAGGAGGTTTACTTTTGCTTCCTTGTTTAAAAAAATGGGTAAGTAAAGGTAGCAAAAAGACGACATTCTTAAAAGGTGACAAGATATTTTCTTTGTAATGAAAACAGAAGTGGAGGCAAACATTTGGATTCTTTCTTTGTCTCACACTCTCTGCCCATTCCTTCGATCTTTTCTCAGAGGCCTGGGGAATTTTTGAATCATTATGGGAAGTGTGCAAACAGCTGCACAAAAATTATCAAAAATATGCTTGCCTACTTGTTGTTACTCACAGGACATCAACTATATGCCATCCAGATTAAATCTTTCCCTTTTTGCGTGCATAAAATTAAACAGGAGCAAGGTGGCTCTTATGTTTTAGCAACTTCTTACTTACAGAATATAAATGACATTTTGATATTGCAACCCTTTTGTCTTGTAAAGTTGCACTCATTTTGTCAAATTGTCTAGAAAAAAGTTCTGTTAGAAAAAAAAACAACATAGCCTGAAAGTGCAAATAAACTATCAAATATTTCATTTTTACTCTATGAGTCATGACAGACAGGCATTAAAAGCACAGTTCCCATGACAATGCTGCCATTTCTATTGGACAGGGTTAAACAAAGCCATCATTCTGACAGACTAACATTACATAGAACGCTGACAAACATAAAGTGCTGTAAAACATAGCCTGATCCATCCACAAAATAAATTAATCATTTCAAAGATCTTTATGCCAGGCCACTGCTGTTGAGTTCAGCAGTGGTGCCTAAACTGACAGTCTCTAGATTTGTATGTTTGCTGATGGCCTGCAGGCATATTTTTTTTCCCTGGGAAGCTTCCAAAATTTATGTCCTTGCTAGGCTCAATAAAGTCTGAGGTCTTGACTGGCAAGGCAAAGTATGCTAGCTAGCTAGCTGTAAAATTTGAAGTTAGCTTTTTAAAATATCTTTTCATTGTCATCTAATAGTTATCTATAATATTGAAGCACAAACAGTACTCCCACTATAAAAAGCATACATATATATATATATATACACTTCTCCCAGGAGAACGAAGCTGAAGACACCAGCCTGAAGATGACGGATGAGATTTCGTCGAAACGTTGCCAAGGTATTCTCAATCTTACACGGGACAAGACCCGAATACACCAAGACCTACATACCTTTACCCGTGAAAATCTACGAAAACATATATATATATAATATATATATGTGTGTGTGTATATGTATATATATTATATATATACATATATACATATACATATATATATATGCTTTTTATAGTGGGATATATATTATATAATATATAGTGGGATATATATTATATAATATCTTTCTTTCTTTCTTTCTTTCTTTCTTTCTTTCTTTCTTTCTTTCTTTCTTTCTTTCTTTCTTTCTTTCTTTCTTTCTTTCTTTCTTTCTTTCTTTATCAAAGACCAGACTAGAGAATATATACATAGGTCTAGAGAATATATACATAGGTCTAGAGAATATATACATATATACACATATACACACATACACACATACACACATACATATATACATACACACACACACACACACACACACACACATATGTATATATCAGCTACTGAGCCAATTAACAGTACAAGCTATGCATATTTACTTGTAATTGATCTGCTTAAAATAATGGGATTTATTACTCAGATCAGAGTTATATATTTGTCAGTAACGAACACTGAACATATTTATCTGTCATATCTCTAGTTGTATAAAACTAGTTTCAATTTTTTTAAAAAATAGCATTTTTCTTTCTCTATGCTCAGTACCAGGCTTCATTCTGGGTTTTAAGCCATATAATTTCTGTTGCAATTCTGCAGCATATTGAGTGCATTTAGAAATTTCCCCTTGAGACAAACCAGTGGAAAACAATCTGCAAGCTTTAACCATCTTATAGAAATATAAAACTATAATAAGGAGCAACTGGAAAAGAAGCCTCCAGTACATGACATGTGTTCTAGAATTGTTTGGGTTTCTTTTAATCATCAAAAGAGGACAGCCTAATATCTCTGCAGCCATTCATTGTGGCAAATACAACAGGGAAGTCAATATTAATAAAATGAGACAAAACGAATGCAGGTTAATAAATTCTATAAATATAGCTTTCTCATGGAAATGAAAGCAGATCAATGCACAGCAATTCTTATTAGTTCTAAATGAGGATGTTTAAACAAATCCATAAAACAAAACAACAACAACAAAAAGAAATTAGGAAAGCCATAGAAAAATAGATTAATCATAGCAAGACACATGTATTAAGTGCGACAATGTTATTGTACAGTTTTTCCTAATTTCAAATGAGCTTGAAATTAAACAAAGTATTCAATCTTCCAGCCAAATGATTTATTTCTTAAAACATGAAAGCTTGAAATTGATGGTAAAAGGTGCCATTAAATGGAAATATTATTAGCCACATCTTTTTGTTTGTTTATTTGTTTTGGTTTTGTTCTGACGAACATTGGAGACTGCAACAAAATAGATGAAATCTAAAATGAAAAATCTAACCTTTTTATTATCATTCAGGTCTTACAATTTTCATTAAGAGCAAGACTGCTAAGAAGCTTCATAAATTATTTGGCAGCATACATGTATTGAAAGAGCCCTTTTAAAATGAATGTGACTGTATTTATAGCTTACAAAAGATGAATGAATATACGTTGCAATTTCTAAAGGTGTATATTTAGTTACAGCCTAAATTAAATTTCCTTTTCCGTCAGCATTCAAGTTTCATAAAATGTAATTGTTAAAATTCAATATAAAAACTCTCTTTGAAATCCCATTTATGATTTTTCCCGTTTTCCCCTTTAATTACAGTAAAATGGAATTAGTCAATATAAGTCTCCAGGGAACTACATACAAGGCCATCTTTTAAATTAAACTAAAAGGAAAATGGCAGAAGACCTTATCAGCTTATCACATTTACTGATTTGAAATAGCCAAGATAAAGCTTAGGATATTTTCATGAAAATTAGCAAAAATATAAACACTTTTTAATTAATAAAAACTTATATGATACCAAAATCTGTACTCCAATTTCTTGAAACTTTTCTCCTTTGGGAGAAGATAATTTTGTTTTTCCTATCTCAATTTCTATCTGTGCTGACATTTATTTTTAATTTGGAGTGGAGGGGTGTTTTAGAACTTAATTTATTTCTGTAAGAAGGGTAGGGTAAACAGTGCTATTATCTCTGCTTCTCCATCTCACAAAACTCAGTGAGAACAGTTCTCTCTAGACAGCTTTCCTGTAAGATTTAATTCAAATAGGGATATCCATGGGCCCTGAAGATCATTGGCTCATTGGATAATGAAATATATGGTCTTTCTCTCTCTCTCTCTCTCTCTCTCCCTCCCACACTCTCTCCCTCTCTCCCTCTCTGTCTCTCTCTCTGTCCTAGCAAATTAAAAAATATCACATCCATCTATGTGAATTTCACCAAATTAGACATTTACCCTCTCTTAGAAGAAAAATGAAACACTGAATGATGGATAAATAAAAACCAAAAGACAGTTTTACATAGCAGTAATTAATTCCTATACTGTAAGTATAAAACCAAACTAAAGTCAAAGACTATTATGGATAATAAAAGCCAATGATATATTACATATAGTACTAATGCTATGCTATCTACAAGAAGATTCCATCTGCACAATTTGTAATACTCTAAACTGGAAAGTCCATTAGAAATAAAATGGAAGAATAGTCTTGCATTTTTTGCACTTAAGAAACAGGCTACAAAAAGCAGCCCCTTATTGATCTTAGTGGACTGATATGTGTACTGACAGATACTATATATTTAACTTCAAGCTTCACAAATCTGTAATAGAAGAATTCATTGTTAAATGTGTGGAGGAGAAATAGACTAAAGCTAAGGTTGCTGTTAATACAGTATGTAATTGAACCACAGAGGAGATCTCAACACTGTTAAAATTAAATGGCACCAATATTTAATTCCAAATATAATTTACACGCAATAAAAATGAAAGGCATTCAAATATGTATCATGAATATATTCAAGGCAATAAGAAAATACCTTTCCTCTTGAGGCATGCTTGGCCTCTTTTACTGTACGTATGTTCAAACAATGTTGGCAACCTTCAAAGCAGCTATGCCATATCTTTGAAGGAGAAGAAACTTAGAACAAAAGGTTCAGAGGTGCTTGTTGTTTCACAAAGCACTGCTCCAAACAGTTTGTGCAGACCTAGTTATTCACAGCTGTGTGTTCACATTTGTGTTGATGAAGTTTTAAATTCACTCTATATGGCTAAAAAGAATATGGAAGTTGTACATTTAGCATTTCTGAGTGACAATAGGTCAGCATGTCTTTGGTTAGGATGAATTCTACTTCATTTTCCCAGACTATCATATTAAGCCATACTATGGTTTCTTTGATTTGTGCTTAATGCTTTTGGTAAAACAGATCCCAATTTGGTGCACTTCAAATAAACTGTGTCTTATTGTGAACTGTGGAGCTAGCCAATGCAACAACATAAACAACAAAATTAAAAAATACAGATTTAAGTGTTGATTTAGCTTTCTATTTTTACCATAGTCCTCATACTCCATCATCAACATTGCAATAATATTTTATATTGCAGCTATTTCTAATTTGTTTTTTATTGTTTTTCTAGCACCTTCAAGTCAGTGTTGACTCCTGGTAATTGCCTGGATTACTCCATTTTTCAGATTTCAGAAGTTGTTTGCCATTGCCTCCTTTCTAGGTGGAGAGAAAGGGACTGGCCCAAGGTGATCCAGTTGATTTTATATTTAAAGCAGGACTAGAACTCCTGTCCTTCCAGTTTCTAGCCAGGTGCTTTAAACACTACATCAAAGTGGTGTTCATATTATAATTATAGCTGGCTATATATAAATATTGTAAAGGGAGCTGAAAATAATGTAATGCCTCAGAGCAGTGAAAATCCTGTGGTTTGGAATCCTGACCTTCCTGGAAGATTAATCTTTTGAGCAGAGTTCCATTCAGGGAATACTTCTTTCAGCAAGACAAGACGGAAAACATCAATCCTTACTTTTTCCATCAATCCTTACTTTGCAGTACTAGCTGAAACTCCCCTCTGATGGTTTGAGAGTCTCCATATCATATGTGGGCTACAAAGATCCATGCAACCAGTAGAGACCAGCAAAAAAAAACCCTACTCCTTGCTGTGGTTTGGTGGTTGTGCAAACTTTTGAAGCCAAGATATAGTCCTATTTTCTAGAACAGTGGTTGTGAAAGACCTGAAGGAGGAAAAGGTTCCCCAATAATTTCCATTCCCTCTTCTGCTCCTTTTTACAAATCTATCACCTAATATTTTTCCATATGGTTTCCCCCAAACAACAGTTCACCAACTGTTGAAAACACTGGCCTTATACAAATCAAGTCCTTCACATTTTGACATGATGTCTTGGCTTCTCTGGAAAAACAAAAATGTTGACATCTACCTACAATAGTAGATCCAATTATCTTCCACTAATCACGCCCATCTCTAGTTAGGCTTCTCCATGCAATCTATGCTAAAAAAAATAAAAAAGAACAGCACTTTTCTCTGAAGTAGCTATTACATTGTCTTTGTTTTCATCAATGAATCAAGACACAAAGACCGCTGTGCCCATATATGTCAGTTGAAGTACTTACAAGGTTCTGATCTTTGGCATATGGTTGAAGCTCGTGAGAGGGATGCGTGAGATGTTGTTGTTATTGAGGGTACTATAAAGAAAGGAAAACAAACACAGATGGCATCAATTGCAATATTAAGACAGTGCTATTTATGGAACCAGCCTTAATCTGTTAAAAGTGAGCAACATATGAACAACTGAAGCAGATTTAGAAAGGCATTTCTCTTATAAATAACAATAACTACGTACAGTTACATGCAATCAATAAAGCTCAGAATATTTCAAGCACAACACACACTGACTAACTTGATTAAAATGAAGTACTCTTCATTTGAGTGACTGTAATGCATGTAATGTAAATATAATATACTACCAATAACAAAAGTGAATTGTAAAGAAGGAAAACAGAATCAGTATATATTCTGGTTCTTTACTCTCTATATATTAAACCTATCACCAAAGGAGATGTAATTTTGGAATCTTTCCACGCCCACCTCTGTACTGAGTTTTCAGTCCTAAGCAAATTATTTCCTTCCTTTATTGGAGTTTGTATCTTTTTAATAAATTGCTGAGGAATCAGAGATGGTATTCAGCAGGTTCTGACCAGTTCTGGAGAACCAGCAGCAGAAATTTTGAGTAGTTCGGAGAACCAGCAAATACCACTTCTGAATGGAAATTTTACAGTACCCTTCCCCTACCATGCCCACCAAGCCATGCCCACAGAACCGGTAGTAAAAAAAATTGAATCCCACCACTGTGAGGACCACAAGTAGAAGGGCTGCATTGCACTGAGTATTTGCTAGAGGACTTCTCAAAGGCATCTGGTTGACTACTGTGGATAGTATTCTGGATACAGATCTTTAACTGAATAAACAACACTCTTTTTATATTCTTATGTATACTAAGAACTACTGAATAACAAATCAGAGAGAGGTCAAGTGTTGAAAGCTAATATTTGAATAGAAACACTATAATTAAGATACAAATCAGATAGTTATCCTTATGTAAAAGCTAAAAGGCATTCTATTGTGTTTCCAATTAGATGTCTATCCTCATATAAATTGCATTGCCAACAAATGTTTAATTTGTAGTCCTGGAACATCATTTTTTTTCCAACAGAGTCCAAAAGAAGCAAAAGTATGAATATTCAAGACATAATATTTAGAGGAAGACTGCACCTGACTAAGAGAGTTTGTTTGAAAGTACACTTCAACAGTATTCTGGGAGAATGTAATGTAAGAAGAACAATTATGTATAGACTTCATATTTAGGAAAACAATAAAGAAAAATGTTTAAGGCAAACCCATCAACTGAATTATATTAATCTTCTATGTTAAACATCAGATTATTTAATCAAGATATTCTTATTAACAAAAGAAGAGATTTCCACTCCAATCACATTTATTTAATATATGTTCTGGTAATTGTAAGATATTCTTTGAATATCATTTTTCTTTATCGGCTTTTACGCAACCACGTATAAATGAGTATGAAAATATCTGAAAGTGGGCATCAAAATAGAAAAGTTACTGTTTTAATTCAATCATATATAGTTGATTAGTGAAAGTAGAGCCATCCACTTGATAGATTATTTAATGTTATGAGCCCTCACCAATTATTTTTATTAATAATCCTTATTTATAACTCATATACAAGAGATCAGGGAAGTTACAAGTTCACGTTTTAGCATTGCTAGTTATAAGGCTTTCAAGTAACAGGGGCAAAAATATGGGAGAACTAGAGTGTTTCATACTGTTCATAATTCAGTGTAAGGAAGGTTAGTATATTAATGATTCTTTGGATGTTCTTGTCAATACAGATACCTTTATTTTACCAGATAATATTACTAGCAATTGCAGCTGATCTCAAAATAGCTAAGGAAATGCACTGAGGCATTACCTAGTTGGGGAATGAAATATCTGCAAGAAAACAACCAAATTCAATCAGCACTAATAACTCCACAGCTAAGAAGGATTAGGTCCATTACAAAACAAATACTATAAAGTGTTTTAAAATTGAAGGTGTTCATTAGAAACAAAAATAAGAAAATTTCAGAAAAAAATAGAAGTTTTGAGCACTTATGAAAGATAAGCTATGACAGAGTTACATAACGATTTATGAGTGCTAAATAGAACCATAATAACTAAGAAAATATTCACAAAATTGTATAAAGGTAACCAGAGTGAGGTGAAACTCATGTTAATAAATTACTGTACCTCTATTGTTAAAGATGCCCAGAGTGAGCTTGTTAAAGATGGCCAGTATAAGCTTCAGAATAATTTTGAGTCAATAAAGCAATAACTTTTTATTTATATTTTTAGTATATAATAGTCTGTTGTTATAAAGCAAGTGCTATACATACAACCAAGGAAGAAATTAAGTTTTTATTTAAAGTAGATCTTTCTAAGATTACACATGAACAAACGAACTATTGGGTTCCCCTTTATCTTAAAAAAAGATAACATTAAATCAATGAAAGTTGTTAAACTCCCTGGTCCAGATGATTATCCCACTTTTGGTATAAGACAGAAGACAATATGTAAGGTTTTGCCCCAGTATTATTGGAGATCTACTATGGTGCCCTTTAATAGGGCTCTTTCCATGAGACTTATACAGTATAACTGTTATTTGCCATCCAGCGTTGTTTTTAATGAGATGGTATATAGGTGTGCTAAATAAATAAATAACTGTGCGTTTGAAGACTGGTAACAGTACTACTGACTTTTTTGTCTGTTTGATCTCAAAACTTTGACAGGCCTGTGAGGCTCATAGTCATTTCCCGATTGGATTATTGCAAGGCACTCTACATGGAACTGCTCTTGAAAACTTTTCGGAATCCTAAATGGGTTCAGAATGGAGGCATGCACACAATTCTATATGTCTCACCATTTGCCTGAATTATATTACTGTTATGTGAGCTGCAACATACCACCAAGGATATTTGCCTGTCTCACTTAAATAGACAGGAGCTATATTCCAAATCCCTTTTCTTAAATGCTGTCATCTGATGGGACCTTGGAGGCATGTCTTCTTCCTAGATGTACCTTGTAGAATACCTTCCACTTGAGAGTCAAGGAAAATGGTGAAGAACTGATTCTTACTTCAAGCATTGGGCTAGGATAGGGGTTGACTCAGAAGGTTAAGAGGTTGATTGATCTGGCACCTTGTAGGAGAGGTTATTTTGTATTGTTATTCTTGTCTTTATTGATGGTTATGGGTCACCCAGGATTACAATGTGAAAGCTATATACGTTTTTCAAATATTATTGTTTTGAAAAAAACCATCCTTCATCTTCAACCCATAATTCTTCTAAGACAATTTCAATAATCTTCATAATCACTCCCATTTCCCTTATGTATTATCATTCCATTCTTCTACTTCTTCCCAGCCATGCCAAGCATGATTTCCTCTACTTCTCTCAACTTTGCCAAAAGTATTAAAAATATTACATCTTGGTGAG
This sequence comes from Naja naja, assembly GCA_009733165.1. Taxonomy (NCBI): domain Eukaryota; kingdom Metazoa; phylum Chordata; class Lepidosauria; order Squamata; family Elapidae; genus Naja; species Naja naja. The sequence goes on along the minus strand of CM019149.1, from coordinate 114,648,585 downwards.
CAAATGACTAATAGTGAAAGATTGAAAGACAAGTATATTTACATATAGTTGCCAGTGAAAACATCAGGACTGATTCCCAGAGAGTGAATAAACTGTCAAAATTGCTCCACTAAATATAATTAAAAGGAACATGACAATTTCATTGCACTTAGATGGATAAAACAACACAAACAAGTCTAAGCATCCAGGGGTAATATAGTTGAGTGTTACAGCTTTCTAATTTTAAACATGTTATGACATATTATAGTCTTTGAGAATTATTCTGTGTCATGATCAAGAATTACATTTTTCAGCAGTGACATCAAAGGAGTCAAGATAAGATTATTTCCATTGCCTGTATTAAACTATGTGAGAGTTGACAATAATAATACAAGACTGATATTGTGTTGAAACAAGTTTACAATGACTTTGTGGTATCAGAAAAAGATCTGTTATAATGATTACACATGCATCCCAAGCCATAATTTATGATGCAAGTAGATTATTTCCTCTTGAAGGAATGATACATTCAAAGCTTTTACTCAAAGGAGATGTCTATGCACCAATAAAATATGTACAATCTACATTTTGTATACCAGTTTTGAACACAAAAATATTTGATAACTCTTTTCTCTCCAAGGAGTTGGGTAAGAATTAAAGAAAGACTTGTTTCATGAATATAACAGAATCGAATTTTCTGTTGCATTTTATTTCTGAAGCTGATTACTCCAAACAACTAATCAAATTGACAAATGATATGGTAGATTAAATTTTTGATTAGTGCTTGTTCAGCACTAATGAGCATCTAGCATAATTACCAAAGAGCTGTTATCCATTCAAGCCCCTGGATAATAAGCAGTAGGACTCTATATGGCATTTGGCTCTACTACAACCATCAGCAACATTTTAATGTGTAAAGGAATACTGAACAGAACAGAAATAACACATAGCCTATGCATCCTTATTTACTTTCTAATAAATCATTTGTAAATATGAGAGGGTGTGTGCACTCACTTATTACCTGTCATATTTAGAAATAAGTTTAATGTAACTACTCCTCTTCTTTGAGGAAAAAATGTGATGGATTGTATTTGTTTTAGTTAGGTGAAAGGGAACATTTCTGTACCATTTTTTAAAAGCTAAATAATTGGTTCAACATTGCTTGTGTTGATACAAGCTTTGTGTTTTGCTTAGAACAACAAAATAACACACTTATCATATGTCCAAGCTTAAGCAGTTTAAGTTAATTTATTTTAATACGACCATATTATTTGTGTGTCTATAGATTTAACATTTTAAAAGTTTCTCTGCAGTCTCTTACCACTGTCTGTGACCAAAGAAGGAACCAAATTTTTCTCTCCTCTCTATATTAAAGATACCTGAACACTTTTATTTGACAATTCACCCAGGTTTTATAATATAAAGTAGAGAATTATTTAAAACCAGTTCCACTACCAGCAATCACTATCTTATAAGCTAAATAAATCCACAATCAATGTAACTTGATTATATTAGAATTTAATTCCTTAGTATGATAGGAAACTGATGATTTCACTGCTTTATCTAGTTTAAGACTTTATTTCCTAAATATATCACACATAGAACTTGCAGTCACACATGAGTATCTATAGAATTCTTTGAGATTTTGAGAATATCCTTGCTAAATTATTTCAAAGTTCTAAAATATATTTTATCATTCATTCATTCCTATTAATGATGATTTTTTAAAATAAATTGTCCTCAGTGCAATGAAACAGACCTGGTTTTGATTTGATAGCTATAAAATATTGGAATAAATCCTCCTTTTTAAATACATTTGGAATACAGACTGCTTCTGTATAGTTATTATAAAAACTTCAAAGCCATGCTTATGAGGTCACACCAAACTCACATATTACTTTTATCTCAATATTGTCATATTTACCTGAAAAATTGATCCTGGATTTAGTTCCCACCCAAAAAAGTAAACAACAGGTATAAACAATGACAACATCCATGTAATGTCCAACTTTTTTTCTCAACTTGTGTTGAAAACAATTCCAGCTGATGTTCTTGTCCCTCTAGTAGATTGTAAGCATTTGTATGCATACATGTACATGCATATATATACCATCTAGAAATAGTCTATGGAGATTCTCAATCATCCAGATCATGGTTGTCACAAAGGTGCTTTTTAAAAAAGGTAACTGGACTTTCTTCACTTGCCTCCAGAAGTTGTAAATGCTCCAACGCTGGAAGTTTTAAAGAAGAGATTGGATAACCATTTGTCTGTAATGGTATAGGGTTTCCTGCCTAAGCAGGGGGTTGGACTAGAAGACCTCCAAGGTCCCTTCTAACTCTGATATTCTATTCTTGCTATTGTATTTTTTCTTTGAAAATGTTTCACTTCTCATCCAAGGAGCTTCTTCGGGTCTTTTCAGAGAAAAAGAAAAACAAAGAAAGTCCAGATGCCTTTTGGAAAAAGCACCTTTGGGTATTCCAGAAATAAATTCCAGTGAAAAGTTTGACAGAAAGAGAAAAAGTATGAGAGTTATTATTAGGAGACTGAATTAATGAACAAAGGACTCCTCACTGAATGGTCATAATCTATCCTGTTGATCCAGCATGAGTTGGTAGATAGCTATTTTTCAATGTCCCAGTCTAGACCTAAAAGAGAATGACTGAGGTGGCTTCTATATCAATGGGAGATCTAGAACTAGAATGTCATATAAATTTAATAAATAAAAATATATTTCGCTCATACCTATTTCAGCACCTTAGCTATTTGCAATACTGATTAACATTGCCTTTTTTCACACAATCACAAAAACCATAGAATACAATGATCCTACTCACATCCTCCTTCCAAGAAAAGCAAGAGAAAAAAACAACCTGAAGAAAAATATATGATGGTGATTGAGATAACTAAGGGGGAAAGAGAGGAAACAAAATGGGAAAGAAAGTGAATAAAAAATTAGATAAGGAAAAGGGAGAGGAATGGCAACAGATATGGAAGGAAAGAAATGAAGAACGAAGTTCTCTTCAGAATTTACAGCAACAGTGTATTTGATCAGGCTAATGTTCAAAGATATCCAGCCTTTGCAACATTGGTGTCTGTAATCACACATATTTTTCATTTCTTTCTTTATAATATCTTCTTAAACTGTATCAGTGAATAGAAAGCAACCTGTTCCTGTGATGATTCAGATAATTGTTTTGGGGGGAAAACGTTTTTCTCTCAGTACAAATTATGATTGTAAAACTTTTTATTAATATTATTTTTGTCAATTTATTTACTTAATGTTATGCACACACAATGAACAAAACTATGTATAAGCTTTTAAAAAAAACAAAGTGTTTTATTCCATGATTTCACATATTAGCAAAACAAGGTTGTCATTTTAGTTAGTGGAATTTGATATTAGAAACAGTAGCAAATTTTTGTATACTTCAACCAAGATAGTAATGTTGAAAAAAACAAAAGAAGTCAGGAGAGCAAGATGTAAGAATAGACCTAAACATGAGGAAAGACAAAGCTGGAAATTTCAGATGGGAATATCCAAAGCATGACATAAAATTTAGGAACAAACGGACTACAGAAACGGGAACAAAGTGAAAAAAGGAATTATTTTTGCTAGTTATTATTTCATAATTCCCAAAGGAACAGACACAAAATTACATCCCAAACTGCTTAGTTAATGACTTATAGCTGAATTTTAATGAATTTGACATTTTGATTTAGTAGTAAAGTAGCAATAACAGGATTTTTATCTCCATTTTATATCAAGCTGACAGACTATTAGTGCTCATCTTAAATAATATTAGTATTAAAATGAATCTAAGTGGAACTTAAACCCAAAATAAAAACATCATCTTACTTTTATTGCAGTTTAACAATGTCTATCTTTCCCAAAGTTGCAACATTTTTGTTTGCAAAAATGTTGCCATAATAATAACAATGATTTTAAAAAAATCATTTGCCTTTTAGAATTATAAGAGAAAGGGGAGCAAAAAGATTTGTTAATATGGTAAGCTTATTTTATAGAAAAATAAATAATTTCAATATTTTTGATCATTTTCATTAAGATCCAAATGACTAAATGATATTCTGTACTGAACTAGTACACATTACAACAAAAAGTCCAAGTTTCTTCACTTGGGTCTTAAATGCATAGATTTAATGATACACATTCTTTTGAGTTCATGGCAAAATCATTTTTAAAACATATATTGCATTCAGATAGCAGTCATGGTACTAAAACTTTACTTGCATCCTTACAAACAACATGCATTTTCATTTATTCAATGAAAATGGTTCAAGCACAGCAATATTTTTCCCACAAATATTTCAGTATCAATGTCTGACATATTTTCTTTTTATATGTAACAGCATTCATTGCTCTTCTTTGTTGACATAGAGGCTTTCCTTTGATATATCTAATAACTTGGGAGAATTAGATTTTTATCATATCTTGGCACTGAAAGATAGACAACACAGTAACTCAAGTGTTATTTCTTTTTTAAACAATAAAGTATAAACTTATATTTGATTGAGCACATATTTTGGATCTTAGTTTAATATCCTCATAACAAAATTGAACACACAGTTATCTTTCTCTACCAGATTTTTGAGAAAAGTACAAAAATACACAAGAGGTACCTGCTTCTTTTAGACGAACATTTTCAAAGCTGACATTTTCTTACCTTAAACCAAAATAGCAATTGCTTGTTGGTGATGTAAGTTCTTTGATCCTTCGAGTACAATGGAAATCCCATTAAGAACATCCAAGCTAAGTTTTCCTATGCAATCTCAGTGTATTAATTTGTGTGTGTGTAAAAATGCAATAAAGGGTACAGCGAGGCATGTAGACATTTTATTAACTTTTTAATAAATACATATAGATTGAGAATCATAAAAACATCTTGAAAATAGAAGTCTTTGAAATTATAATCTTTTTAATCATATAACTATGTGAAATTCTGTCAACCAATATTTAACCGCATCCCTTGAGAGGAACGATACATACAATTTTACTAATTGTGAAATCCTGTACAAATAAGGTTATACTCCATCTTATAAGTCCATTTAAGTAGCACAGAATTAAAACCTAGAACGTATCTAGTATCATTACTTGAAGAGCATGTATTTGTATCCAATTAATTTTTAATGGAATCAAATTAATTTAAATTAAGAACACATTCTTTATTTCTTCAATGCAACTTTTTTGCATCTTAAGCTCACACCACTATAAGAAGAACAAACTTAGATCCACTAGATATTGTTTCAAATGCAATCTGACAGACAGGGATTGGAATTGAATATCAGGAAAGCCTAATTGAGACTACAGAATTTAAATTATTTTAAATTCAGAAAAAGTAATTCATAGAAGAGGAAACAATCAATCTCCTGCTGTAGAAAGCTGTCAAAGTATACTTACCTTTGACTTTTCTTAACGTAATAAGATTTGAGAGCAATGCACAGATACTGCCCAGAGTTGCTGGGATTCATTCAGCAGGGTAAAAATTTAATAAAATAAAATAAAGTTATTGGATAGGAAATTGAAATGATTAAGCTATGCAAAATATATCAGTTTCTATGCGGGCTGCTTATATTTGTAGAAAGATCAAACACTCATAAACAGATCTTTTAAGCATACTAGCTCTACCACATCAGTACTCTAATTTTGTACCCCTGCTGACAGAAAGTGCAGAAACAAGTTGATTCATTTTTGGCAAAAGAAACCAAAAATGGTTTGGAGACCTATTCAGAGCTCTTCTGACCACAGCAGTGAAGATATTTATCCTCTTCCAAAGCTAGCATTGTTCCAGCTCCTATCTTAATCAAGTGTCGCATTGCGGCATATAACATACACCTAATGTTATCTTTATAATCTAAACATGACCACTAGGGGTCTTGAATGGCAGAGAATGAAGATCTAAAGCATATGTAGTAGCTATTTAATATAATGTGAAATTACTTTTCAATCCTGTCTTTTGATTATTGCAACTATGATAAGAAGAATTCCACTCCAGAGAATTGCTGCAAGATGCCAGGAGATATCTAGTTCATATTTACTTTTTCAAAGGAAGAAAGAAAATGATCTTGTTGCCCCTATCACCAAATATTTGAGAAATAAAGGTTACTTTTCCAAATCCATGGAAAGAAGAGAGTTAACATGGAAGGAAGAATGAATATAACTCACATTTGAAAATGCTTTTAGATTCAGACTAAGGAGATAAAAATGTAGATGTAGCTAGTGAGATGCAACTAGTGAGTCTCTATTAAAAAGCCAATTATTTTAAGATAACAACGTTTGCATTAAAATATTTTCAGAAATCAAACTGCCATGAGTATCTGGAATGCATATAAACTTCAAAAATTGCTAACTAATGTTGGGTATTCCAAATATTGAAGAAGTTAACTCAAACCTATCTACAGTATATTTTCAGCATTTGAGATAATTCTGCAGATCATTTAAGATGGAAAATTATATTAATCACCAGCACCATATATCCAGCATATCTAAAAGATTGTTCTATACCTCCAGAACAAAATGTCATAGAGCTTCTTGCAAAAGCTGAACCAATCAAATTAATTGAAATCAACATGGCATCTGAACATGGATCCCACAGAATCAACTCTACTCACAGTAGGTTACTTTGGCTTTGAACCTCTAAAGAACAATATTTTCATAATAGATGATCAAATCTACTACTATATAAAAAACAATGTTGAAATCAAAATGTAGTTCAGTTCTTTTCCAAAAATATAGTTTTTAAATTAACTTTACCTTAAGTTTTCAACCCTAGTAGAAGAAAGACTTTTCCAGATCTTTATCTGCAATAGTTAGTCTACATTCTTAACCACTAAATAATATATCACAAAACTAAAAAAAAGGAAATATAAATGTTGAATACTTACTGTGTTCCATTTGTGTTACGTTCCCCAAAAAAGATGTAGAGAAAAGCATAAATGAATTAGAGTTAATCTACAATATTATTCCCTCTCTAGTAATACTCCAAAAATATGAAAATAAGCTAAATTTGATTTGTCATGGATTTGATAAACATAGCTGATTTGGCTTTAGAATACACATTTTTAATGGATATAACATCCCTAAGGGAAGTCTGTTCCATAAACTCAAATCTAAAACTGATGTGCCTCACCTGAGTGCAATGCCAATGCAGGAGAGGTGGCAAGAGATAGATCTTAAGATAACACAAACCCACCTGAATTACACCAAGACGCAAATAAGCAGTTTCCGCAGTTGGTGAAGAGATAAAATAAGGTCCCCTCCTCTAACCCCGCCCAGCAGGCTGGCAAACTCATTTTGGTTTGGCAGAAGCTGAGTGGTCTTCAAAGATGGTGTCATAAGGACCGCATTGCGGCAGTTCATGCACTACCACATGGCCAAATGCAAATATGTAACTGATTAATGCAAGTACTTTACCAAAAACGATGAAAAGCAGACCTGGTGAATAATGCCATGCACATCCTAAGAGACTAGAAGGTAGGAATACTTCCAGTTGGGAACTCTAAGACATGGCAGGATAATCATCTCTATGAAAGGTCTTCCACTGTAGCCTTGTTTCTACTTGCTTAAACGCTGAAGCTACATATTGTATATGTTTATTAAAATCCCAATTACTTTTTGAAGAAAAACAAATGATCCAGGGTTTTAAGCGTGAGTAAAGTATATTGTGTTAAATACTTATTATAAGTAAAACTGCGGGGCAAATTCTAAAATAAGCAATAGGCATCCTACAGAAGGTTCTAGGACATAAATTAATTAATTAATGAATTAATGAAATATGATCAGAGAAATCAGTGGCTATTTTTTGAAACCTGTTCACACTCTCTAGATGTATTATTATTACTACTACTACTATTACTACTACTACTGGTGGCCTTTTCCATTTTCATTGAATTTTGGGTCATTTCATTACTAATAAAGAAGGAAAACTTCATGGGGAAGGTCTACATTTTTGATAGAATAAGAAAAGAAGATTTTCTTCAAGAAATTTAGACACCCCATCATAGATGTCTCATACTGCAGTGTACTGTTCCCCAGAAGCCTAAAGATCAGCCCATAATATTTCATGCAAACTACACTGTGCTGCAAATTTTACAAAATATAAGGATGAAAATAATTGCCATTATACTGATGGCACTTTATCTGACAATGTTTTTAGTTCCCAATAACATAAAAATTTCACTATATCCACTATATTTCTTAACACATTGAAAAATGAATTTTAAAAGACCACATGGCATTTTGAAAACAGAAGCACATGTGGCTGCTGATTAAAGGGTCCAACCATTAGTTCAGGAGAAACAGACTGCCTCACTAAGGGTCAATAAATTCAATTACTTAATGTACTATTGTAGTTTAACATTTCAAATATTTAAATGTTATTCATGCATCAAAATGCATTGGCCTTTGCTCATGTTGATGCTTAAAATAATCTATATTTATTTTTTTAAATGAATGATTAATGTTTATTGGAATGGTCATATCTAAAAACACTACACATTGACATTGTGATCACCATCAATAAAACTGTTATACTTTGCCTTGAGGGCATTTGATTGCCACAATTTACAATTTTACAATGACAATTGAAGGAAGTAGAGGAAAACATTCTACTGATAGAAACTTCAAAAACTAGCGATAATTCCTAACAATTTGAGCCACTTTAAAGTACATCCAAATAATTTTAAAGCAACAAAAAAGTAGAATGCTATTATTTGTTCAATGGAAAACAGAATTTGACACATTTACCTATCTTCTTCAATCTCTTTTTAAAAGATTAGAATTTTAAAAAGAGAGAGAGAAAGATGACCTTATCTGATCTCCAGAAGAGATGCTTTGATAAAATATAACAAAACATTTCAGATACCTGAAATAATGCGATATAAAAGGAGTAAAGATCTCATTTCTGTCTTTCTACAGTATGGGATATTAAATAATAAATAAAAATTACAGGAGAAGACAGAAATGAGATTCCAATTAAATGCTAGAGAAAGTATCTTAATGGTAAACTGAGTTTGGGTGTGAAACAATTACCCTGAAAGTGAATTCATTTCTTCAGTTACATGTACCTCAGAAAACTAAGCAAGTGTTGGATAGCAATGCCTAAATAACCCATTCCACTTATAGGGTTTTATGTTAGTGTATTTTGTCTATTTATCTGTCTGTCTTTCTGTCTGGCTCTCTATGCTAAGGAATCTAAATTCTCATTGTTTGCTGAATATGTACATGATGTGTACATTGATGCCAAAGTTTTATCAAAAGGCTCATCAGTATAATTTTGAAATTATGATAAATAATTTTGAATGACAGTGGATATTAAATCATTCAAATAACATCAAGATCCACTAAATAAGAAAGTTAGGGAATGCTCTTTTGTAGGGTCTGTGTGTGAAGAGCAACTACTATTAGGGCTGTTGGGGATTTTTCAGATATATTAATTAAGTCTAAATTAAGAGAGGCCATCATATTTTTTCACTGCTAGTAAACAATATAAAATCTAGCACCTTGATAGTATCTTGCAGCTGGTTTTTTTTGCTGCTATATTTGCAGCATGTGCAATAGTCAGGAAATAATTTCTGTAAGGAAATTCTGGTAGACAAAATAGGATCTTACTAAATAAAACACAAATATTGGATATTTATAAGTGTATGGGCCCTTTTACATCAAGTTTCTATGTATATTTAGAGAAGCTTTTTCTTCTAAACTGATCTTCCAACATTACTGTGGTTTCTAATATATCTAATCTGATTCCAAAAAAGGAAATTGAAGCTGCTAGCTGGATGTTTTTCCAGCACATTACTCCTTTACTACAATGATCTACAATAGTACAGTGACTGATAAGGAAAATTAGTGGGTATGTTGATGCTGCTTTCTCCTGGAACATCTCCAGATAATTAGTGAAGTTTTTTTTTGTTTTGTTTTAAAGGAACTAGTCATCTTCACACAAATCTCTTGGAACTTGTCTTCAAAACAATCTTCCAAAAGCAGGTGTGACTTCTGATCTGCTTCCAAGTGGGAAAAAAACCAGACTGGGAATTAGGAAAACTAATTTTTCTTCATGCGTCCCGATTTTAAATGAAATCACTACAGCCATATAATTTATTTCCAAATCAATGAAAATTCATATATACCAAATACTTAATAAAATGAATTAATTCTACATAGAATAATACCAATTATGCATTCGTATTTTAAAACATATTCCTTATTATATATGTGCTAAATATGAATTATAGCTAAACAGAGAATTTTTAAAAATAACCCGGCTGTATCCGATATCAATTCAAGACAGGCTCTAAAGCCTTATTTAAACAGAGAATAAGTTCTTCATTAAATATTCTGCTTTCATAGTGGCAGTTATGAATGCAACTCACACAATCCACATTTAATTCTAATTGCCTAAACTGATGATACTTGTTGGCAAAATAGAATAACAAATCACATCCTTTTGCCATTCACTGTTATTCATTAAGCAATGACACCTCATTTATTTAGAATTATGTCATGATTTGAAACACCACATCTAATTAGATACAAATAAATACATAACTCATGAAACAACAGGTTAAGTAAAATAATTTAAAGTCCTATTCTTGGTCATGAAGAAAACAATTTTAATTAACAAATAGAGGTAACGTATATTATGTCTCACAATTCAACTTATAAGTGTGAAAGTAATCTGAATGGTTGCTGTGCCAGTACTATTTCTACAAAAGAGTGTCAAAGGTCACAAAATGAGAAGTGGTACTTCTTAAAGAGGAACAAGCAGAGGATATACATTATCATCTGTAACACCAAGACATTTCCCCTTTCTTAATTTTAATTCTAGAGTAGGGGATACTTCATGACTATCAACTAAATTTCATGTGCAGGACCTAATGTATAAAATAAACTATTCATGGGAACAGAACAATGCACACGTCCCTATGGATTTTCAAATTGGTAACAAAATGTACAAAATACAAGGCTTTTATAAATTGCTAGCTAAAATACAGCCCAATTCAAAGAAAGGATGTAATCACATTTTCCCCTAAATATGGCTTTTAACATATGATAATCACCCACATTTAAATTTAATTTCCTAGGAAAGGATCAAGGGAAATCTTATTAAAGTATTATCTGGGACTGAAAGGCTAAAATGCTATAAATGTGCCAATTCTCCATATTTATTTCAAATGTGTTTTTTTTCAATGAATACAATCCATGGAATACAGTCCACCCATTAGGTAAGTAACCCTAACTGAAAAATGCTGAGCTAATTGTACACGTATTCTAGATTCCAACTGGACTCCCAACAGTGAGAATTCAAAGAGATTTAATAACTAAAGGAATACCCAGAGATGTGTGCGCTTTAGTGAACAAAGACATCGACAAACACAAATAGCAATATTCTGACTGTATTATAGGAGAAATTTCTCCACCCACGACCACTTTCCTGCCTTACGTATTCCGGATAAAGCACGATGTTCTAGACAGTATCAGATTCTCACCGTAGTAGTATAATAAAGCAGAAGCGATTGTTACTGAAAATAATATTATTCTTCTATTCACACACTGGTGTGTTGAATAAGTTAAAATTATTTTGTTTAACTTCACGTTTTTAAATTAAAAAAAATAAATTTAAAATATGCAAGGTTTGAATCTCTTTACCTACCTTGGGGCCTACTGATTACTGGCATCTCTATGTTCTACTTCTTCACACACCCTGCTCCCCCAAATAGTTTGTATAAAATAATTTTGATAACATTGGTTACAGCTTGATTTTAGTCCAGTTCCATTCCTTGGAATGTTATTGAGGTTTATTTCCTATATATTTTCTGCTTCCCGAAGAAAGACACAACAGTAACAATATAAACTAGAATTATATAATGTATGAAGCAAAGACAACAAATCTGTATCAAAATAATTTATGAGAAGAAGGTTAATGAATAATACAAGTTAGAAACATTGCTCAAAGAACTACTTAATTTTACTCCAGTGCTTGATAATGGCAAATTACAAACAAGCTCCCTGGAAAAATTGGAAATCCATATATAGATTCTATATTAATAAAATGGATGTTTGTCAAATATAAATGAATGATGCAGACTGTGAAATTACTTTTTTGCCATAAATGCTAAATTTTGGGAAAAAAGTGTACCATTGGTATTATGAGTGTATATTTCATAAAATGGAAGTCTTATAACTCAAATTAGAGGAAGGTGATCTATCTTACACAAAATTGTTATGTGAATTATTCATAGAGCTTATCAATCGGCTTCCATAATTTTCTAATCACTGTTATCAATGGACATTATCACATGAATGAATAAAGCGTTTAGTAAGTAAAACTTCATATGTTTTCCCAGACAGTTTAAGGGCAAGTAATTGAGACAGTCATTATTTAAGCAGAAATTAGGCGGCAAAATGTCTATACATATATGAGGTGAAAGTTTTTTTGTGACCATCTTCAGATTTTCATTTGTTTTCTCTTTTTGCCTTTTTAAGATTAATGAGTGACATTTTGTCAGCATTTTAAAACTTCTCTTTATCAAATTCTATAATTTAAATCAATGCAACATGCAAATCTTATTTTATTAAAACTGATGTTTATTTGATGATATACATTTTATTTATGCTCTTTTTTTATTAAGATTATTTTAATTGTTGATTAGAAATTTCCAAAGTTCGATATAAGATGGCTGGCTATATAAACGTTTTACGTACACAGACATTCACACAGCATATTTATACATATACATATTTCCAAAGGATTGTCTGTGCTTCAGAAATCAAAATCAAATAACATATGTTTAGCAAGTTTTCAAACACTGAAGTAATTTAAAGGAAAGATATCAAGAGAATTCAGAATTTTGTCAGTAATAACATACATTTTTGTACTAAATTTCTTGCAATGAAAAAGAAAAGTATTCCGAATTAAATAGCCAAAATAAATAAATAAAAATAAAGCAGGAGAACTGGATGGATTTTTCAACAAGAGGTTAATTTTTTAATTATATACAAATACTAATATTTCATAAAAACTGTTTACTCTACCAATATTAAATGCCAAAGGATAGCACAAAGGATTGTTGCTGTCCCTCCACCAACTAAATAAATACGACAACACATCCCTAATTCAAACTGAGGTTTTCAGCAGGTGGCAGCACTTATCTGGCCTTGTCTAGATTCAGAAGCTTAGTAAGGTCAGGCCTAGTTTTCCACTCAAAGGAAGACCATCAAGGAATACCACAGTGTTACCAGAAGGAACAAAAGCAAAGCACTTCCATGTTACTGCCATGTAACTACATGGTTATATTTATGTTGCCACCAACAATTGAGCTCAAATAGAAAAAGTCTTGACTTTTTCTTACAGTAAATAGCAACATGTTATTGTTTCCAAAACTAATTCCCACTTACTCCTTTCTTCTATCAGATTCAATGACAGAAGAAAGGGAATGGACATGGTTTTCAGATAAAGGAAAGTAGAATAAATTCATCATAAACACTTTCAGATGTTAATAGGGTACCAATTTAAATGTGACCAATAAAAAGACAGTTTACAAGCTAATATTGTTGTTAGTCACGAAGTTGTGTCCAACCCATTGCGACCCCATGGACAACGTTCCTCCAGGCCTTCCTGTCCTCTACCATCCCCAGAAGCCGATTTAAGCTCACACCGACTGCTTTAGTGTCTCCATCCAGCCACCTCATTCTCTGTCATCCCTTTCTTCTTTTGTCCTCAATTGTTCCCAGCATTAAGCATTACACACATCCAACATCAGCACCTTTAAGTAACTACAATGTCCATCATGTCTCTTACCTTGGTAAGGTCTAATTTCATTTACTCCTTGCTCTACTTGAAATAGCATATGTTTTAAAAGGCAAAAAAGTTTTGAGAACATTTGTTGGCATGCATAATAAAGTTTCGTATATTCAGAATATAACTGTTTGAGATCCTAATTCAACATATTAGAAAAGGGAGAATTTGTCCCTGACATCGTAAAACCTCTAATTTATGCCAATTATTTGTAGTACCTTTCATCATCAAACACTTTTGATTCATTAAAAATAATTAAGAACATATTAGCATCAAGCGCAAACAATATTTGCTCAAATAGCCCATCTGTAGAAAGCACTTCTTTTTTTTTCAATGCATTATTCCTTTTGTAAAAAGATTTTCTAAATTAAAATGCTGAACAAGCCTTTCACAAAATAGCCTTAATTTATAACTTAGGTTTGTGACAATTCGACCTACTGCAAATAAATTATTTGAGAATACCAAGCCTCTAACTTAAAGTACAGATGTGTAAACAGAGGTATGAAGTTGGTAATATGGTGTCTTCACAATAGGATGTTCTCCTAGCTATTGTGCTGCACTTTCGTGCCTTTCTCTATGTTGGGCAATTATGCTTTCTCCTAAGTCAACTGTAAACTGCCTCCAATATTTTCCCTGTCAAACCTGTTAGCCATTCTTTGCTAAGGTTTTAGGTTATAGTGTACAAAACATCAGGTCCTACAGAATCATTACATCCCATCTGTTCAACATAAAAAGCAGCATAGCTTTTCATCTCTGCTCTTTAGGACCATAAGAAGCCAAATCTTCTTTTATGGTTTAATTAACAATAACCTCAAACCAGTGGGTGACAAATTTATGTTTGCTGGCTGTGCACTTTAGCCAGAAGGCAGAAGGGGGGTCGGAAGGAATGATGAGGGTGACCCAGAGGAAAAAAACTCACAAAAATAAAAGCATTGCAATGCATGCACAAACAAACATGCATGGCTGTGCGTGTGCATGCACGCGCACACACGTTCGCACACCCAGAGACAAGGAGAAAGTCAACTCACAGAATCTCCAAGTCACGGAGGGCTCGGAAAGCTCCATCTTCAATGCAGCTGATCTGATTGTTGTCCAGTTGCCTGCAGGAAGGAAGGGAAAGGATGAAGGCTTGCCTGGTAGCCACGCTGTCTTGGAGCACCATGTCCTCAGCTTCCCTGTCACCAAGGTGTCCCTCCACCCCTCTGCAGTCTTTGCTTGTCACCGGGCGAAAGCTTGCTGGTAGCCTGCCACGCTGCTCTGTCTCTTCTCACTGACTCTCTAAAAGAGCTGCATACTACAGCACACTGAAGCCTGTCAGGTCTCAGTAAATATTAATTGTGCTTTCCCCCCCTCTAAGGCAGAAGGGAATAATTTCATTACATTAGGACATCCAATCCATTATGAGCTTTTACCGTCATGTCACTGAAACAATTTCATTAAGGTAAAGGCCTGTAAATCATTGGAGGTCACTGTGCTGCCCCCGTGACCTCCCAGAATGCTGCTTTTCTCCTTTTACTGGAAGTTGTAGTTCTCCATCCTAAGAGTACTAAATCTCAAGCCTTTATCTGCCCAGGAGGTCCCAGGGTGCACAGGGAATATACCCATTCCAAATTAGCCTCGGCTAATCTAATTGTATGGTCTTTTTATTATTACAAGCATCAAATGTCTGTGGTGGTTCAATGCTCGCTTGCATTGTTGCTGGTCCCATCTGGAAGGCCTCACTATTGACACATTTCTAACCAACATGAGCAGGAGAAATCTAATAATCAAATCAAATGTCAGGGTAGGCACACTTGGAGCTAATCAGTTACTTTGGGCATAACGGAGTAGACCTGTTCAAATATAAGCAAGACCAAATAAGGGAAGACAGGAGAGCACACAAACCACTCATTTCAGAATCAGACCAGGTTTTTTTTTTTTTTGTACACCAAAGAATGCAGTGATTGGCTCTAGATCATACCCAGACATTTCTGATCACAGATGTGCATTGCCCATTGAAGAATAATTCATTATTATACTGACTTTTCATGAATTGCTTTCGGACATATTTAACTGTAAAAATAATCTTATTGAGAAATAGTATATTTTTTAAACACTGCATTTTATTTCTATAGCCATGTTTATTGCTGTCATTTGCTTATGCCTATTTTCTTGTATGATTTGTGGCATCAAAACCCAATGTCCCCCCCCCCGGCAAAATAAATACATAAATGCATTCCCAGTTGCACACTTCAGGTACTGCTGAAGTTAAAAGTGCTAAATATGCTGTTTTTATAATCAGACATGCAATAAAATGTTGTAGTGTGGAGTGTGGTTGTTAAAGATTGTGCCAATTATGCAATTTCTCTGTGCATAGTTTTGACGGTTTCTGCATGGATGCTGTCATTTTGACTATATAAGAATCGATGCATGGCAAATGACTTCCACCCTTAGTATACTGTATATGACTACATTGCCACTGAAATACTTTGAATTCATTGGAGTTAAAAAGCTTGAATATGCGTATGAAATAAACATAATTAAATCTTATTACCCAAATTAACTATTTTGTATAAAATAAGGTTCTAATAATGTAAATTAGATCATAGATGATGCAGGCTGAAAAACTTAAGAGTTAATTAGTAAACAGTTGTAAGATTTATATCAGAATACACTGAGTTTGCAAAATAACACAATATGCTTAAACTTCATTCAAATCAAATCATACTGTTTTTGGAATGCACAGGTGCAACTGAGGGCTCTTAATTGGTTGTGAGTTAAAGACAAGCAAAAATAACTAAGAACACCTTAAAGTGACCTTTTATATGTCCTTAGGAATTTTAACAAAATCAAACCACTGTTGAAGGGACAATATTGGGGAATCAGGTAGTTATAGAGAAAAATTTAGACAGCTTTTAAAATGCCCAAACTTCACTGCTAGCAGTGGTATTGCTAACACATATTTCAAATCCTGGTCAAATCATTATTTCCATTTTTCCCATATTTGGTGGTAAAGTTTTTGGGAATATACTATTGCAAATTAAATGAGAATAATATGGCTCAGTGATATCTGTTAATTAAATAACCTCACGTAGCCAGAAATCTTCATTTTTTAAGTTATATTTGTAATGCAGTTTTAATCTTGCCATTGCTTGAAGCCCACTATTCACATGTATTGAAGTTTGCTGATTGCTCTTCTCAGTCTTGTGAAGCTAAACACTTAATAACTCATGATTGATTTCACAATCCTCCTCATACAATAAAGGCAAATTAGCAATATATCTGGGAAAGTGTGAGAGCTCCTGAAACACAAAAGCAAAACCTTGGCACTTTGCACGTGAGCTGCTTTTATTTTCCAGATTGTTTTTATTGTTTCCTTGATAAGCAATTGATGCTCAGCGCTCATACGTTTAATAATACAGGCATTCTTTATACTTACAACATTAGATCAATATGTAATGCAGCAGAAGTAGAATGTATATTTTAACATGAGAGAATGCCATAAGTTACAAGCATAGTGATTCAACTGGATAAGGCAGAAATTTACACATGCCATTTTGCTACTTTATGGAGGGCACTGGACTGTAACGTGGGAGTATAATTTTTAAAATAACCAGCTTAGTCACACTTTCATAGCTGAATCATAGAAAGAAACAAGATGCCAAGGTAAACAAACAAATTGTTCTTTCAAACTGTGTCTATCATCAAATAAAAAGAAATGGACTTACTGTTAAGTTTGCATGAAGAGACAGACGCGGAGTGCTTCAAGCTCTTTAGTTTATTAGTGACTACAGCTCAGAACGGACCCAATTTGGCTGGGCTGCAGCTGCTACTTATAGCCAGCAGCCACAGTTGCCAGCCAATCAGAGTGCAGGGTTTTCCCGCACTTTTTAAACCAATCATTTCCAACATTTTACAAGAACAGTTCAAACTAAACCAATGACTTCAAACCTACATACATAACACTTACGGCCCTAAAATATGAGGATCTTCGGGTCACTCCCTCTCCCTGAATCTATGCAGACCATTATTGCAGAACTGGTTCCATGGCATTACTTTCCTTTCATTGAAAATTAACAATAATATCATAAGACTGAAATATACACAATATAGTTACACAAGAAAATGTACAGCAACATACCCAGATCTGTACAGATACTGAATCTGCCACGTACCCTTCCACAACAACTACTTCCAGATAATTATTTCTGAAGATAGACAAAATGCTCAAAATAATATATTCATTCAACAATGTGCATCAGAGGAAAAATATTTATAGGAAGCATAATTTATAATATTGGAGAATATGTAACTGACAATAATATTCTTTATTACAGGAAATAAAGCAATGGACAGGCCTCAATTTTTCCCCTCAGTTTATTTTTAAAGGCTGAAGACTAAGAGGCTAACAAGATGATCTTGACTTTTGACTTAACATATATAAGGATATTTAGTTGAACCTTACGAAAACAAAAGTCCAACCACCCACCAAATGTATAGATGAAGCTTGAACTGGAGGATCAATAATACAGTATTCTCCCAGGAGAATACTTAATGAAATTTAAGGCATGCAAGTTTAGAAACAGTGTATTTGAAGCAAAAACCTATCCATATACCAGATGCTCTAAGATTATTTAAAAAGAATACATGTGTGATGCCATACAGAGTTAAGATTTTTACTTTAGAATTAAGTACAATTCTTTAAGGATCTTTGTGTCACTTTGGAATCAGTTCTGAAGCTATCCTTTTTTGAGATGACAGAAGGGAAAAGAATTGCATCGTTTTCTTTTTAGTGTGTCTATAAGAGACCAAAAAAAATTATCTTTTTTTTTGGAAGCACAGTAGTTTTTTGGCATTTTGTTTCCCTACTGGTAGAAAACTTGCTTCAACTTCCTGTAATAACCTATTGCTTGCTCCACCCAACATCCTAATATATCTGCATTGCATTCTAGATATTGAGATTAGTAGTCATAATCCACTTTCTAAAAGACTAGGGAGCGGAGATTGAAATCCCTGCCATGCAGGAAAAATGTGAAAGGGCAGTTTGCTCAAGGACTGGAAACTCTGTGTTCAGCTCTTTTTCAACATAAAGGGCACGAACAACAGAGGGAAAGCATTTTCTGTATGCCCTGCTCCTAAACAGATCATGTAGGCTGATTACATTTTTCATCCAGTTCTTTTTAGCTGTTTTTCATAAGAGCAGCTTCATACTATGAAAAAGAAAATGCTGGACTAAGTGGATCCTTGCTCTGATGCAGCAGATATATTTCAACATTCTTCGATGATAGTTAGCTTGAAGCTGAATCACAAGCAGCTGGAGATGTTCTGAGTGTTTTCTCCTTTGCTTTATTCCATGAATGTCAAACTCGTGGCATCATGTTGTGGTCACATGATGTATCACGATGTTTTTCCCTTCATGGAGCTGGGTGGGAGTGGTCTGTGTGTGATGCATCCAGCCCATGGGCCGCCAGTTTGACCACCCTGCAGTTTATTCTGTTCTCATTGACTCATCCAGGATTCATCATTCTGGAGTAGTTAAACAGTGATGTAATCAAAGAATAGGTTTCAAAATGGAATAGTATGTGTAGGACATCAGAATAATGGCACAAGATTGGGACAGAAGAGTGAAGAGGGAAATTCTTTCAAATCTATTTCATTCTGTCCTTATTTTCCTTTCCAGTTTTCCTAGTGCAGAGGAAACAGGTGGTAACAGAGAGAATGTTAGAATTGGATAGAAAGAGAAAGAGCTGTGCTTTAGTGATTAAAAAAATGTTTTCCAGGAAGATGATGGTCTTTTCCTGGTCTGTTGAGGTAAAGATGAGAAATTAAGAAAGCTGATACCAGTCAGTGGATGGACTCATGCCCCAAGCTTTAGCAGGGTAACCATGGCATCCTGTTTTAATCTTTGAAATTGGAAAGAAAAATATCCACGTTTCCATGACTTGAGGAAAAAAGGTAATCCTCGATTACCATCCATCCATTAATTCAGCAAATGCTTGAAATTATTATCTTTATGGTCACATTATTGCAAGTCAGGTGCTTGTCAATCAACACTGATTTACAACTGCAGCATCCCACAGTGATGTGACCATTATTTGATCATTGATCTTCTCAGTCAACAAGCAAAATCAATGGGAAAGCTAGCAGAAGTTACAAATTGTGGTCATGTGATGTTGCCCTTAACCTGCAATGATTCGTTTACTGATTGCAGCTGGAACTGATAAACTGCTGTTGTAAGTAAGATGTGGTCACATGATTCCCCCCCCCCCGCTTTTGCAACTACGTCACTGAGCAATGGAGTCACTAGTCCAATTGTGGGTGGTAAATGATGACTACCTGTATTACATCATTTTCCAATGCAGCATGTATAACCTGTCAGCAATGATCCACTACAGTCATCAGACTATATGTAAAAGAATTCATAGCTATAAATCTGATACTTGAAGTAGCAATTTCCAATAAAGGTGGGGGCATTTTAATTCCTCCATATTATCTGTCACTGATCTCAAGGTGGTCATTGCTAAAAAAAAGTGGTTGACTTGTTTAGGATTCACTAAAATATTTAATAACATTTATCAGAAATTAACCAAAGACCAAGGCTTCTTATCATATTATTAAAAAAAATCAGTGCAAGAATCTTTAGACCACATGGAACTATTATTATTCTTTCTTTGTAGTTATTCATACGCTCACTTTTTCATGCACATTCTCTCTTCCTTTCCTTCCCCCCAACCACAATATGTATGCATATATTACTTTCTGAGCACTTTAAACAGTATATCTGATGCTTTCACAATAATAAATTTGATAAGGATTTAAACTCTAAGAAGACTGCTACTGTTACAACAGACTAAATCTGGCTACTCCTGTAAAAACATTACAGATGATATATCTTATGTCATTAAAACTTTGAGGGGATAAAAATCTGCCATGAAGAATACAACAAAATTGAGGAGCAAAATCCCTTATGTTTGGAAATATAAACTTAAAAAAGAAGTCAAAGTAAATATCACATCCAATATTCTCTCAGTATTATTAATACTGTCATCTTATAAAAACTACAATAATAACCTGTAAGAACTGCTGTTTTATTATTTTGAAGCATTATTATGTATGTGTGTACATGGTACACTGAAAAGGCTTTTCAGTGCTCGGATAGTAAATAATAATAAAATAGGAAAAAATGTTTAAATATTGATATTACTAATGCCAAGCATTGCACCAACAGTTGGCATAAATACCCATAACTGAAGGTGTGAAATAGTGAGTTACCACTAATGATAATATTGATATGCCACCAGCTAATCTCTAAGTAAAACAACTAAATAGGGTTAAATCATTCTGGTTCAGATAAATATATAGAAGAAAAACAAAAACGTTTTCTTTCAAAATATGAAAATTATTTTATGGGAAGCTAATGTACCCTGAATATGTGTAAATACACTGCATATGCTTGCCAATTGGTGGGATGTGGGATTGCAAGATAATGACTAAATTAGATATCCTATTTGTAAGAATAGCATGTTCATGCTTGGAATAAAACTGAATTTTGGTTATATTTGCCAGACTGGTCAAAATGTGCCAAACAATGTTCATAATTTTAATAGTGTATGTATTTAATACTTAAGAGTATTAAATTAATTAAGGAAAGGAAAACATCGTCTGTGAAATTAACAGGAAGGGGAAGGATTTAATAGAATTGAATGAAGGTAAATTGATTCAGTCACAAATTGGTGAATTATTGGTGTCTCCTTTGAAAAAGAGTGTCCATCGAATTCTTCTGTTACACTTTTACCTTGTTTTTCATAAATAATAGTAATCAGAATTGTAGAATTATTGGTTTTTCTTCAGTTTAATGGCAAAAAGGGAAGTCTGACACTACCAAATTTTACTGCCAAAATTTGGAAAACCAGCAGTCAATGTTATGGGGAAAATTTACTGTTATCCCTTTACTCCCATCCACATTTTTGTAATACATATATAGTAATCCTATATGGGTATGTTTGTCCAGATTGTTCACTGCACAAGAGTTGCATGTCTGACTGGAAGCACGAACATAATTTAGGGAATCACTGATGCTTTCATTTCTGGGAAAAAAACAACAACAAAAAGCAACAATGGATGTTTGGGTGGCTCAATAAGTAGACATTGCTTCCTAGCCTGTGAGGACATTTCGTAGTCAGTGAGCAGGATAGCAGACACAGTGGTCCACACATGGTTCCTATCTCCACCATTCCAGATACACTTTTATCTAATTTTCACAAAGGTGCCCTATTAGATACAAGTAGCCCTAGTATTCCTAATATGTTGTTTACCCATCCATCCATCAAACAATGAACTTAAAAAAGGTTTGCCTTTCTAACAACATGTCCCATTAAAAAGACATAAATTAAAAGGAGTAAAAATAAAATTAATTAGTACTATCCTTGCAGAACCCCTATAAAGAATTAAAATTTAAATCTGAAGTCCTGAGAGAGAAAAAAGAGTATTTGCTTGGTGTAAAAAAAATAACAAAGTATTATCCGTAGTGCCATTTCTATTCCAAAGTTTGATGCTATTGAGAATGCATGCTTCTGAGAAGGTACTTGAATACTTCAAGTACTTCAAATTCCTATTTGTGGATTTTTTTCCTCAAGCATTTATTTGTTTCAAGTATAATGAAAGTGAATAAAATTTAAATCTCAGTACTTACAACTGAACAAACTGAACAAACTAGGTTCCACCTAATATTAAAATTGTAATTAGTTAGCTTTTCATAAAACTTTATCTTTCAAGAGTATACAGAATTCCAACATGGTTTTTTTTGCTTTCTTGTCATCAGGATTAGAATTACAAATGAGGCAGATTGTAATAAAGTTGTTCTAACCAAGGCCTCCCGAGACCATAATTAAGCACATGCTTAGTTAAAACAACTCTTGTTTTATTTCTATGCTGGAAATTATTATTTTTTTAATTACATTTATATGCCGCCCTTCTCCGAAGACTCAGGGCAGCTTACAAATTTTGGGATACAACCCAATGTGCTCAGCAATAGCCTTCTTTCCATTGTATATGCCTGCTTATTACTAAGCGGCATTTTTACAAAGTCAGCTTATTGCCCCCAACAATCTTGGGTCCTCAATTTACCTACCCCGAGAGGATGGAAGGCTGAGTCAACCTTGAGCCTGGTGGGATTTGAGCCTGCACTAATTGCAGGCAGCTGGAACTTAAGTGCTAGGCATTTAGCAGCCTGCACCACCAAGGCTTCATTCCCAGATGGTAATAAGTCTCAAACACTCCCTTCGAAATAAGCACCCACTTTTCTTTCCTTTGAATTGCTGCCAATAACTAGAGTGCCAAATGAATTATAAAAAACCAACTGAAGTACAAAGTCCACACAGAGCTTCAAGGATTAATCCAAATAGAATGAATGACTTTGCTTCCTACAAAGGTTTCATCACTGTTGCTTGTCCTTTATACCTTATGGGAGGGGCAATCACCTCCAAGCCTTACACCCAAGTCGCCCCTTTTGTCTCAGCTGCTCTTGCCTTCTAGCAGCTCTGTGCAAACGTGCACTGGGAAAGGCTCCCCTTGTTCCTTGGCCTCTCTGCTGCCAGACTCCAGAGGCTCTGGAGTCAGCCCCCCACTCCCAGATGGTCCTGGCCCCATCTCTGCATCAGACGCAGGACCCTCGTCTGAGTCCTCTCCAGACTCCCTGACTGGTCCCCATTCTTGCCCATTGTCTGATTACGCTGCCATCTGTGCAGGCTGCCGGCGAACCACAACAATAGTAGTTAAAGAACATGGAAGTATTTCTCTCCACATGTCATACTTCCCTACAGAACAAAGTTTTCTATGGCAGCAAATTTGCTAAAAAAACCTAGCAAGTTCAAAAATGAAGAGTAAGATGTTTGTGTGTGAGTATAGAGAGGCAGGAAAATACTCAGGTGCTCAAATCAGAATTTCTTAGATAAAAACATTACAGAAGAACAATAACGACAAAGGACAATATCCTAGAGCTTTGAATCCAAATTCCACTAAGCATGTGGGACTTACTGGTAAATAAAAAAAGCTACATATAGAACTACAATCAGCATATACTCATATCAAAAAATCCTCACTTTCTCTTCTTTTTCATTCTATCATTTCTTCCAAAGATTTCCCAAATCTTTCAGGATGTTTAGGACTGAATCTTGAAAGAAACAAAACTGGAGAATCTATCCCCACAGTGAACGTTTTATATCTTGGCAATTGTATTTCCCTCTTAAAATAGTGGTAGGGAGAAAAAGTATATTGTGGTATAATCACCAAAGAGAGGTTGCTATAAATTAACATATCCTTGGTTTGAATTTTGCCTCTATAAAGTATTCACGAGATAGATTTAATAAAATCATTCGCTGTCAGGCACCTTCTCTCATCTGCAGTATGGTAATGTTCCCTATGGGATTTTTGTGTGCACAACATAATATATCAGAAATACTTAAAACGTTCTAAAATGCAATATAAACCTTAAATGTTAATTTTATTAACAGTGGGATTCATAGTTGGTTTACCACAAAAGTTCCTCAGAGTCTTTTCCTGTTCTTTCAGTCTTTGTAGATTTTAAATGCATTGTTTAATTTTAGTTATTCTTTTGGATTTAAAGTACTTTAGAAATAAATATTATGTAATACTACTCTATAGATAAAACTATTTGACCCATACCCATTACCGTTCTTGTTTCTTAAAAACCAGTGACACTTATTTCAAGAGTTAGCTCTCGTCAGAATGGAAGGTAGAAATTGAGCTGTTAAGAAATATATAAATAAAGTAAAAGTAGGGATTGCAGCATTAGTATCACTGGTTTCAAAGAGCAAATAATTTTCCAGGCCTAATAAGTATGTTTTAGGGAGAAAATAATCAATGTATTAGATGTTTGATTATTTGTTTAAAGTGCATATTAATTTTTATTAATGTCATATTTTGATTCCCAAATGCTGACCATTTAAATAGCAGTGGTGTACACTGTAATTGAATTTCAAATATTGATGATGAGCAGAAGGATAGAACCTTCTAAAATGATTTGTAAAATCAGTGTAATATTATAAGTGCCTATATACTGTATAAGCAAGACTCAGTGAATCAAAAAACAAACCAATTGTTTAACCAGTATAATGTTTAAAGCTACTTGATACTGAACAGAGGTGGTATTCAGCAGGTTCTGACCAGTTCTGGAGAACCGGAAGAGAAAATTTTGAAGAGTTCAGAGAACCGGCAAATACCACCTCCGCTGGAGATTTTACAGTATCCTTCCCCTGCCACGCCCACCAAGCCACGCCCAGAGAACCGGTAGTAAAAATATTTGAATCCCACCATTGATACTGAACTAATACTTTTTAAATACCAGTTAGTACACATACAGTTGAAATTTAGGCTTTCTAGCACTGATACCTTATTCATTAATTCACTTTGGAAAACAGAGGAAGGTTAACTTTTTCATCCTGCCTCATAGGCCATTTTCTTGGTAGCCTTGTAAGGCAATTTATTTGGGTTAATAACAATTCTCTCAAGTTTAAGGACTGCTAATTCTTACCTTATCAACTTAATCCCTTATCTTCACTAACTTCAGAATTTTTAACATGTGATAGTACCATGCTAATTTCTTGTAAAATTGCACTTTGATGTATATATAAACAAATCGTTTTATTTTCATTTCTAAGAAATTAAATACTTCTAAGAAATTAAATAAAAGCATATTGCTAGACCTTTTAACCAATAAGAGATATTTCCCACAAAGCTTGGTACTAAGGAATTATGAAGCTTTATGGTAAATCTCTATAAAAAGCATAATAGGATTCAAAATGCAATGATTTAAAACAAGGCTTCCATATTCAATTGATCTGTCTCTGCTTCTTCTTGTGCCACATATTTAAAAACATCATGACACACAGAAATTACATAGGTATCACTTTTTGCCTTCCTGGTGATAAAACAGTAGATAAGATGTGGCTTTCCTTGCTAAAATTGCTGCTTTAAATCCAACATCTTTACCCAAACAGTTTCCTGTTAATTAATTAAAATAAGAACATGTTGTTTTTAATTGCATTGTTATTCCACACATTTCATCCTCAGTCAGAACTGTGGTTTTCCTTAGCAGACCTTACAAGAAATCTAACTAAACTGTTAGATGCACAGAAGGATTGGCTCTTTCATTTTTAAAATCGATGGGGAAGAAAGGATTTCATCAAGTATAGCTGGTTACTTTCTATCTGTCCTACAGGACTCTGCAAAAGTGGAAGCACATGTACATTGTTTTCATGGAACTTTGCACCAGATTGCAAGCTCAGCAGTTATGTGATGAAATATTTGCAAGAATACACATAGTAAGGTATGTCTATATTTAAATGTGAGGATCCTAACATGCATAAATGAGGAGTCTTTGATGCTGAGATTGGTTGCTTTCTTGCAGACAAATATTTCATTACCCAAACTAGGTAACATCAGTGGTGGTTACATCTAGTTAGTTAGTTAGTTTGTCTGTTTGTTTGTTTGTTTATTTATTTATTCAATCGCTTACAAGATAATAAGTATAAGGATAAGCATAGTTGTGAATACATGAAATGAATACATATAAGAAAAATAAAAGAAACAATAGGACAGGGACGGTAGGCACATTAGTGCACTTATGCATGCCCCCTACAGACCTCTTAGGAAAGGGGTGAGGTCAATGCCACCCTTATTGTCAAGAGAGGAAAACCAGTGAAAACTGGAGGAATCAAGAGAGCAAAATGTCCTATGGAAATAACATCAAGAGTCTGGATGAAGAACATCACTGCACATACCTGGGCATCCTTCAGGTTGACAACATCAAGCACACTGAAGTAAAGAAGAAGGTTGGAAGTAAATACATCAAGAGAGTGAAGAAGATCTTTCAGTTCAATACCATCAAGGCAATTAACACCTGGGAAATTCCAGTCATTAGATTCACAGCTGGAACTGTGGATTTGGTTCAAGCAGAGCTAAAAGCCAGGAGTGGAAGATAAGAAAAATGACATTGACAAACTACCTACCAAGGACAATAGGGGGCATGGAATCCTGGAAATTCACCAGACCTTTATACTCCTACTTATTTATTTTATTTATTTGTCAAGCAAGTATTAGATACAGGTATAAGTATAAGCATGGTTATGAATACATGAAATGGATATGAATAAAAAAGAAACAAGAAACAATAGGACAGGGATGGTAGGCACATTAGTGCACTTATGCACGCCCCTTACAGACTTCTTAGGAAAGGGAGTGAGGTCAGTAGTAGACAGTCTAAAGTTAAAGGTTTTGGGGTTTGGGGAAGAAACCACAGAGTCAGGTAGAGTATTCCAGACATTGACCACTCTGTTGCTGAAGTCGTATTTCCTGCAATCAAGTTTGGTGCGGTTAACCATGAGTTTGTATCTATTGTGTGCTCTTGTATTGTTATGGTTGAAGCTGAAGTATTCATTGACCGGAAGGACATTGCAATGTATGATTTTATATACTATACTTAGATCAGACTGAAGGCGGCGTAGTTCTAGGTTTTCTAGGTCCAGAATTTCAAGTCTGGTGGCATAAGGTATTCTGCAATGAGTAGAGGAGTGTAGAACTCTTCTTGTGAAATATTTCTGGACTTTCTCAACTGTGTTAATATCAGATACGTGATGTGGGTTCCAGACTGATGAGCTGTACTCGAGTATTGGTCTAGCAAATGTTTGTATGTAGGGTTTGTATGCCCCATTTTGGACTGTGATATTACCAGAGAAAAAACTACGTAGGATTAGGTTAACAATTCGTAATGCCTTTTTGGCTATGTAGTTACAGTGGGCTCTAGCACTTAGATAATTAGAGATGAGTATTCCAAGGTCCTTGACGGAGATTGGATCATCAACAAGGTCTTGACTATTCAGCTTGTATTTTATTTTCTGATTTTTTTTCCCCAATATGTAGGACAGAGCATTTATTTGTTGAGATTTGAAGTTGCCATTTGTTTGACCATTCTGATACATAGTCGAAGTCTTTTTGAAGAGTAGCACTATTGTCTGTGGTGTTGAATAGCTTTACATCATCAGCGAAGAGAACGCAGCTCTTAATATGATCACAGATAAATATGATCACAGATCATAGTTTTGAGTAAAGAAACATCTGCAAGAAAAAACCCAAGCTCAGACAGCACTAAATACCCCTCATTTCAACACTATTCCCTTTATTAGTACACACATATATCTTTTTAGTGCAAGAGTGATTTGCAATGTGAAAAAAGTTTATTTGGAAGAATATTAGTATTGAGAAAATGAATCTAAATGCTATGGTAATCTTATATTTCTTATATTCTTCTTATAATCTTACATATTTCTTTCCCTCTTCCTTCCTCCCTTGTCCCCAAACTTTTGATTTCTGTTTTTTTTACACTGTTTTCATTTTATTGTGCTTAATATCTAATGTAATGAACGCTGCATACCAAATGCCATAAATTGCTATCATAGCACATAGCAATTAGTAAAAATGTATATTTTCCTAGTTACCTTTGTTTTATGTGTTGTTTTTCACTTCTAGAGAGGGGAGGGGAAAAAAGAAAGAAAAAAAGATGAGAGAATTTATTTGGGGGATATTCAGCAGGGCTTTTCTAAAAGTGGTATGAAAGTTTGCCCACATTTTCGCCTTTGGGAGACAATCCAACCAGCTATAAATCCATTGCTGTCAATCTCCTCCCTTCTCCTGTTCTCCCTGTCTATAAATACTTAGATCCTCCGACTACTGGGATTAAGAACACAATCCTTACTTACAAAATTGCCTTTTGCAGAGCACTCTCTATCACAAACTCGCACAAACAATAATGAGTGTTTTTTTTTAAATCAAGAAATCAAGCTCTGAGAACATTTTGCTATGCAGTCATTGCCTGTACTGTAATAATACCGCTAACACTTTGAAACATATTCTTAAATTCGATGTGCTGCTCCAAAGTGTATATTATTACATGAGCTAAGTTTAAAAAAAAGTATTTCCAGTAGAGTAGAATATATGTTCACAGGGTTGAACTGTTGAGTTCTTTGGTGGTCTCTGAGTTTGGTTGTTTGCTTGCAAAGGTTTCACTACCTGACTAGATAAGATCTTCCATGCTAGTGAGTCTGGGATTGTCTCCCTGGTTATGTAGAGGAGCTTGCCTTCTACATAATATACTAACCAACCTCAGTGCTTCTTTCCTCCTTTCTGTCTGTCTGTCTAGTCATAATTTTCTTACTACATAGGTACCAAGCTTTGCAGCATCTTTTTTGTAAATTCAATGTAAAGAAAAGTAAAGTCCTACACTTAGGCAAGAAAAACCAAAAGTACACATACAGACTGGTGAAACCAGGCTCAATAGCAGTAACTGTGAGAGGGATCTTGGAGTCTTAGTGGTCAACCAGCTAAACATGAGCCAGCAGTGTGCAGCAGCAGCCAAAAAAGCTAATGCAATCCTAAATTGCATTAACAGAGGGATACAATCAAGATTAAGTGAGGTACTAATACTACTCTATAAAGCCTTAGTAAGACCACATCTAGAGTACTGCATGCAGTTTTGGTCACCACATTATAAAAAAGATGTTGAGACTCTAGAAAAAGTACAGAGAAGAGCAACCAGGATGATTAGGGGACTGGAGGCTAAAATATACAATGAACAGTTGCAGGAACTGGGCTTGGCTAGTCTAGTAAAGAGAAGGACCAGGGGAGACATGAGAGCGGTCTTCCAATATTTGAGGGGCTGCCACAGGGAGGAAGGGGTCAGGCTATTTTCTAAAGAGCCTGTAGGCCAGACAAGGAATAATGGATGGAAACTGAACAAGGAGAGATTTAACCTGGAAATAAGGAGAAACTTTCTGACAGTGAGAACAATCAACCAATGGAACAGCTTGCCCTCGGAAGTTGTGGGAGCGCCATCACTTGAGACCTTCAAGAAAAGATTGGACTGCCATTTGTCAGAAATGGTGTAGGGTCTCCCGCTTGGATGGGGGATTGGACTAGATGACATATAAGGTCCCTTCCAACTCTGATTATCTGTTATCTGAATAACAACGGCCCCCAATAATGGCTTGTTTATCTGTGCAAATCCTAAATTAAATATCTGCATGAGTATATTGAGAACACTGAGCTTTCTTCATAAATGTGTGCTGATAAAGGAGATAAAGAGAAAAGAGGCGTCCAACTAACTATACAACTTTGACAACTTTGTATATTTTGGGGGGTGGCTAGATAGTAGGTAGCCAATTTAGAATAGTAGATGAAGGTATCAGTCTAGAATCTGGCAGACCAGGAGTTGCACTCCTGCCTTAGGCACAAAGCCATCTGGATGACCTTGAGCCAGTTAGCCTCAGCTGCAGGAAGAAGGCACTGGCAAGCCAAAAATATTTCCAAGAAAACAGCAAGACTGACTTCAAGGCAAGTGCATTAGTGCACGCGCACACGAGCGCATGCATACACACGCACACACAGTACATTAAAACTTTTTTTTAAATTACATTTATATGCCACCCTTCTCCGAAGACTCAGGGCGGCTTACAATTTTTGGGATACAACCCAATGCGCTCAGCAATAGCCTTCATTCCATTGTATATGCCTGCTTATTACTAAGCGGCATTTTTACAAAGTCAGCTTATTGCCCGCAACAATCTTGGGTCCTCAGTTTACCTACCCCGAGAGGATGGAAGGCTGAGTCAACCTTGAGCCTGGTGGGATTTGAGCCTGCACTAATTGCAGGCAGCTGGAACAGCCTGCACCACCAAGGCTTTAGATGACAGAACAGAAATCTGGATTAAGCCAAACAATAAAACATCTAACCTTGGTACTGATCAGAAGGAAGATTTCCTCCCCATAGGATACTTGAAAGCTCCACAGTAGAGATCAGTCAATCAATGGGATTAGCCCAAAGGACAAGACTTGGGCTGCCATACAGTCATGCCAACAATATTTTCATGCCACAATCCTTTTTGCCTTCATAGGTATATAGAGTCTACCAAACCTTCTCATTTAGGGGTCCCCAACCTTTTGTGCACCAGGGATTGATTCTGTGGAGAGAGGTTTTTCTGTAGACTGGAGTGGACATGGCTTCATATGCTGCCTGCATCCTGCGGATGGGGCTTTTCTTGTTTCAGCAGCCAGATTGTTGGTGTTCTGACCCAGGCTTCGTCCAAATGAAGGAAACACAAGCTGAGTGTAAAATCAAACCTTTTTTAATACAACGCTGGGAATTCATTGCATTCCCAGCCAAAACTCATTAGACACAATTCTCTGAGATAAGCTCATGCTTTCAGGGTTGTAGAAGGCTGCCAAGAAACAGAAGTCCACTTAATTAGAATATATACTGACAGAAGTTCCAGAAAAGACAAACCAGATTCGCAAGGTTTCAATGAGGAATCAGAATCTAATGAACTTCTTTGCTTCCTGAAAAGAGCATGTCAGCGAGGACTGACTTTTATCCCTGATAGGAGGGGCAATCACCTGCCATCCTTACTCCTGAGTTGCCCCTGTTGCTTCAGCTGCTGTCTCCTTCTAGCAGCCCTGTGCACACACACACACTCGGAACAGGCTCCCTGGGGTCCCCTGCTTTGCTGCTGCCAGAGTCTGAAGTACCCCACTCTCAGATGGTCATAGCTCCATCCCTGCATCGGATGCAGGACCCTCATCCAAGTCTTCGCCAGACTCCCTGACTGGTTCCCTTTTGTCCTCACTGTCCGATACTCTGCCATCTGCACCAGCTGCCAGTGAATCACAACAGCTGGCATGCCACAGACCAGTACTGGTCCATGGACCGGAGGTTGGGGAATCCTGTTCTAAATGATACCATCATCCAGTCTCATAACTGCAAGCACCTTAAATAACAGAGACAACATCAGGGTTAACATTGTTAATATGAAACTGATTTTCTTTTTCTTTTGTAGTTTTTCAATTGCACCATCTCCAATATAAATTGTTCACCATTTATTTATTTATTTATTAAATGTATATGCCAGGGCTGTCAAACTTCCAGCCCACAGGCCTGATGTGTCACACATTGACCCAGTCCATGCCCAGTTTAGCGAAGGAGAAAAAAGTCCCAATACATCACGTGATGCTGCAGTGACAACATGAGTTTGACATCTCTGGTATATGCACATCCATCTTACTATCAAGAGACACAGAGCTATCAAAATATGATTCCATAAGGCAGACTTAACTTACTCTAAATTTAAAGTGATTTCATACCAATAAAATTTGAAAAAGTAGCTTCAGGTGATCCATATGACAAGAAAAACTATAAATTTAAAAATTAAAAACCTTGATGACAAATCATCTTGCTTCCATAAGCAAAATATTTCATTACTAAGTACTTTCTGTGGAAATGAAGCCAAGGCAATGTGCCAACTAGTTAAGAACTTTCAGTTACTACAAATGGAATACTATTAAGCTAATATTGGTAAATACTTGCCTTAGCCATCTGAAAATCTTAAAGTCTCTCATGTCACTAATTCAGCAACTCTGGAGAGCTTATAATATAATAAAAGTTAAAAAGTATAAAAACAATTATAATAGAATAAAAAGTTAAACATTAAAAATAAAAACACAGATAGGCAGCCTGAGAGTTAGAACATTCTCTATCCTGTCAGTCATCCTTAATGTACTGGACCCCTAATGAAGGCTTCAGGCCAAGCAGCAGAGCCAAATTTTTAGGCTCTTCTGGAAGGCCAGAAGGGAGGAGATTTCACTTTTGACAGATAGTTACACCTCCCCCACTTCAAAGCAGCAAAGATGAACTTCTGTAAGTAATTTTTTTTAATTATCTGGCTTCCCAAATACAGCAATACCTTGATACTTAACTGCTTTGAAACTCACTGAATTAGGTACTCAATGCATTTTCATGTCAAAATTTTATCCCAGTACTCATCATTTGTTTGGTACTCAACGCAAATGCTAGAACTTGTCAGGCTCAGTTGCCTTATGACTCACTATATTATTCCTTATGGGAAAAATCTGTTTGGTATTCATCACATCTCCTGGAACCAATTAACAATCAGAACTGAGGTACCACTGTGCAGTACTCAATGAAAGAAGAAGGCATAGAAATTATAGAAATGGATAGAATGACACCCATACTTGTTGCAATCCACTTAAACCCAGTAGATATAGTCATTATTTCTGAAGCCAACACCTAATTATGCTACAAATGCAGCTCATTTGTTTTTAATGTAACAAATCATATCCATTGTTTTTTTCTTACAATTCATTATTTTTAAACATGCTTTATGCATGTGTGCTTTATGCATGTGTGCCAGAAAAGCTTTGCTGGCACAAGCACAAAGCTGAAGACACCAGCCTGAAGATGGTGAGTGGGATCTCGTCAAAACGTTGCCAAGGTATTCTCAATCTTACACGGGACAAGACCCGAATACACCAAGACCTACATACATACATACATACATACATACATACATACATACATATAATGTATCTGGAGAATTTTACATTAAAAACATAAGAAAATGGAGAGGAAATAATTGTGACTGTATATTTGTGTGTGGGGAGGGTAGGGTTAATTAGTTACAAGTTTTAGCTTCTGTCAAATAAAGGTCAATTTCTAATTAAAGGAAGTTCTGTAATTGGCTTTCCTGATATTACTAAAAAAATTTCCCAACTTCTTAAACTCTAGCTTTAGGTTCATTTATTCAATGATGCAAACTGTGCCTCTCTAATAGGTAATGATGCAAAGGAAAAAGTCTACAGATAGTTTTGTTTTACTGATAAGATCTTGGTTTCAGAAAAATGGATCAGCAGGAAAAAGTATCAAAAGTCTACCAGCTTAGGCATTTTTTTCCATGAGGCAATCCTCTCTTTGAACATGAACTCAAAACATTGATTTTTGAGATACAAAAATATCCTGGCAGACTTTATGGTGGATAACATTCCATCATATATATAGTTTATTTTTGTGACTGTCAGGTGTCAAGACTAACTTCATTTCTTATGGAATTTGACAACATAAATGTTCTTCTGCATTGAATAAAATATTATCTAGGCAATATTCATTATCTCAGTGAAGAATCATGTCTCCAAGAAGACCTTTAGCAGGAAATGAGCACCCAAAAACCCTTCCACAACTATTCCGTAGGAATGCACACAAACACATATATATATATCATATCTAATCTCAATATCTCCCCCAAATCTCTTTCTATCTCTGAGGTTAGAAGACATAATACATAATTCTGCTGTCCAGAGTTTGATAGTTTTATCAGTTCCAGTTCTAAAGCTTTGAACGGAGGAATTCTCTTCAGTCCAATTAAAGTAATGAATTCCATATTTTATCTGTGTACTGCATGAAGAAATACATTTTCATCTGATATCAAATTGTTTATATCTTACTATTATATGCACCTTTCTCTAACAACTGAAGGTGGTATATATGATTCTCTCCCCTTCCATTTTCACCTTACAACACTTTGTGAAGTAGGCTAGGCTGAGCAATAGTGATGATTCCAGAAATATCCAATGAACTTTATAGCTGAATAAAAGTTGAAACTGGGTTCTCCCAGTTTTAATTCAACATTTTAAAACATTATACTTACTCCCATCTATATTTCATTGGATAAATAGGATTCAAGCATGAAGTTATCAAGAAAAACCTTTTACCAATTTTTACACTATATATCTTCATCTACCATTATCCTTATTTATATATTTTAAGAAATAATTTTGTGTGATTTCAATGAACATATGGACCCCAACAGTTCATTGAACAGGCCTTGCTTCTGTGAGTACTGCTGTCTCTTGTGCTAGTGTGCATTTACAGCTGAAGTGACCCCTCACTTTTCAAACTGTGGCTGCTAAATCAAATCACATATTCTTTGACAGTAAATTAGAATGTGGTACTTTCCTAGTTTCTGCCAAGTTGGAATCAATTTTGGAGTGGTTTACATTAACTTTATATCTGTTGTGTGCTCTTGTGTTGTTGTGGTTAAACCTGAAATATTAACTGGTAAGACATTGTAACATATGATTTTGCGTACTATGCTTAAGTCCAATCTTAGCCGGCATAGTTCAAGGTTGTCTAAGCCTAGAATCTCAAGTCTGGTGGTGTAGGATATTTTGTTGTGAACAGAGAAATGTAGTAGTCTTCTGGTAAAATACTTCTGGACTCACTCAATTGTATTTATGTCTGATATACAGTGTGGATTCCAGACAGCAGAGCTGAATTCAAGTATTGGTCTAGCAAAGGTTTTAAATGTCCTAGTTTGCAAATCAGTATTACCAGAGGAGAAGCTTTGTAAAATTAAATTTACAACTCTTAAAGCCTTTTTGGCAATACTGTTCAGTGAGCTTTGGCGCTTAGGTCATTCAATATGAGAACTCCAAGGTCCTTGACAGAGTGAGGGTCATCAACAAGGTCATGGGCAGGAACAAACTATAGCTCAATCCAGCTAAGACGGAGTGGCTGTGCATACAGGCATCTCGGACCAGTCAACCGATTCCATCTTTGGTCATAAGGGGAGAGGTATTGCCCCCTGTGGATAGGGCACAAAACCTGGGGGTCCTCCTGGATTCATGGCTTGGTTTGGAGGAGCAGGTGGGGGCCCTGGCCAGGGGGGCCTTTGCCCAGGTTTGGCTGGTTCGCCAGCTTCACCCGTACCTGGACCAAGATGCCCTTCACATGGTCACTCATGCATTTGTCACGTCCCGACTCGGCTATTGCAACGCTCTCTATTTAGGACTGCCCTTGCATTCAATCCAGAGGTTTCAGCTGGTGCAGAATGCGGCCGCGTGGGTTGTGATGGGAGTTTCCCGGTACTCCCATGTTACGCCCCTCCTGCGCGAGCTGCATTGGTTACTGGTTGCCCTCCGAGTGAAATTCAAGGTGTTGGTATTAACATTCAAAGTCCTTCATGGCTTGGATACGGGCTATTTGCGGGAGCATCTCCTGCCGACATCGAATGTCGATTGCCCTGTGCGAGCGCACAGACTGGGACTTCTCAGGGTGCTGTCCGCAAGACAGTGTCGGCTGGTGGTGCCCCGGGGAAGGGCCTACTCTGTAGCGGCTCCCACCTTGTGGAACGAACTCCCCATGGGGCTCTGTTTGGCTCCGGATCTCCACTCTTTCTGCCACAAACTGAAAACTTGGCTGTTTGAACAGGCCAGGCTGGACTGACATCTCAGGGAGGGGTTTTTAAATTGATTTTATGTGGGCTTGTACTGTTTAATTTGTTTTTAATGTATTTATTGTTGTTGTTTTAGTTGTGAGCTGCCCCGAGTCCTTTCGGAGAGGGGGTGGCATACAAGTCCAATTATTAAATTAAATTAAATTAAATATCTGCCTAGCTTGTATTTGGTATATAGATTTTTTTTACCAATGTGTAGGACAGAGCATTTGTTGGTCGAGATTTGGAGTTGCCAACTGTTAGACCATTCAAACACATAATTAAGGTCTTTTTGAAGGACAGTAGCATTGACAGTGGTGTTGAATAGTTTTACATTATCAGCGAGAGGATGCAGTTGCTAATAAGATGATTACAAAGGTCATTTATATAGAGTATAAAGACTGTGGGTCCTGTAATGCTCCCTTCGGGACACCACTGATAACTGGTACAAGGTTTGATAGGGCATTTCCTATTTTTACTATTTGTTGCCTGTTTGTCAGGAAGGCAGTAATCCACTTGTGAAGGGATTCAGAAATGCCATAAGAATTTAATTTTAATAGTAGTTTGTCATGTACTACTGAGTCAAATGCTTTGCAGAAGTCAATGTAAATTACATCTATTGCTTTACCCTGGTCAAGTAGTGTAGTCCATATGTTTTTGCAGTGTAGAAGTTGCAAATTGCAGGACAATTTTTTTCTGAAACCAAATTGTTTATTGGAGAGTAAGTTGTTTGTCTCTAGGTGGAAGGTAATGCATTGATTAATAATTGATTCCATAACTTTGCACATGACACAACACAATGAGATTGGTCTGTAGTTTTCAAACAGGCAGAGGTCACCTTTTTTGAAAATAGGGATGACCATTGCTAAAGACCATAGGTTTGGTAAGGAGCTGGTTCTGAATGATATCTCATATATTATGCTTAGGGGTTCTGCTATGGAGAGTGCTTTTTAAAGAAGAATACACATAACCCACACTTATCCTGTGTCAGTTTTGACAGATAAGGACTAGATGTTTTTACATATTTTTATTACTAGAATAGAAAAAAGCAATAGTTAAATTACTATTCTTTACAAAAAATATATCTCAAAATGAAAATATTTCTAAAATAAGTAATCTCTATAGAAAATGGGATGCTGAACTGAGGCCAATATTGCTGAGAAGCCTGCCTTTGCCATTTGAACAGTTCAAACTGGCATATACGTGCAACATCCTGCTAGATGATATTTATGGCCTTTCATGATTGGTTCAGTGTCTGATAAAATTATATGTGTTGTGCTGTTTTGGCCAAGACACTACATCTTGATCCTTCCTTTGCAGTCCCCAGAGAATAGAGTAACTCAGTACAAAAGGTTTGCATTAAATGTAATGAAACAGATGACAAAATCAATAAACTAGGATCTATGGGGCTATCATAAAAATGATGTAAACCGAGAGTTCACAATGGTTATAGAGCTATTTAAAATTGTAATTAAAAGCAGCACAATTTTTTTCCTGGATAAAAGCTTCTCTGACAGCCCCAAATATATGCTACAGGAAATCTTCAACAAATATATTCAAAGTTAGCATGAAGTCAGCATAAATTAGTCAATTGTAACCTCTACATGTACACTTTTCTATTTAAAGCAAGTTAAAAGTGAAAATGTTGATTTTACATTAGATTCTTGAATTATACTGCCCTCAGTTTAACAATGTCACACAGGAAAGGATACTGAGCATCCGGTCCAGCCCAAATTAATGTCATCATTCATTTAAATCAACTTCTATCAAGGAGCTGTTGTTTAATATCAGTGACAATCTATTCTGCTAATGATTGTTAGCTATTCAATTTTTCAAAGGTACGAGGTACAGAGGTACAGTTCATTAGTGTGGGAAAGTTGGGGACAACTAAAACAAAACAGCAAGAGAATGATCTCTTAGACCTTATGGAAATAGACTTTACAGCATATCCTATCATGTCAGAATTTTTCACTGTGTTTTCTGCTCCAAGGTCACTCCCACATACAGTTGCAGTATACATTAAAATAAATAAATAAATACATACATACAGCTGATTAAAAAAGAATATGAACATTTTCTAGCTATCCATTACAATAGATCTCCTTAGGATGAAACACTAATCTTACAAGTTATCTTAATAAACATATTCTAAGAGAGATGTGTTTAAATTACCCTTTTTCAAATCACCTTTCTATTCAAAATTATTTCCTATCAATCTCAGAACTGTAATTTTTTCTTCTGACTGTTTGCTTACAATATGGGTGAGACCAAACCACAGCAAACACTAAATACATTAAGAAGGATATGGGTGTAAATACGAAGGTGGACCCTCAAGTTTACCAAGCCAATAAACAAAAAGGCAACTCATACACCCAGCTTGGAAACAAGGAAATGAAGGGAACCCAACATACTTCTTTGCCAGCAAGCACTATGGCTGGTCAGAAGAGTGGGAGAGATAGGGAGATAGAAAAAAAGAGGGAGAGGAGCAGAGAAAGGGGAAAGTTGCATTAATTATCAGGCAAACTACTCAAAGCATGGTAGAGCATCACTCTTCAGAAGTATGCTTGCTTCAGTTTGAGATATGCATAGAAAAGTAATATGTAAATAACAAATGGAAAGATATTGACAGTGTAGGCAAGGACAATGCTGGATGTTCAGTGTAATAATCAAAAAGTCCATAAAGTAACAGGAGAGAGATGTAGGCAGAATGAAACTGCATCAAACATGAATAATATACACGTAAGTTTGGGTACCATCTTGGTGTGAGACAAGAGGTGCAAATTAAGACAGTGGCCACTCTTGCAGCACTGTGCTAAGCAAAGCAACTTCCAATGGTTAGAACTAAGATAACGTGTTGAAGGAAGGCATTTCAGAACAAGAGGTATGAGATAGAGATCCTATGTAGGATGATGCACATTAGTGTCCTAGGGGTTGAATGGTAGGACCACAGCACCACCTTCTGGACAGGGTTTGGCAAGAAGGAACTGAATTTGTGCAAACATTGCCCCTAGGGTCCAATCCTGCCACATAGTCCTAGACCACTGTCAAAATAATAAATAGGTATAAATAGGTATTATTGAAAGTAACTACAGGACTTTCCTGGATAACTGGAAGGGCATACTTTCCCATTCATTTTTTAAACAAAGATCATTCAATCAAAGCTATCCAAGTATAACTTAATCCCAGTTATAAGTCAACCTGAAGTGGGACTTTTCTTATATGCAGATAATAGTTATCAATTATTTGCAATCTTTTAAGATCTATATGCTAAAAATAATTCCAAGGAGAAGCAACAGCAAAGATTCACTATACCTGCCCCAATAATAGAGTCTAAATAATAATCACATTGCAAACTCAACTGCTTCTGTCCTGTACTCATAATGGCTTGATTTTAAACTGGCTTAAGAAAATTTCCCTCCTTGACAGCAGTTTATAAATTATGGGTAGTCTTCAACTTACAACCACAACTGAGCCCAAAATTTCTGTTGCTGAAGAAGACATTTTAAAGTGAATTTTGCCCCATTTTATGACCTTTTGTAGCACAGTTGTTAAGTGAATCACTGCAGTTAAGTTAGTAACATGGTGTGAAGTGAATCTGGCTTCCCCATTGACTTTCATGTCTGAAAGTGGCAAAGATTATCACCTGGGACACTGCAACCTGCATAAATATGAGCCAAGCATCTGAATTTTGATCATGTGACCATGGGGATGTTAGAATGGTTGTAAGTGTGAAAAGTAGTCATAAGCCACTTTTTTCACTGCTGTTGTAACTTTGAACAGCCACTAAATGAACTCTTACAAGTCAAGAACTATCTGTATTCAGTATAGACAGCAGGCTACCACAGCTAACATTGGACAAAATACCAGCTGCTGTGCCCTCCAATCTTTCTATCCAGGAATGCAATTATCAATCACACTCCTTCCTATGGACACACATACTCACAAAGTTAAATTAAATGTATAGGTCTAAAATTAAATCATCAAAATGTACACACATACAACCATAACAATCAGATTCATAATAATATTTTTCACCTGTTGAATGTGCCACCCTTATCAACTAAGAGAGGAAAACCAGTGAAAACTGGAGGAATCAAGATAACAAAATGTCCTATGGAAATAACATCAAGAGTCTGGATGAAGAACATCACTGCACATACTTGGGCATCCTTCAGGTTGACAACATCAAGCACACTGAAATAAAGAAGAAGGTTGGAAGTAAATAGATCAAGAGAGTGAAGAAGATCTTTCAGTTCAATACCATCAAGGCAATTAACACCTGGGAAATTCCAGTCATTAGATTCACAGCTGGAACTGTGGATTTGATTCAAGCAGAGCTAAAAGCCAGGAGAGGAAGATAAGAAAAATGACATTGACAAACTACCTACCAAGGACAATAGGGGGGCATGGAATACTGGAAATTCACCAGACCTTTATACTGCTATTTATTTATTTTATTTATTTGTCAAGCAAGTATTAGATAACAGGCATAAGTATAAGCATGGTTATGAATACATGAAATGGATATGAATTAAAAAGAAACAAGAAACAATAGGACAGGGACGGTAGGGACGTTAGTGCACTTATGCATGCCCCCTACAGACTTCTTAGGAAAGGGGGTGAGGTCAATAGTAACAATCTAAGGTTAAAGTTTTTGGCATTTGGGGAAGAAAGCACAGAGTCAGGTCAGACACTGACCACTCTGTTGCTAAAGTCATATTTCCTGCAGTAAAGTTTGATGCAGTTTACCTTGCGTTGTATCTATTGTGTGCTCTTGTATTGTTGTGGTTGAAGCTGAAGTATTCATTGACAGGTAGGACATTGCAGTAGATAATTTTATGTACTATACTTAGATCGAACCGAAGGCGGCATAGTTCTAGG
Source organism: Naja naja (assembly GCA_009733165.1). Lineage (NCBI taxonomy): Eukaryota > Metazoa > Chordata > Lepidosauria > Squamata > Elapidae > Naja > Naja naja. The sequence continues at coordinate 114,607,804 of CM019149.1, read as the reverse complement.
TTGTCTAGGTCTTAAATTTCAAGTCTGGTGGCATAAGGTATTCTGCTACAAGTAGAGGAGTAGATAATTCTTCTTGTGAAATATTTCTGGACTTTCTTGACTGTATTAATATCCATTATGTAATGCGGATTTCAGACTGATGAGGTGTATTCAAGTATTGGTCTAGCAAATGTTTTGTATGCTCTAGTTAGTAGTGTGATATTACTGGAGAAAAAGCTACGCAGGATTAGGTTAACAACTCTTAATGCCTTTTTGGCTATGTAGTTACAGTGGGCTCTAACACTTAGATCATTAGAGATGAGTATTCCAAGGTCCTTGACATAGTTGGGGGTTATCAACAAGGTCTTGTATTTTATTTTCTGATTTTTTTTGCCGATATGTAAGACAGGATTTATTTGTTGAAATTTGAAGTTGCCATTTGTTTGACCGTTCTGACACATAGTTGAGGTCATTTTGAAAGGTAGCAATATTGTCAGTGGTGTTGAATAGCTTTACATAATCAGTGAACAGAATGCAGTTGCTCTTAATATGATCACAGAGGTCATTTATGTAAAGTATAAAGAGAGTTGATCCTAGAACGCTGCCTTGGGAGACACCACTGTTGACAGGTACAGAATTTGATAGGGTGTTCCCTATTTTGACCATTTGTTGCCTGTTTGACAGGAATGCATCTATCCAGTTATGCAGGTGTCTGGAGATGCCATAAGAGTTTAGTTTTAGGAGTAGTTTGTCGTGTACCTCTGAATCAAAGGCTTTACAGAAGTCTATGTAAATAGCGCCAATTGCTTTGGCCTGATCAAGTTGTGTAGTCCATATGTTTTTGCAGTGTAGGAATTGCAGATTACAGGATAATTTTTTTCTGAAACCAAATTGTTAGTTAGAGAGTAGGTTGTTTGTCTCTAACTGAAGGATAATGGATTGGTTAATAATTGATTCCATGACTTTACAAGTGATGCAACATAAAGACATTGGTCTGTAATTTTCAATGAGGCTGGGGTCTCCCTTTTTGAAGATGGGGATGACCGTGGCTAATGACCATATGTTTGGGAAGAAGCTGGTCCTGAAAGATTTTTCAAAGATTATGCTTAGCAGTTTAGCTGTGGCAGTGGATAGCTTTTTTAAGAAGTAGGCACATATTCCATCTGGTCCAATAGATAGAGATGGTTTTAGATTGCGTAGTGCTTTTTCAACATTATCTTCTGTAAAATCGATATGTATTAGATCATTGTAGTTGTCTGTGGTTTGACTAGGAAATATTGGGCATGATCCATTGCTGTTTACAAAGACTGAGCCAAAGAATGTGTTAAAGAGGTTGGCTTTAATGGTGTCATCGTTACAGTCTTTACCATTAGGTCTTTCAGGGGTGGGATGTACCTTGAGTTTTAAGTTTGTTATTTACAAAATTTTAGAAAGCGCAGGTGACTTGGTGCATAGGTTTTCCTCTTGCTTAATGTGATAATTGGTGCATTCAGTCTTTATCTGGTGGCATGAATTTCTGTATCGGCTTTTAAAGTTGGCAATGTGACCAGATTTGTTTTTCCGCCAAAGGGATTTCTTTTTGGATTAGAGCTTCCTTATTGTTATGGGTAATTTGTTTTTTTTTTTGTTTTTGTTTTGGGAGTTGTTATTGGTACATATAGTTTGATGACTCTTTTTACTTCAAGTAAAAATATGTTGTAATGGTCTTCGACAGTATTGCATCCAGTGAATAGAATTTGCCAATCAAGAGATGAGAGATCATTGTTTATAAGATCATAATTGCCTTTTTTGAAGTTATAATTGAGTATCCCATCATTATGATGATTTTTGTGAGGACGTATGTTGAGACAAAATTCAATCATGCTGTGGTCACTGTTGGAAAAAAGGGTTCTTTTATTTGTATTCCGTAAATTGAATTCAAACTGTTGCCGAAGATGAGATCGAGGCAGTTGTTAAGTCTAGTGCTGTTGGTTACTAGTTGTTTAAGTCCGATATTTGTTACAGCATTGTAGAAGATTGCATGTATGGGTTCAGTTTTACATTTATTTAGAGTCCAATTAATTTGAGGTAGATTGAAGTCACCAAGAAAGATAAAAGCATGTGGGCAGGAGGTTGCCCATGTTAGTAGTGAATTTAACTTGTTTACATGTTCGATGTCATAATCAGGGGTTCTGTAACATAGTAAGAATCGAAATGTGATATTTAAGGAGAGTTCACAGATGATGGTCTCAGGAAGAGCAAGCTCCTGGGTAACTTGGATGTTTTTTAGATGTAGGGACTTTTTATAGAAGATAGCAACACCATCTCCTCTACAGATTTCACAATCTGATCGGTAAACTTGATAATCTCTTACTGTGGTAATGGAGTCAGGGAGAGATGCATTGAGCCATGTTTCACAGACAAATATGATGTCGAATTTAGCTGTGTTTAGTAAGAGGAGAAATTCAGGTATTTTATTTATGAGGCTTCTTGCATTGAGTAGCTTGCATGTAAGGCCAGTTGTAGTTGGAATTGAGGTAGTTAGGGGCATGCATGCCTAGTTTTGGTGATGGTGGATTGGATGATGTAGGGTAGGATGCTGAGTTGTGGGTTGGATGACTTATTTTTAATACAATCAGCATGGTAGTCAATGTATAGGTCCTTCTCTCCATTGTCTAGACGTTTTTTGAGTTCTGCGCGGAGTTCACAGGAGTGGATTCTTTGCAGTATGGATAAGTCTGGTTTTGAGCGAAGTTTGTTATGGGTGGGATTGGTTTTAGCAATGGTGTTTATTATATGAATGAATATACATTTGCTGGATTCATTTCTGCAAACAACTGTACAAAATCATGGGGTCCCCGAGCCATCATTGTATTTGAACTGAGGGCCATCTCTGGTTATTTCAATGATATCTTCAGGACAGGTGTTTGTTGTATTGGAATTGCTTATGATGTTGCGAACTTTGGTGATATCATCTGATTTGTTGGTGTCTTCAAGACCAAATAAAATGGCATTTGGAGGTTTCTGAACATGTTCCATGATGTCTCTGATGAGTAAGGGGATATCATTTGTGGAATTATTTGATGGGATAGTGATTATTTGTGGCTCTGGTTTGATGATTATTTTTGTTTGTAGTTGTGATTGTAGTTGAGCTAGTAGTTGTGGTAGTGGTTGTTAAGTTCTACATTTATATTTTCCAGATTGCTAATTTTAATTTCTTATTGTTGTATTTGTGTAGCTGAGGAAGCCTTCTAGCATATGATCTCTTAGACAAAATATATACTTTTATTAACTATTCTGGCATTGTCAGTTTTAAATATTTTAATACCAATTCTCTTGTGGTATATTGGTGCTACTTACCTATGTAGGTAAGTAGTACTTCATGAATACCAGAAAGGCCAAACTGGCATCAAGAAATAACAAATAAAGAAAAGAGACCTGGCAAGGCAAAATGTTACACAAAAATGGCCAGTACAGAAAAATTAACAGGCAAAGCAGATAATTACAAGACCAGGCAGTGACTAAGATCAGGAAAGTTGAAGAAAGAGGAGATAATTTTGGCTGCTTAAGACCAAGTCTTAAGAACAAATGCATACATACAAAGCTAAAATTTGGAAGACAGCAACAGACAGTAAATGTCATCTCTGTAAAGAAGCTGAAGAAACGGTGTACTACCTAATTAGTTGCCGCAAGATGATCATACAGAGCAGTGGTGGTATTCGACTGGTTTGGTCTGGTTCTGGCAAGCCAGTAGCAGCAATGAGCAGCGGAGACCAAACCAGTTCTCTCCACTGCTCTTCTGGCTCTGCTGTTGGGCCCACCCACCTGCCGGGCTCCCATACTCACTTTTATCTGCTGAACTTGAAGCGTAGCTGCTTTGCGTGGCACAGAATAGTGCCGTGCGGCAGCTGCTGAAGCCACTGGGATTGTGCAGGCTTGCAGGAGGTGAGTTAGAATGCCTCTGCGCCTGTGCAAATGCCTCTGTGCCTGCGCAAAGTACGTATTTGGCAAGCACATGCACGCAAAGTGTGTGCACACACACAAAGCGCGCCCAAGAAGCCATGCCCACCAAACCGGTGGCAACAATATTTGAATCCCACCACTGATACAGACCAACTACATACAATGGTATGACCAAGTAGCAACGTTGCAAGAAAAACATTTGCCTGCAAACAAGAACCACAAAATAGATAAAGCATTAGAAAACGAAGAAGATAAAGTGTTCTGGGACTTTAGATTTTAAACAGACAAGCCTGTCACATAATACCCCAAACTTAACAATTACTGATAAAAAGACAAAAAAATCTGGATGGTGGACATGGCAGGCTCTGGAGATAATAGATTAGAAGAGAAAGAACTGGAGGGGGGCACAAAATACAAAGTTCTGCAAACAGAAGTTGAATTATTGTGGCAAAATAAAACAAACATAATACCAATAGTGATAAATGCCTTGAGTGCAACTCAAAAACATCTGGAGCACCATTTGAAAACCATTGGCATTGACAAAATCACCATCCTTCAATTCCAACTGACAGCTTTACTTGGAATAATTTATATCCTGCAACAATACCTTTAACATCATCAAAAACAACACCTGCTAATTCCAGGTTCTTGGGAAGGACTCAATAGGTAGATAAAAATGCCAAATCCAGCTTAAACATGTGGCTGACTGTGTGACTAAGCATAAAAATAATAATAATAAATCTTTATTCCTGGTCAGCTGTATTCTAATCTCTTCTAAAGCTACTTTTGCTCCTAATCCTATAAGACTGAAATGCCATAACTCTTGCCCTGTGAACAGACGGTTGATGGTTTAAAACTTGGTAAAACAATTTCTCTCTCTACATGTGTTTTAACTGCTATTTGTATTTTGCCTCAGCTTAAAAAAATCCAGCAGTGCACCATTTCCTTATTTTTCTAGTCATTAAAGTAAAATGTTTTCATGCTCAGCAGGATGAAATCCAGATTGGATAAAACTTTTTTACTCAGGTGACTAGTGACTGGACAAATGATGAAGTAATGCACCATTTGAAGTATTTAAAAAATAAAAACCCCAAGGAGAAATAGGTAGCTCGGAGAAAGAAACGTAATGACAATAATTTAGAAAATCATTATTCTGCTGAGTTTTGAAGTAGTAAGTTCAATTTTACCAGCCAATGTTGTTACCATAATGCTATTTTAGTATTGCTGGTAAACACCTCTGTATAAGACATTATAAACCACAGTAATCATTGAATCAATTGAAGGAGTGTTCCTGCAAAATAGCCAATGAACTGCTGAAATTAGTTTGTAACAAAAGAAATTTCAACAGGCAGTATAGACAGCATCATTCAAGGCAAAAAAAAGAGGAAAGCGGTACTTAAAAACTCCAGCAGGAAAACATACCTGGAGATCTCATTTGCAGGGGGAGGGGTGAATGTATAGCTATATCATCCATTCCTGCTCTCCAAAAAGGATGTTACTCATTTTGATGACAAGGCGACTGGGCAGTGGGGAAGAGAGTAAGGTAAAGAAGATCTTTCCACAAAAAATATGTAAATTGCCTAGAATGAGCACTATTATTTCATCTCCCCTTCCACTTCCCAGTACTTTAGTGAATGTTGCAGAATGGAGATGCAATAGCAGTTTCTCCATTCATTGCAAATAAAATAGAGGCAAAGAAGAAAGCTATTCATCACTGGCTCCATTGCACCAATGAGCCTTAATCCAAACATGATCTGTTTTTGTTCCATTTCTCTAATTTGCACTTCAAATGTCATGCTGATGTTACCTGGTTCTCACTAAAACAAAAGGGAGATATTAGTTCTGAAAGAGTAAGTAGATCTCCAGAGCAAAACTGTTAAATCCGCCAGGTGTGCCTTTATTCCAAAGATTAAATCCATTTGGTATCTGGTAGAAACCACTTATCTAGTCTTCTACTATTCTCTCAAGCTAGCCATACAAAGTACAACTTTGTCACACATCCATATAATCAGATCACCAGGTCATGAAATGTGGAATAGTGGATGTGCAAATACTCTACTACACATTGAGGGGGGGCATATCCAGGCAAGAACTGGCTGTCATGGCAGAAATGGAATTCTTGAAGCACTCCTGATTATTTCAGTCAGCATAGATGTAGACATTTTCCAGCATAAGAGACCCAGAATAATCAATTCCTTTCCTGGAAATGAGATTGCTAGGCAGCAAGATATCTATAATGTTCTAAACATTTGTTTCTAACTCAAAAGTGACCGATGGTTAGGCAGATAATTTTGTAAGATGGAATTTATGTTGGTTATCAAGATACAAAATATGGAAGAATACAGAGAACTTCATTAAACTTGGGATCATCCATATTTGAGCAAACAGTTAGTTTAGAACTTTTTATAAAGTATTCAATATATGGATAGCAATCAATTTAATTGGAAAGTCATGTCAAAATGATCCATTCATTTGCAAACATGACTAGTAAAAGTAGTCATGCCATAAAGAACAGGAAGATAGTCCATTTTAGACTTGCACAATTGTGTGAGAGATGGGTACAGAACAGTCAGGAATACACGAGAAAGGAGACCAAGCAATCAGTAGCCAAATCTTATAGATTGTGCTATAAAAGGGCCTTGGTGGCTCAGGCTGTTAAATGCCTGCACTTAAGTTCCAGCTGCCACAATTACTGTAGGCTCGAATCCCACCAGGCTCAAGGTTGACTCAGCCTTCCATCCTCTCGGGGTAGGTAAATTGAGGACCCAAGATTGTTGGGGGCAATAAGCTGACTTTGTAAAATGCCACTTAGTTAATAAGCAGGCATATACAATGGAATGAAGGCTATTGCTGAGCACACTTGGTTGTATCCTAAAAAATTGTAAGCCGCCCTGAGTCTTCGGAGATGGGCGGCATATAAATGTAATTAAAAAATAAAAAATAAAAAAAGACCACTATCTGAAAATAATGTTCCAGAGAACAGAATAAAACAACTTGTTCCAATATTTCCTTCCAAAATATGGGTAAAATGTAACAATGCCCAGATTTTAGCTAAATGAAAATTGGTGCTTAGAGTTGAATACTTTGTTTTATGCAGTAACATAAAAAGAGAGAGAAAAGGCCACTTAGTTTATTCTTTAATCAGCTTTCTCTCCAACAACATACCCTAGCCCTTAACATCTTCCAGTTGTGTTTTATTTTAATACATTCACCAAGGAGTAAATGGATGGTTGGTATGTAGAAACCAGTCATGCAACAACTAGGCCCACTAGCACACAGGCCTTTCCCCTCATCCCACTCTCCTGGAATGCTTGGGCCTTTCCACTGCCACATCACGCTCCTAGTTCCTTCTCCCTAATAAGTGTTCTACTTAGTTTTAATTTCCATGAAGCTGCTGACAAGTACATCCAGACAATGCAAGGCACAGATATTGTATACAGCCAGCCAACACAATATTTCCAAAGATAGAAAGAGCCTCAGAATATCATAGGAACTATAAGAACTCATCTCACAATGTTTCTGAGGCTCATTCTATCCTTTGGAAGCATCATGGGGGCAGGCACTCACGGTGATGTTCTGAGACACTTTCTACTTTTGAAACATTGTGAGGGCTAGCAACTTCTCTTGTGGTGTTTCTGAAGGAAGAAAGTGGCTCAGAACATCAAAAGATGAGTGCCATTAACTATGAAAGCTGCCAGGGGTCATTGAATATGAGGATCATATGATGATGGCTGACTGCCACAGCAGGACGGTGGCCCTGAATACCAGCTGTTCAGCAATGAAGTGGCAAAATTTTCTAAATTTCTTTTCCTCGGGAAGAATAGGTTTTGGCATTCTGGCCCAAGTTACACAGTTGGCTTTGTGCCTAGGTGAGACTAGAATTCATAATCTGCCAGATTCTAGCTTTATCAACTAAAACAAGCTGGAACTGAACTCAATTGGTACTGTCTACTATATTATAATTTTCAGATATACACCCAAACCCTGAAATCTTATCTGAATGAATGAATATATATATATAATAAATGAGAATTCTGCAGAGCATTAACCATCAATCTTTGAATGGAACTTGCCCACCCAGTATCAAAAGGGCAAGCTGTCAAGATGCTCTAATGGAGGGTTCTCTGTTTCACATAAAAATGTCTTTTCATCTATTAGCCTGGATTGGAATTTTTGAACCTTATTTTCAACCTTTTCAAACCTAACCTATCTGCCCAAAATGTCTTTGAAAACTTGTAATGTATGTTCCATGGAAAACTCATAATGTAAAATCATATGGCTGTGCAATAACACTGCTGATCCAACCCATCAGAGCTAAAGTTCAAACATAGCAGCAAATTCTAACCCATTAGGTGTCTTAGAAAACAAGGTGTCCACTATTATCTGGATGATATGAAGCTCTGAGGCAGAGAAGTTAATTAAATTAAGATGTATTCACAACTCCGTAACTTTTGTAGGTATCTCTCTCAAATGTGTCAGGCTCTGTCCTCTGAGAGAGCTGCTATGCTTAGGAAATATAATTTCACCAAAAAAGAAAGGAAAGAAGGAAAAGAATAAGGGAGAAAGAGAGAGAGAGAGAATAAAAAGAATAAAAATGTTTTGATGAAAAAAAATTATCCAGCACAAACATCACATTTCTTTTGTTAAACTTTGGCAGGTTTATCTTGAAGCAGGGGCAACAATTTACATGATTTTTTAAAAAAACAAAATAAATAAATTACAGTTATTTATTTATTTTATGGATAATAAAGAAATCATCTAAAGTTTAGAAAACACTAAACATTCCTGTGACCTGTTAGGTCATTCTCTGAAAGAAAGGTAGTTGTAATGACCCAGGGTGGGATACAAAATAAACACAAGTCACAAAAACAGATGAAGCCCCTTTTATTCCTTCACTTTGCTTCAAAGCTTCAAATATCCTTGACTGGAGACAGAAAACTCTCCCACAAGCAGTTACGAAAAGGAGGAAATGCCATTTTAACTAAAAATGCCTATACATTACAAAGAGTAAAAACAACACAAACCACACTGAAGAGATTAATGGAACCAGGCAAGATAAGGGCTTGAAGATGTCCACAGATATCGGAACACACACTGGGAAGGACACCAACCTCAGAGAGGAACGACAGACTAGACATATTTCCACACTTTATTTCCAGCACTGGCCCATACACGTCTGTCCCTTTAACCAGTTCTCACAGCTACAGCCCATGATGAGGATCAAGGCCCTTTTTCTCCCCCCATAGACTATGCCATTCACGTCTCTCCCTTATTTTCTCCTCCCTTTGTGCCCTAGGATGGAGAGGGGATGGGCCTGGGTCTTCCTCTGACTGCCCAGCCTCCTCCACAACCTCTGGAGCCACACTTCCACTCCCTGCCGGCTGTTCCTCCTCTCCCTCGGAGTCAGACTCCAACAGGGGCATGACAGTAGTGCAGTTTGATGTGACCAGAATGAACATAAAATTTAAGGTGACCATTTTGTTTACCCCAATCTGGACAGTCCCATGATCTTCTAAGAAGAGTATATTTCCTTAACAGAAAAATAATTGCAGTGGCAAACAAATTTCAATAATAAATCAAGATGTAGGAGATGACCAGGCTGAGCCCCAGGAAGGGTCCAAAGTTATGAGCCCCTGAGGAATCCAGCCCACAGATAACAGATAACAGATAATCAGAGTTGGAAGGGACCTTGAAGGTCATCTAGCCCAACCCCCTGCTCAAGGGGGAGGCCCTACACCATTTCTGACAAATGGCAGTCCAATCTTTTTTGAAGGTCTCAAGTGATGGCGCTCCCACAACTTCCGAGGGCAAGCTGTTCCATTGGTTGATTGTTCTCACTGTGAGAAAGTTTCTCCTTATTTCCAGGTTAAATCTCTCCTTGTTCAGTTTCCATCCATTATTCCTTGTCTGGCCTACAGGCGCTTTAGAAAATAGCTTGACCCCTTCCTCCCTGTGGCAGCCCCTCAAATATTGGAAGACCGCTATCATGTCTCCCCTCTTTACTAGACTAGCCAAGCCCAGTTCCTGCAACTGTTCATTGTATATTTTAGCCTCCAGTCCCCTAATCATCCTGGTTGCTCTTCTCTGTACTTTTTCTAGAGTCTCAACATCTTTTTTATAATGTGGTGACCAAAACTGCATGCAGTACTCTAGATGTGGTCTTACTAAGGCTTTATAGAATAGTATTAGTACTTCCCTTGATCTTGATTGTATCCCTCTGCTTGTGTTTGTGTTATGTTGAATTCAAGCTGCTTGTGTTTGTGTTATGTTGAATTCTAGTATGACATGGTCACTCTCACCCAAGCTTCCTGCAGTTTCAACTCCCTCTATCACTTCTTCTCTGTTTGTAAGAATTAAGTCCAGTATGGCTGTCCCTCTAGTTTCACCCTCTACCTTTTGGACAACAAAGTTGTCAGCTAGGTTGGTTAGGAACTTATTTGATTTCTCACTTGGTGCAGAATTAGTTTTCCAATTGATAACAGGATAATTGAAGTCTCCCATTACTATTGTGGTGTGTTTCCTGCATATGTTTGTTAGTTGGCTGGCAAAAAGGACATCTATTTTTTTCTGCTTGATTGGGTCATTCTTTTTTTCTTTTATATTGACCCATATGCATTCTAGGAGGTTTTCATCTTTGGTTTCATGCATTTCTGTAGCAATATAGTGGTCCTTTATATACAGTGCAACTCCACCTCCTCTTTTATGGAGTCTGTTTTTTTAATAATTTGTATCCTTCTACCAGTACGTTCCAGTCATGGGTTTCATCTCACCAAGTTTCTGTTATCCCAACTATATCATATTTACCTTCATGTATTCGTAGTTCGAGTTCACCCTGTCTGTTCCCCAGACTTTGTGCATTTGTATATAGGCACTTGAGAACTTTATGTCTGACACTGTGTTTGCTGTCTACATAACCTGTGTTGTGCCTGCCTGCCCCTACTTTCTTGCCACCTGTTTGATTAATGCACATGGTATGGCACTCACTATTAAATGCTTGGTTTTGGTTGGCATCAAGGTTGATAATCTTACCTGCACAAACATCTATTTTGCATGCACTGGTATCCTTATTAGTTTTAGGTTGCTGGGGACAGAAATGTTCTGAATCCATTAATTCTTTGTCCCCGCTGTTCAGTTTAAATGTTCATCCAGAAAATCTGTGAATTTAATGTCAAGTAACTCAGTCCCTTTCATTGATGGATGCAAACCATATCTTTTGTACAGTTTTTCATTGGACCAGCTGCAGACATCATGACTAATAAAACCAAAGCCTTCCCTTTTACACCACTCCTTTAGCCACACATTAAACTCTGCTACACGTTGCCCTTTCCCTTTTTGTTCCTTGTATACTGGTAGAACCTCTGAAAAGATAAGCCTACAGCCCATGTTACTAAGTTCATACCTCAAGCTCTGGAAGTCTTTCTGAACAGCAAGTACATCCTTCTGGGGCAGATCATTTGTACCAAGATGTATAATAGCATCAACATCACAGTCCTTGCTGGTATTCTTGACTATCTTAAGAATACGCTTCTTGTCTCTGCTGGCAGTAGCACCTGGTAGACACCTGACCTCTTTCAAAACCTCAGTATCCTTTCCTAAATTTACATCCCTTACAATTGAGTCCCCAACCAGAAGGTGGCTTCTCTTTTAGATGCCTTGCTCTTCTTGTGTGACTGGTGCGTAATACCTGATTCACACTTTCTCCTTTCCAAAGTAAGTTCTTCTTCTAGGACCATGATCCCTGGCTTACTTGAGTTATCATTATCACAACTACCTTGACCTGTCACTTTAGTGTCCCTATTAAGGTCAGCAAGAGCACTGTATCTGTTATGCTGGGACACAGCAGAAGCTTTGCATTTATGGTCCACAGATCTCACCCTTCCAGATCCCACGGTTGTCCATACTGCCCTTTTCCTGTAGGATCTTTGTGGTAGTGGGGGCTGGTAGCATGGCAGCTCAATAGATGACTGGATTGGGCATCTTTCTCCTTTCTTTATCTTTCTCCTTTCTACTCACTCTCTGCTTCCTTCACAAGCAGCCAGCAGCTCCTCCCACAACCTCTGGGAATTTGAAATGCAATGAATACCATCTTGAATACCTACTTAATTCACACTCATTTCCACTAGTAGCTCACATTTTTGTAGAGAACTAACACTTTCAATAAATCTTTATACTCATTTGAACTGCCTGATGTTGCCAGTTCTTAACATTATTTATTTACCTAAACAGATAAACAGTATGATCATGGGTGGGAAAAACAAAAACAAACGCAGGAGTGACTTCCAACTTCTTGCCGGATTCCCCACTGACTTTTGGGCAAGTAGCTTGCAACTATGGGAATGTTACAATGGCCACAATTTTGTAAATAAAACTGGTCTAAATCTCAAGGAAATTTCAAATTTCATGACAAAAGCATATGACTTCCCCCCACCACAAAATCTTTCTAGTTCTGAGATGGATTCTGAAAATATACATGGTGAGAGTGATTATAAAACTGGGACAATTAGCATTTGAATTCCTTTAAGAATACACCCATCTTTCAAAGGAAAGTTAAAATATTAAATGTAACTCTAACGTTGCGTATATTTACCCTCATTGAAAAAGATGAATCACTTGGATGTGTAATTCAGCTTTTATTAGTTCAACAATACAGCCAAATAAGAAAATAAAATATCCCTTAAAACTGTGAGTTGGTCTTCATTTTAAAGAAATTATTTTGAAGTGACTGTACACTTTCCAACTACTTTGCATAAAATGAAAACAGAGGGAATGCTGCAAACAGTCACTGTGAATGTTGCTAAAGCTAGAAAAGGAAATTGTGAGATTATGTTTTATTCCCTAACAATACTATACTGTATTGTATTTTTCCCAATAACTGGAAAATTATAGGGTATTATGTGCATTTGACATGCAAAGTTATTTCCTTACCTAAAATCTGAAATGTTTTATTTATTCCATTTGGGGACAGAATTCCATTTTAAATGTGTTCATAACAACATGCAGAAAATTTCATCAAGAATTTTCAATCATGGTCCAGAAGAATTTAAGGAGTGGGGCAAATTAATTAATTTTATATAGCCAATAAGATTTTGTCACATAATTTATTTTGTTTTTTAAAAAATGTTTCATGCTGCATTTTGTTCAGCCTTTGAAATCTTTTGGTCTGCTTCATTAATATATCTGAAAGGACTATTAGATCTAGTTATGCAACATTTAGTCATATGGATTATATTTACTTGAAGAAACTATTCTCCTGAGTGTCCTGAGAGTGACATTTTTTTGGCTTGATTCCATTACAAATATTGGACTCTAGCATGAAACAAATATGAAATATAAGATAGACCAGTTCAAGGCTTTCCTTGAAAAAAATGAATATTGTTAATAATGATATGCTAGCAACAATGTATGATCCAATGAAGCTTCTTCTTTGCAATCTACAAACATTAGTTTAATATAGAGATTAATCAAAGAATGGATTAGAGAGAGCTGAAAGATGCAGCAGCAGAACAGGTCAGAAGTTAGAGGAAGAGTGGTTATTATAAACATGGCTTCATATTACAATCCAATTATACCAAACATTTAAATTTGTATATCTGTATATTCCTCTTGGTTGTTTCACTGTATAGAATGCAATTAGAAAATATTTTATAATAAATATAAAATAACAAACATGACTATATTTTCTGTTTTGAATGTTTTGAATAGGGGAACCAGTTTAGTATAGTGATTAAAGTGCTGGCCTCGAAATTGGGAGACTGGGAGTTCTAGTCCCAATTTAAGCATTAAAACTGGCCAGGTAACTTTGGGACTCTCATTGTCTCTCAGTCCAATCACAGGACTGTTGTTGTGGAGAAAATAGAAGGAAACAGGGGTTGCTGCCTTGAGATATTTATGAAATAATAAGTGTGGAATAATAATATAATCAATAAATAGATAATACTGGACAATATCTGAGTAAGAGTTATAAAGTTTAAATATAACAAAGATAATGGTAATGAAATAAGGCACAAATTAGTTATGAATCAAGAAATACCTATACCATTAGCTAAAATTTTGTTTAATTTCTACTAGATGTTGCTAGGATGAAATATGGAAAGTCCTGAGGTCGGACCTCCAGTAGGTTAATTATTCAAAGATGGCAAATCCAAGGGGCTTTTTAGTGATCCCATCTGATTGGCAAATCCTACAGCCAGAAAGGGAATGAAAATATTTCCTCTGCTGAACATTGCAATGCAATCTTTTAAGTGGTGTTTTATAGATTACACTCATTATTGAATTGCATAGCTTTAATTGCAATACAGAGGCCAAAATGCAAAGGCCAGATTTCTGGCCACTACCAGTACCAGGTATTAAAATATAAATCTAAATGAAAAACTCTACCTCCTCCCAGTAATTTAATCCATAAATTAAAATACATACTCCATTCCTCTCTGGGGTGGTCCAAGCTGTATTCCATAGTTACCCTAATTAGGCCAACGGAAGTGCAACATTGTTTTTTTAATTAGAAAATCACTTGGGAAATTGCCTCCAACATAAAGCGTACAAATGTGCAGGGCTCAATCCATCAGTGTCAATTATTTCTCTCCTGTATTTTTTGCTATTGGAGCTCAGCTGCAGACAGGCCAAAGGCCACAAGTGTTGAAGCCGATGTAAGCTAGAAAATAGGTGAAGCAGATAGATAATAGGTTGAGTTTAAGTCAGACTATATCTTCATCACGAATCTGTAATACCTTTGTAGTAAGTAACACAACATGGGCTGGATCCAAACCAGTTAATTCACTGGAAAGCAGAATTTCCTTATTTAGTTGTTTAATAGCTGAAAACCATTCTTGGACTCAAGATATTGCATTACTCTACAATTTTCTCCTTTTGTCTAAAGCACCGACTGACAAACACCCTGAGATGGCCTAATATAACATGGGCAGAGTGAGTGAAGTTTGGCAACAATAGAAATGGGACATGATAGCAGCACAGAATGTTGTGTGCAGCAGACAACAACAGCTGAGCCTCTCCCAACAGCCTGAATTTGGCAACATAATTTTAATAGTATATTCACAAAATTTAGCTACCAAATGTTCAAAAAGTCAATGAGAGTCAAAGGATCATCTACTGTACATAATATACTAGTACTAACTCCAAATTACATAAAAACATAAATGTAAAATCCCACAAAATCTCAAAGGTGAATCCATAGTTTTCTATCATGGAAAACTACCCACAGAGATGGAATTATAGCAACTCACTTAATTCCTAAAATAAGGCTTTATTATCCCTGTTATCTTGGGTGATATATTATACTTAGCCAGCCTTCTTTCTGGTCTTGGGATGGATGGAAGTCATGTTCAATTGCACATGTGGTGGCAGGACATAAGGTAACACTCATGACTCTCTTTTCTGAGAGTTTAAGGGAAGGCAGGATGTATGTACTCTGTTACAGCTCACAAATTCTATAGAAATCTAGCTGATCTCCTGAGGAAGAAGAGTAAGATTTTGCAAAACATCTCATTCCCATGGAAAGTCTGGAGATATTTTAATGAATCAATAATCATAACATAATTCATTGCACTGAAGTCTCACTGTATCTTCAATAATACTATTAGTTCCATCCTGAGTCTCCATAATTTCCTGTAACATGGCTGCCTAAGGTGCTGATGACAAAACTAGGATTACCTAGCTAGTAGAATTGTATTATAAGAGATCAGAAAGACCCAGCTTGTTATCAAGAAGCACAGAGGGTAGGCCACTGGTAGTATATTGTATATAGTTGTGTGCATTGTTTACAATATATGCCTTTATTTATATATGAACACCTATGGATACAGTATGCACACAGATGTATGAATAATATAGAAAGCCACATTTGTATTCACACACACACATCTATATCTATATCTATATCTATATCTATATCTATATATGTTTTCGTAGATTTTCACGGGTAAAGGTATGTAGGTCTTGGTGTATTCGGGTCTTGTCCTGTGTAAGATTGAGAATACCTTGGCAACGTTTCAACAAAATTGGAGATAAATTTGGATTCAACACTGAACACTTCAACAAGAGAATAATTAGGAAGCCATCAAATAGAGAAACACCCCCATAACATGAATAAACAGGATGATACTTCCCACCTACCAGACATCTGGAAACTAGCCCTCATCAACAAACGAGTCCCAGCCACGAAAACCAACATCGGACCCAAAATAACAAATGATGCCACCACCAATCTCCCTCACCAGACTCAAACCCAAGCCCACCCCACAGACAAAAGGCAACCACCATCCAGAAACCAGACCATAGCTGCAACTCCAGCTGCTACACCCCCTCTGACCCTCAAACTAAGCAAACTGACACATGCTATAAACACATAGCCAGACCTCAAACTTGGAGCCAAACCAAGGCCGAATGTCACATCACAGCCTTTCACCCAGGATACTACATCATGGAACTCAGGAGATTACGACACAAAACATCAGGAGGTTGCAACACAGACAACGACCCAGGAGATTACAGCACAAGACCCAGGATGTCACAACAATAGAACTCAGAAGATCATCACACAGCCCATTACCCAGGTCGTTACAACACAAAAGGCTGAGAGACACATAGCCAGTACCTCAGCCACACAGGGTCTTATGAAAAAGCCAACCAATCTGCATACATCAACTCCATCAACCAATCAAGAAGTAACAACACAACCAACTCTGGAGTTTAAAAGGGAAAAACAGCCACTATCACACACTTCTCCCAAAAGAACGAAGCTGAAGACACCAGCCTGAAGATGACGGATGAGATTTCGTCGAAACGTTGCCAAGGTATTCTCAACCTTACACGGGACAAGACCCGAATACACCAAGACCTACATACCTTTACCCGTGAAAATCTACGAAAACATATATATGTTTAGAGGTTTGTAGGCGGGGTCTTGGAGTAGGTTGGATAGTTTGGATTGGTAGTCAGATGTGCTCATCACGACTGTGGCGTTGCCTTTGTCTGCTGGGAGGATGATTATGTTGTGGTCTTTCCTCAAGTTGCTGAGTGCTTTTTGTTCTTCTTTGTGTAAGTTGCTTCTGGGTGGACTGCTGGAGCAGAGGACGTTGGTGACTTCAAGTCTGATTTTATTGGCTGTGTCTGGGTTAATTTTGGTTAGGCTAGCTTCAACTCCACATATGATGTTTTCATGGGGATGCTTGGGGGCAAAGTTGACTTCCTCACACATCTCAACAGCCTACACCCCAAAATACAATTTACCATGGAAACAGAAACCAACAATCAACTTCCGTTCCTGGACGCCCTAATTTAAAAACCAACGGCTCCCTAGGACACACCATCTACCAGAAAAAGACACACACTAACCGCTACTTAAATGCACAATCCCATCACCACCCTGCACAGATCAACTCAGCCAAGACCCTCATCTCCAGAACCAAACGCCTAGCTGACAAAGACCACTTGAGAACAGAATTACACACCCTCACTAACGTATTAATGTCCAATGGATTCCAAAGAAGCACAATCACCAACCTAATCCAAGGAGACTCCCCAAAAACCAAGACACAGAACAGGACAATGGCACGCCCTCCTCCCTTACATCAAAGGCACCACAGATAAAATCAGCAAAATTCTCCACAACACAATATCAGGACAGCCTTTGGCACTGACCAAAAATAGCCAACATCTTAAGAAACCCCAAAGACAAGATCCAGCTAGAAAACCAAGGAGTTTATAAAATACCATGCAAAATTTGCCCAGCCACATACATTGGACAAACCAACAGGAGAATAAATGCACGCATCGCAGAACACAAGAACGCAGTCAGAAAAGAAGAAAAAACTTCCTCCCTTTTCCAGCACCTTAAAGCCACAGGACATGAAATTGATTTTGAGGGATCCAAACTTATCTCCAATACTGAACACTTCAACAAAAGAATAATTAGGGAAGCCATCGAAATAGAGAAACACCCCATAACATGAATAAACGGGATGATACTTCCCGCCTACCAGACATCTGGAAACTAGCCCTAATCAACAAACGAGTCCCAGCCACCAAAACCAACACCGGACCCAAAATAACACATGATGCCACCACCAATCTCCTTCACCAGACTCAAACCCAAGCCCATGCCACAGATGAAAGGCAACCACCATCCAGAAACCAGACCATGGCTGCAACACCAGCTGCTACCCCTCCAACCCCCAAACTAAGCAAACTGACACACGCTATAAACACATAGCCAGACCTCAAACTCAGAGCCAAACCAAGGCCCAGAATGTCACATCACAGCCTTCCACCCAGGATACTACATCACAGAACTCAGGAGATCACAACACAAAACATCAGGAGGTTGCAACACAGACAACGACCCAGGAGATTACAGCACCACACCCAGGACGTCACAACAATAGAACTCAGAAGGTCATCACACAGCCCATTACCCAGGTCGTTACAACACAAAAGGCTGAGAGACACACAGCCAGCACCTCAGCCACACAGGGTCTCAGGAAAAGCCATCCAATCTGCATACATCAACTCCACAAACCAATCAAAAGTAACAACACATCCAACTCTGGAGTTTAAAAGGAGAACGAAGCTGAAGACACCAGCCTGAAGATGACGGATGAGATTTCACAAACGCTGCCAGGTATTCTCAATCTACACGGACAAGACCCGAATACACCAAGACCTACATACCTTTACCCTGAAAATCTAATGAAAACAAATATATATATATATATATATATATATATATATATATATATATATATATATATATTCAGAACCTAGTTTCATCTTAGATTCTGTTGGGTATTGCCTCTTTATCTGGTATAGTTCATGGACTAGTGGTATGCTTTGCATGGAGCAATGGTATGCTTTGTCTATCAGCAAAAATGAACTATAATTCCTTCTTACTTTTTGTTCATTTGATAATTTACTTGGGTTTATTTCAATTTTTGTCAACAGATATTAGTTTCTTGAAGCCATCACAATGTGCTTTGATATTCAAAAGCCATTTTGGTGAAATGGTGAAGGTGTTGGTCCAGAAACAGGAGACTGTGACTTCTAGGCCTCTTTTAGGCATTAAAGCTTTTATGTGACTTTGGGGCCAGTTATCGTCTCTCAACCCGATCCACCTCAGAGTGTTTTTGTTGTGGGAAAATAGGAGGAAGAGCATTAGGCATTTTGCTATCTTGAGTTGCATATAAAAAGGTGGAATAAAATAATAATAGAATATAAGATAATAATAGAATATAAAATAATAATAGAATATAAGACAGAATATAAAATACTGATCATGATACTAAATGCTTTTGTCACTATAAGCTTTGAACATCAGCATGAGACTAGATAAGTCTACATACAAACAGAAATTGATTAAAATTGAAATTGATCCAGTAATTAAAGAGAAAAAATAATATGAAACTAGTCTATTCATCTGAAGCTTTTTCAATGTCTCCAGTACAATTTCTGGAAGTAAATTTCATCTACCAATAAATTTGATCATGTTTTTGATTAAAGCTCTACTATTTTTCCTCTTAGAAGTCATTTAAACCTTTTGCCTACCCATGAATATCGGCTGCTTTTTTCTTTCTTAAAATAAGACTTGATTTTCCCTAATCAAACATAAGAAAAATAATTTTAAATAGCTACTTAAAGTTTAACTAAAGGAGTTTGGGAGCACTGCTTAGACTAGAGTAAAAGGCCTTGATGGAAATTCATCCAGCTCTGTCTGTAAAATGGTATTTCAGTGAACACATAACATTTTTTTCTTATGGAAAGAACAGCCTTTTTCAATATCCAACCTTTCAAAAAAATATCTCAGAACAGGTATTTCTAAGTGAAACAAATTGTTTGCTGATTGATTTCTTTTCCCAGGTGAATTTTTCATCCCTCACTTCTGAAGTACAACTGAATCAAAGTAGGATTGTGCAGTGATCCAAATTTGAAAGATCAAATGTGATTTTGATTGTGAATGAACACACATATAGTACCTGCCAGGAACACAAAAACCAAATGCTTTTCCTGGGGCTGCATTTCAGCTGCAGAGTTTGGGCACACCCACCCCAGAAAAGATGAAACTGAAAAGATAGATATGAGCATTAACATCAAGTATGTAAGAAATGTAAGGAAGAATATTTATTCCCCTTCTTCAATACCCCCTCCCCACATGCACAAATTATTTCAGAGTTACAGCATAAAGATGCTTTCTCCAAATACTATTTTTAAAAATATTTCTTACAGTTTGTTTCCTCTTGTGAAGTCTGACTCAATTATCAATTATTTTTCTTAACCTAACTGTATATGTTAATTATATCTTATTACTAATTTAAAGCTGGACATCTTGTGAAACAAAATTAATTAATTCAAATCAACAGAAATTAGCACATTCACATATCTAATAGTAGCTAGCCACATAAAAAAGAAATTCAGAAAATGAATAGAGAAAAATAATGAAATGCATGGCTCCTTAAGATGTGGTAGTTTTGCAATTAAGAGCATGAGACTGAATTCTCCTGGTTAAACTTCTGTCCAATGGCTTATGGATATTGTCTGGGAAGTTTTATTTTCAGTTACATTTCTATGTTTAAAATAAAGTATATTGGTGCACTGGATAAGATTCTTGAAAAACTACTGATGTAATACATTTGAACAGCTTTATAGTCCTGGTGGAAAGAACTGCATGCAAATTGCTCTAATATTAATAGAACAAAACATTAGTTGAACAATATAAAATTGAATTGTGATGAATGTGTAATCCATGAAGTGCCCACAGTCACCGCTGTTGGAAACCTAGATTTCCTTACATATCACAGTACGTAATACCACTACATCTTTCTTAAGCCACAGAAAGAGAAGACTTGCTTGTTGCTTGAATTGAAAATCCTTGAAGATATGTTCACTGTGTTATGTATTTGCTAGTTAATAATAATTTGTTTAATGACAACTTCTGTTCAAAGTTATGACAGCACAGAATGAGAGATACTTATAACCAGTTCTTGAAATTCTGGGCATCCCAGTATCCCCACAGTCACATGATTGTGATCTAGGTGCTTGGCAACTGGCTTCCATTATGAAGGTTGCAACGTTCTATGGTCATGAGATTATCATTTGCAACCTTCCTTACCTGCTTCCCACAAGCAAAATCAATGGGAAGTGGTAGGAAGATTGCAAGTTGTTCTGCTAAATTGCTCACAATCTCCCCTACCCAGCAGCAGACACACACACACACACACACCTGACCATAGTGCACACATGCTGTGCTTTGTGGCACACCCAGGCATTTTCCTCGCCTGGCACCAGGCACTTACCTACCAGCCAGCTGGCCTATTTACAAGCCACCTTGAATTTATTTAATTACCTGCAATCATTCCATAACAATGGCAAAGGGAAGTGCTACAATTGCCATTGCTAAATGATGAAGTCATGCAATATTTTTCTTTACAACTGCATTGCTAGCAAATGAAAATTTTGATCCCAGCTATGTTGTTAATCAAGGACTACCTTGATTAACAACAGTATGGTACAAAGCAAAGTTATCAATTTGTTCCAAGTTCTCCTCTATTGAAGACTGCAATAGGGAAAAATAATATAAAGAAAGACTATACATATATTTAATCAAGATATGAATGGATGTCAAAGGTGACCACCTATTTCTAAGCACCTATTTCTGTATAAAACGAGGATGTGTATCTTGTCCTGAAATACACAAAATAAATAAAATAGCATATGAAAAGAATTTAGATTGAGCTCAAATTCTATTTATAGACAATACTTACAAATTCTTTACATCAGTAATTCCTCGAAAAGCCTTCCTAGGGATGCCTTGAATCTGGTTTTCACTCAAGTCCCTAAAAATAACAAACAAACAAACAAATATTATGAACTCATTGAATTAAAAAAAAATTGGCATAAAGGTTTGTTCATAACTGCAAATTCCTGTGACATGAAGGGGAAGAACAATGAAAATGTTAACATACTTTTAAGAGGTCATGCACTGAAATGGTAGCTATGCAGAATTTTATATTTCCATAAATGGCAAAAAAAATTGTTGGGACTATTAACATAGTAGCTACTACTGTGTACCAACTTCTATTATTTTTATGCATTTCAAAATAAATATTGCACCAAATTGCCCTGAAATGGTTTAAATGTACTTTTTAAATTCTGTATTTTTAACATTTCTTTATTATCTGAAATGTGTCACTTGAAAGTGAAAATAAGAGAGGAAATAAGTAACTAAAATATAGTGGAAAGGATAAAATAAGAAGTAATACTATTTGTATAGAGATTGCAGTGCAATCTCTACATATTAGTTCAAAACCATTTCAGAAAGTTGCAGATAACACTTGCCATAAGTGCATACTGCAGATTTATTAAAACAAGCAATTTCATACAAATTCTCATACCCTATTCCATCTTCGTTGTACATTAAAGAAATAACTAACAATTATATTTTCCTCTTCTTTTGCTGGATTTATTTTGCATTATATCTACAGGAAGAAATCTCCATGAAGCTACATATTTTGTGGCTACTTTTTCAGAAGTCCTTCATTTGATGAACTCCATTACAGAATGCAAATATAATGGAAAGTTATAGTCTGGTTTGACAATTGTGAACCTAACAAAATATTCCCCTCTGCTCGTGCAATTAATATTGGCTAAAGCACAATCAATACATTTGGAAATATTTTGTGCCCAATGCCCATGGAAGAAGAATAATGTTAGTAAGTCCTAAAATGATTAAGGATTATTGTTATATGTTCTTTCATTTAAAAGGATAATATGCTTCATATTATTTTCTCTATCCTTTGTGGAATACCATATTCACAAGCAATAGCTTAAAAAAGCACAAAATAAGTATTCAAATGTATGACAAAATGAAGAAAATTGCTTCACTATTATTAACAAGCATTGAAAATGCTCAATTTTCTAAAATTGCGGGATACTGCATGGAAATCAAGGACAATAGATACTATCCAAACTTAATATGCTTTTTTAGAGATGTATACAATGCTCAGACATTCCAGATAAGTAGCATTCATTAGAATGCACCGTGGAATTTCTCCCCTTTGAAAGTGAATTCTCTATTGTGCCATGAACCTCAATCAAATTGATTTTATTGAATAATAAGCATTTTGGCTCCAAATGAGAGCACCACATAGAAAACCCACACTGACATGTTAGGTCATCTGGGTCACCAAGAGCTTTCTTCTGTTTTCCATCAGGCTGATGGTCCATTCAGCTCCCAGCCCAAATGTCCTTGTCAAACTAATTCAATTTATACTAGTCATCTAGTCTACACCAATTCCTTTTGGTAGCTGTAATTGTTTTCTCAGACAGAGACAGGCACACAAATGGTATACATAACAATGCTTTATTGTTTCCAAAATGATGTTTCCAAACATATGTAAGTACTTCAGGACTTCCCTAGTTATGAAATATTCATAGGAAAAATATTTTCAACTTTCTACTCATGTTCATCACTAATGTTCCTAGAATATTAAATGCTACATGATAGACCTTTGATTTCAGTGATTCTGATCAGTATCATGATCTACTGAAAATAATGCAAAAAGCAAAAGTTAAATATTACAAAAATAATGTCTGGAACATTAAATGCTAACAACAATCAAAGTAAGCAGCAAAAGGGAACAGCTGGACTTGAAACAGGAAAATACCCATTCTAAAAAATTAAAATTGTAACTATTATTCAAATAAGTTCCTTATTGCTTCAAATAGAGTAGAAGGGCAAAGTTTGAGAGATTCTAGCATATTAAAACACTTAATAATTCTTATTATTATCTCTCATGGATGCATTCCATCTTCCTATTTGCAAGAAAATAATATTTTTTCAATAATAAATTAATACATCTGCTTGTAATTTATATTTGCTTTATCTTCTGTTCAAATACTCTTGTCAGGTTAACACTGAAGCTACTCCAAAATCTTCAATATTTATGAAATAAATATTTCTTATATTCTGATAAACTGACAGCTTTAATGATGGTATTTCAGCAGTATGTATTGATATCTGGCAAGTAATTCAGTACAAACAGATGATTAAAAAGGATGTTGATTTTTGCATGACGTTTGAAATAACTGCAAAACACATTATGGAGTGGTTTTATAAAACAAGGTAAGCTGTGCTTTGTCCATATGAATGTTTTTTGTTGTGCCCACACCAGTGCTATCACATCTCAAAAATGGTTTCTTGGGTCCACTAAGAAACTCTGTGCAATATTTATTTATTTATGATTAAGAACTTGTGATGATTGCCACTTCAAACTTAAATATTCATGAATATGCAGGGTACTGTATAGAAACTGTTTATTAAAACCAAATGAAAATAGATATCAGTACTCTAAAAGATGCGCTAAGAATAATTGAACCTGCTTCACGATAGGAAACATTATGCATAAAAGAGACACTAGAAAGATTGCCATATTAGCTCTGCACTGGGCACAATTCTAAAACCAACAAAGAATTTCTTTAAATACATTATCACTGTGACCTATTGCAGGCAGACAATTGCTTTAAAAAAGCCATCAGTTAATCACCTCCACTTTGATCTTTTACTACATCAAAGAGTGCTGTAAAATTTGCATGAAAGCTAACCATGGATTGGGGCCATTTACAGCATTCTGTCCAGTCAAGGATCTTGAACCTGGGAAAGATAATTGTCCCAAGCCTTTGTTGTATGATGGGGAATGGGTGGTGGTGAAAGGAAGTTAAGATAAAGACATTAGTGGCAAAACATCTCTTTACTTATTTATGGAAATCTGGGAGGAATCTTCAGTGAATGAGAAGATTTTGGATGTTGTTTTGAACAACAGTTCTATTAAAGATACAGATTCTGGGCATGCCAACATTGACTGACTTAATCTTTATGACTAAATTCTCAGACTTAGGACTTCTGCAGAATTGAATTCTTAATCTTGCTGGAGTCATTTGTGGATATGCTAAACATATAAACATCTTCTAAATATGAATTATACTACATGCAAATTTTCCAGTCTTCTATCAACATACATATTTCACTTAATGAACATCAGCTGGGTTAGTAATATGGGAATTGTGGAATTCATTTTATTTTATTTTTTCATCTGGAACCTAGTATAAGCTGAACAGAACAGTTAATTTTTTGAAAATTTAGGAAATGCTGCTGACTTTACAAAAAGCATAAAATGATCTAATGCATTCCTAACTAAATAAGTCTAAAATAAAATTTTCAATTTTCAATATTAGTAGTCCAATATTGCAACATAATAATGTTAACATATCAATGTTCTTGAATATTTATAAGCTATTCCCATTGCAGATGACTCCCACACACATACAAACATTTTCTATGGACTGTGGACTTTTTTGGTTCTCTGTAACTTTATCATGACAAATAATTAAATCACAAAATGCACAAATCGATTACCTCTCTTAGTCCTCACATTGCAACTAAAATGTCCACTCCATTGATAAGAGTCCATTTCTGACTCCATTTCATAAAGTACATTTGAGAACAGAAAATTAAACTGTTCATACATCAGAAATATTACAATTTATTCCAAACACAGCACTAAGA